>CM076575.1:1573397418-1573987103 GCA_034641835.2 Pinus albicaulis | reverse complement strand
ATGGAATAGCAAAGCAAATAAAGGATTGAACAACAATTCTGAAATAGAACAGCAAGTCTAAAATGGAACAGCAATTGAATAACTAAGTCCCGCAGGTTGTAACCAAACTTAATCTATTAACTCAAATGCATTCTTTGCAATCAAATAACATTCTTTCACTCTAAAAGCAATTCACACAAATCACACTAATGGAACAGCAATAACTATTAATGAATTATGGAACAGTACTGATAAATCAGAAACGCGCACAACACGAACGTTTAGTATAACAGCTCTGTAACAAAACAGTAAGAACATGCAATTAACTCTTGAAAGGATTAATAACTTGATGCGGAGTCAACACACGATTCTATCTGTAAAAAACCTCAATGATTCAATCTTTAACAAAGCATGTAATATGAACTTATAAAGCATATCAAATTACCAAATAACAATGATAAACAAACCACACAAAAGTCAAGTCGTAATGGTACAGAAGCAAGTGTCCTTCGGGGCCGGGCCCTTAGCCTCCAAGGATACACCGCTTTAAGTTAATCCAGACGCAGAGATGAAATAATCACCAAGCTTTTATTAATGCATCGGTCAAAAATACATTGAACCAGTTCTCAACGAGACTCAATAATCAAAGTTGATGTTTTACAGAAAATTACATAAAAGCGTATCCTATCTATCAAGCTAACAGTGTTGTCCCTTTATATAAAGGTGATGGCGGAGATGTCCAAGTAACATGATAAATAAAGCAGCGATCCCTCAGGATCGAAGATCCTGAGGGATTCGCCAAACTGTTAATTCTTCATCCTTTCCTTTCTTTGGCGCCGAGCTGGTGTCTTCTCCTTCTTTTCCGAGCCGATTTGCTGTAATCTATTTAGCCTTGTTTGCATTCGGTTCTCGTTCAGAGGGACAGCAGTTATCTCGACTTTGTCCTTTCCTTTG
Source organism: Pinus albicaulis (assembly GCA_034641835.2). Taxonomy (NCBI): domain Eukaryota; kingdom Viridiplantae; phylum Streptophyta; class Pinopsida; order Pinales; family Pinaceae; genus Pinus; species Pinus albicaulis. The sequence goes on along the minus strand of CM076575.1, from coordinate 1,573,986,170 downwards.
GAACGGAAATTCCTCGTTTTCTCCTTTTCCTGTACAGAAAATAACCATTATCAGTGGCTAAGTCTTGCATATCAATTCTCACATGTTTTGTTATGGTTCCTTATTACTTTCCAAATTCATGATACAAAAAGGTTCACAAATTCTATTAAAAAGCCACTGAAATAGTCATCAAAAGCATACCCCCGCGGGTTGTAACCTATTAACTCAAATACTCTCTATGCAATCAAATAACATTCCTTCACTCCAAAGGCAATTCACACAAATCACACTAACGGAACAGCAACAACGATTAATAAATTATGGAATAGTACTGATGAATTAGAAACACACACAACACGAACGTTTAATATAACAGCTCTGTAACATAACAGTAAGAACATGCAATGAACTCTTGAAAGGATTAATAACTTGATGCGGAGTCAACACACGATTTTAGCTGCAAAAACTTCAATGATTCAATCTTTAACAGAGCATGTAATATGAACTTGTAAAACATACCGAATTACCAAATACAATGATAAACAAACCACACAGAAATAAAGCCGTAATGGTACAGAAGCAAGTGTCCTTCGGGGCCGGGCCCTTAGCCTCCAAGGATACACCGCTTGAAGTTAATCCAGTCGCAGAGATGAAATAATCACCAAACTTTCATTAATGCATCGGTCAAAAATACATTGAACCATTTCTCAACGAAACTTAATAATCAAAGCTGATGTTTTACAGAAATTACATAAAAGCGTATCCTTCATCTCTACATCTCTATATCTCTATATCTCTATATCTCTATCTTCAAGCTAACAGTGCTGTCTTTTTATATAAGGACGACGGCGGAGATGTCCAAGTAACAGGGTAAATAAAGCAACGATCCCTCAGGATCGAAGATCCTGAGGGATTCGCCAAACAGTTAACTCTTCATCCTGTCTTTTCTTTTGCGCTGAGCTGGTATCTTCTCCTTCTTTTCCGAGCCGATTTTCTTTGATCTGTTTATCTTTGTTTGCGTTCGGTTCTCGTCCAGAGGGACAGCAGTTATCTCAACTTTGTCCTTTCCTTTGGAACGGAAATCCCTCGTTTTCTCCTTTTCCTGTATAGAAAATAACCATTATCAATGGCTAAGTCTTGCATATCAATTCTCATGTTTTTTTTTATAGTTCCTTATTACTTTTCAAATTCATGACACAAAAAGGTTCACAAATTCTATTAAAAAGCCACTGAAATAATGATCAAAAGCATACCTTTTTAGTACTCCACACACCCCCCTGCTTACCTTGTTTCATGTCCTCATGAAAACATTGTAGTTGACATGTAATGCAGTGAGAGAATATGTTGGAGAAGGAGTCTCATGCGGAGGCCTACAACCATGTTGAGTGATTAGATAGTCAAAGAACTGACCTGTTTGCCCCTCAGGCATATCATACAGGGCCTGGTATCCGGGTGCAGGATGCCAAATAATTGGAGTGCGAAATCTATATCCTAACCAGGATGACCCTACTTTCAGAATGGTCTCGCCATAGAGGTTCAAACGGTCGGCAACTAACTCAAAGTTCTCATACTTAAATGGTTCTCTGAGCTGGATGTGTGGATCAGAGATTCGGTATCGAAATTTGGCTGCATTAATAGCCAAGTCTTTGATGGAAAGAAAATACTCTAAACTTTCTTGAATGAGTGCCTCATGCATGGGTCCTAATGTTTCAATGGCACCAGGAGCCTTTATAAGTTATCTATGAGCTTTCCACAATTGTACTGGGTTCCTAGGCTCAGCCCTAACTCGTAAATCTAGACCATTTTCCTGACCCTGGAAAGTGTCATAGGCTTTGAGCCACTTAATCTGATTAACCCCGAATGAAATGAATGCTTGGAATTGGATGTCTCCAACGAAAGGGCCAGGGTTTAATTCAGTCTCCTGACTTAACACAAGGTCGTGCAAATAAAGTTCACACAACAATCTCTGGACTTTCACTCCATAATGCTTACAGCAGTCTATAAAGTCATTGACGGTATTAATTTGTATAGGGGTGCCTGCTTTAACAACTTTGATTTTTAATTGTAAATACCGTTCTAATAAAAATAGAGCATAGTTTTTAGCAGGAGCCCTACATGCTAAAACATCATTGTATAAAGAACACAAGTCATTCATCTGTTTGATAACAGTATTTAGTCTACTGGTTACCTGTGCAACATCCTCTTGTTCCTTTTTCCAACCTTCAAAGGCCTGGCTTTTGGATTGACTGACGTCCCTTAATTGTTGCTGTAACTCTTCATATTTTTCTCGGGGAACCGTTTGCTCTCTAAGCTGTTCGGCTTCTTGCTGGGCTTGCTTCACCATCTTATGCAAGGTTTTCGTTTTCGGATCTTTTTTCCATAGGTCGGTGGAGGCCGGGAGTTTTACCTGAACTTTCTTATTATGCTGTTTGGAGTTCAGAACCCTTATTACCCCTGAGGGTGGTGCCTCTGTCTGAATTTGCTTGTCACTGATCCTTATATCATCCTTTTCTGTTTTAACGCGAACATCCGTCTGTTCCCGTTCCTCAGCATCATTTGGAACGGCAGCTGGATTCTCGGTAGGGTTTTGAACAGCAGGCCGCTTGTTGGCCTTCTTTTTCCTCCCTCCGGTCTTTCTTACCTTCTGGTTCTTTTTCAGAATCCTAATTTGTTGTCTGAGCTGGGTTATCGTATTCAAAAATTTATTCCGTTCCCTCCGCAACTTCTTAATTTCCAATGTTTCATTCGAAGGAACAACAGTCTGTCTGCTACGGACTGGATCATGACTAGTTGCTAAATCTTCCTCTTGGGGTTCTTCTTCACTGCTCTGCTCTGGCTGTTCTGGGGTAGGAGCCTCGACTGGTTCTGTCTCTGCTGTTTCTGCTCCTACTCCTTCTAGAATTTCCTCTTGTGACCTGGGAACAGATTGTTCCCGTTCAGTATTTTCCTCCTCTTCATCATGAACAGGCATGTTTTCTTCTTGGGGTTTGTCGTGGGGGCCCTCTGAACTAGAAGGTTGACCATACTTACTCATATTGGCTAGGACTGCGGCCAAGTCATCATCTCCCAGTAGGTCTTGTAATGGGCTATCTTCCTGCTGTCCCATTTCTTCCTCCTGTTCAGTTTCTGCTTCTATTTCTGTTCCCAAAGGCTCGGCTGATTTTCTGGGCTTATCTATGCTTCCTCTCATCCGAGCTAACCGAGCTGATTTTCTGGGTTCCTCTGGTTGCTCGGGTGAGTCAATGGCATGCTTGCGCTTTGCCGATTCTTGATGTATCTCTGGTTGTTCTGATGTACTAGCGACATGTTCTCTGCGTTTTGCCGGACACTCTGGTGTGCTTATAGAATGTCTGCGTTTTGGGGATGGCTCTGTCAATCCCCCCTCAATTAGTGCAATCAGTTCTTCCCAGCTGCTCTGCTGCTGGGTGAGACCATAACTAACCACTAGTCGTATCAACCCATGGTGGCTAACGGCTGACTCTACGTGCTGTGCCTTTCTCATACTTTGTGCAGCATCATGCAGTAAGGAGTTCAGGAGTGCAGGTAAATTTACAGAGCATCTCTGCTTTAAAACAGCTAAAAGTTTAAGATGTCGTGGTCTTACCACGTCTTTCCTTCCTTCGCAGGTAATGTAACTCTGCACTGTTCTTGCTAGCTCCGTCCAAGGTTCTCCTAGGGTTGCTGGCAGAATACCCTTCCCCTTAATTGTCAGATTCTGGCCTTCGTCCTGGAACAGTTCCATAACCTTCTGTAATCGTTCCTTTTTTAATGTCCATACCGGTCCGGTGGCTGGTAGTCCTGAAACTTCTGCAATTATGGCATCAGTGACCGCTATCCGCTTCCCTCTTACTGTGGAGTGGTCATCTTGTAAATTCTGCAAAAATTCCATCGCTACTGTTTCATTGGACTCCTGTAGGCGATTGAAATAATTCAACCATCCTGCTCTTTCCAGGATCTCCCAGGCAGCAGCGGAGATCGTCAGCTGTTGAGGCTCACTTCGAATTGCCCTTCCTCCCATAGTTTCACTGTAGATTCTAAATGGAACGGCAACTACGTTTTCTGTTTGAAACACAGAGAGGGTGAAAATCACAAGGTTTCGAAAAAACACAGAGTATGCAACAGTGCAACAGAAAGCAACTTGTGACAAAAATAGAAATTCCATGCCGTTAAACCATGCCAAACCGTCGTATACTAGCTTTCCTGAATGGTAAGTTGACACGTAATACAGGGAATGATGAGGTTAACCTCCCCCCCCGCAATGTGATAGGCTGTCCCAGCCGGCAAATAAAGGAGCGGCACCCGGTCTGCAATCAAGTCAGAAAGGAACAACATATGGAATTATGCTATGTTGAAAAGGACAACGAATTACCGAAATCGAGGCGGAGAATTGATCGCGTATTATATAAGAGGCTGTTGTGTTATGATTTGAGGCTGATGGATAGGGCATGTATCGTACTTGTCAATCTCAAGTGGTCATGGTCACTTCCGTTGCCATGATTGGTAATGATAAATATTCATGCGATGTATAAATCGGGAAATGACATATGATTAGTTCCTAGGAGATAAGAAACAAAAGAATATTAGTATCTTTACCCATTGGTGTAAGCAAGGTGACTTCAATACCATTAACAGTACTCTGCTGCCAACAGGTGTTCATAACCTTGGCAGAGTTGTTTTTTCACCCTCGGAACCATGATCCTTTGTGTATACTTAGGAATGTTATTATGTCAAAATGTAGGCCATTATGCTGGCTTGGTGACCAGTTAACCATAATGCCATTCACGAGGAAGGAGCGAAACGTGGACAGGCCGGCTCGTGATGAGACCTCCTGTTACAAGGTTCGTTTAGTTGATATACCTTTTGGACCATATCCCTGGTGTGGTGGCCATAATGGGAATGCCACTTCACTTCCATCCTTATGATCATGGTAGGCTGGCTCTCGATGAGACCCCCTATCCTGCATTTGACACTTGACATATCATGTTCACATATTTTTTCTTTTTCATAGAATACTTTTCCTTATACACAAAGGGTGGCTCAACACTCCTTAAGAGTAGGAATGGTGGAAGAAGTCTTATTATCTCAATAGGAAGATATAAACTCTTTGCTCTTATTCCCAAGTACTAATAAAAAAGTTTAAGGGAATCGGCATGATAAAGATAACCAATCAGGAAAAATTAGTAAAACCATGTCAACAAAAGGTAAGAAATAAGTATGTCCTTCCATTTGTCCTCTTACTAATGCAGAGCCTTATAGATATAGCGATTTATGGTTTGCAGATTTCGGTATGTTGTGATTTTATATTTCATTGCACAAATACATAGCTGTATCTTAAAGACTAGAAAGAAGACGGGCAAGAAGCATCCTCAATTTAGATCAGCAAAAGAATAAGTTGTTTCACAAGGAGAGCAGAAGTATGCGAGTGGTGTTCCTTTGAAAAAGAAACAACAACGGATGATAAAAAAACAGCAAAAATGCAAATGCCGTTCCTTTGGAAAAAAGGAACAGCAAAAATAAAAATACTATAAAAACACTCAAAATTTCATTCCTTTGAAAAAAAACAACAGCAATAAAAGAACGTTGTTTCTTTGAAGAAAAAGCACATTGGTAACCAAAAGGAACAACGGAAAATGCAACAATACCGTTCCTTTGAAAAAGGAACAGCAGAGATCCCGAATGCTGTTCCTTTAGAAAAGGAACAGCAAAACAAGCGAAATCAAAAACACGCATATGCTATTTTGAGAAGAGCAAAAATCGAACTTTATGAGAGAAAAGGAACAGCAAAAATGACAAGAAGATATTTAATTCAAACTTATGTACAAGAATCACAAAAAAACAAGAATTTATGTACAAATTGCAAAAAAGAAATGAACCCTTAATGAATTACAGGTGAGGAAGATTTCTCTTCCTCTCCTAAGATCTCCATATCAGTGTCTCGGCGTAGCTGCTGGCAGAAGGATTCCCGAGTGAGTGGTTTACGATAGAGACGGACTCGGTGGCCATTTACTTTGAATGCATATCCAGAACCATCAATGGTGATTAGAGTAAGGGTTCCGTTGTCATGCACCTTCTAGATTTCGTATGGTCCCAACCATCGAGTTTGAAGTTTTCCAGGGAAGTCCTGAAACCGAGAATCGTATAACAGAGCCCAGTCTCCCTCGTGGAAGACTTTGTTCTTGATGAGCGCATCATGCCATTTGGCTCGCTGCTGTTGAATTAATGATGTATTTTGTAATGCAGAGAGCCTGACTTCGTCTAATTCATTGATCTGCTGCAGTCGATTGAGTTGTGCCTCGCTTAGATCTAGGCCAACTTCCTGTGCTGTCCGTAATGTTTGGATTTCGAATTCTATGGGAAAAATGGGTTGTTTTCCAAACACTAATTGATAAGGTGAGTAACCGGTGGTGCTCCTCCATGTGGTTCTATAGGCCCAGAGTGCTTCGGGTAGTCGGGTAGCCCAATCACGCCTATGTGACGCAATGGTTTTCGTTAGGATTGATTCTATTATCTTATTGCTACTTTCTACCTGCCCATTCGCCTGTGGGTGATATGGGGTAGTGATCTTATGCTGGACATGATAATTGTTAAGTGTTGCAGCTAATTTATGCCCAACAAATTGTGGTCCTCCATCTGTAATTATTTCCCTAGGAAGGCCATAACGAACAAATAGATGGAACAGGAACTGTATGACAGAATCCTCTGTGGCTCTTGGCAATGCTTCTGCCTCAACCCATTTGGTGACATATTCTGTAGCCACCAAAATATATGTTTTCTGATTTGATGAAGGGTTGATGGGTCCAACGAAATCAAGAGCCCACCGCTCGAATGGTTCGATGACTAACTGTGGTTTCAGAGGCATCTCATCAGCTTGACCAGGTCGTCCTGCTCGCTGACAGCTGTCACAGGCTTGGACAAACTTCTTTGCATCTTTGAAGATTGTAGGCCAGTAATATCCTGTCTGCAATACTTTATGTCCAGTTCTACGCTCAGCGAAGTGCCCCCCACACGGTCCATCGTGACAGGCTTTTAGGATGTCGAATATTTCATCTTCTCTAACGCATCGCCTGATATGCATGTCTGCTCCTGTGTGAAACGAATAGCCTCCAATCCACGAAAATCGAGAACTTTTCTGAATAATCTTCTTGCGCTCATTAGGAGTTAAATGTTTTGGTAATTTACCTACTGCGAGGTAGTTGGCAACATCAGCATACCAGGGTGTTTGAACGGCAACAGCAAACAGGTGCTCATCCGGAAATTGATCTTCAACTGCTGCTGCATCGCTTGATTTTGGTATTCTTGAAAGAAAATCGGCTACAGGGTTTTCTTTGCTAGGCCGGTCCTTGATTGTGATGTCGAATTCCTGCAATAAGATTAACCATCGAGTTACTCTGGCATTTGTGACAGGCTTATTTGCTAAATATTTTATAGCAGAATGGTCTGTATACAAGATAACAGGATAGCATGTAATATAATGTCTAAATTTATTGACAGCATGTATTACAGCTAGGAATTCTTTTTCAGTAACAGTGTAATTCAATTCAGCAGGGGATAAATTTTTGCTGATGTAATAGATAGCGTATGGTTTTTTATCCTCTTCCTGCCCAAGGACTGCGCCAATGGATGTATCTGAGGCATCAGATGATATCTGGAATGGTAGATCCCAGTTTGGTCCTCGAAGGACTGGGGCTGTGGATACAAGCTTCTTTAGATCCTCGAAAGCACGGTCACATTTTTCTGTCCAAAGAAAATCAACGTTACCAGTTAGTGCATATAAAGGAGCAGCAATGTGCGAATAATGCTCTATAAATCGTCTATAATAACCGGAAAATCCAAGGAAGCTGCGTACCTCTGTTTGAGTAGTAGGAGTAGGAATAAGTAAAAGTATTTGGATTTTGGCCGGGTCTACCTGAATGCCGGCTGCTGAGACATAGTGTCCTAGGATAAGCCCTTCAGTCATCATCAAGAAACATTTTTCGTTGCTTAAGCAAAGCCTGGTAACAATGCAGCGTTGTAGGACTTTTTCTAGGGTGTCTAGAGCTGGATCAAAATCATCTCCATATGGTGTAAAGTCATCCATGTAAACTTCAATTCCATCATTTATTAAATCTGCAAAAATACTAAGGATAGCCCTCTGAAATGTGGCGGGAGCATTACATAGGCCAAAAGGTAAAACTCGATAGGCAAATGTTCCCCAGGGACAAGTAAAGGTAGTTTTATCCTGGTCTTCAGGGGCAATCTGAATCTGATTGTATCCACTGAAGCCATCCAGGAAAGAAAAGAACTTCTTCCCTGCTAAAGTATCCAATACTTGATCTATGAAAGGGAGAGGAAAATGATCCTTCTGTGTTGCCTTGTTTAGTTCCCTATAATCCACACAAATTCTCCATTTCCCGTTCTTTTTTGGTACCACCACAAGCGGAGAGACCCATTTACTATCAGAAATAGGGTAGATAAAATTAACATCTAAAAGTTTCTGAAGTTCAGTTTTTACGACATCTTTTAGATGGGGATTAAGTCTCCTTTGCGGCTGACGCACAGGTCTGGCATCTTTTTCTATATAAATGTGGTGTGTACATAACTGGGGATCGATTCCTTTCATATCAGAGTAGTCCCATGCAAATGCTTCTTGATATTTTGTTAACAAATGGATGAGCTTTGTTTCTTGTTCAGGTGTGAGATTAGCATTGATGTTTAAAGTTTTCCCCGGTGCAATTTCCACAGTTTTACTATGTGCAACAGAAGTAACAGGTATCGTTTGGTCATGAATATCTTTCAGGGGATCTTCTTCCAATTCATTATCAAATGCTGCTTCTATCAAGTGACACTGTGTGCGAGGTTCAGTTTGAGTAATGAAATTATTAATGGCATCGTCTTCTGTTTGATCTTTGAAATCGAGTGCCTCTTGTATAGTTAATGGAGATCTGATGTTATCAGTAAGGTATGATACAGGGTGTTTATTAGTTTTAATCATAGTGACACTTGGCTGCGCTGGAGGATATAGAACTAAATTTTTGCTATTCGGTCCTCTGGTTATGGTCATATTTCCCTGCCGACAGCCAATGTAGGCATCGGTAGTGGCAAGCCAAGGCCTACCTAAAATTAGCGGATGTCCATCAAGTCGGGTTTTTGGATTAATTATCAGGAAATCGGTTGGATACTCCCAGGATTCTACAGAGACCATGACATCATGTAGAGTACCCTCTGTTCTAACCACAGATCGATCAGCCAATTCCATCAGAGTGGAGGTGGGTTCTACAGATGTAATCCCGAGCTTTTGGCAAGTTGTGGTCGTTAAAATATTAATTGCAGCCCCTAGATCAACTAAGGCATTAGATAGGGTCTGACCATAAATTTGAACAGTTATAATTGGGTTCCCGGGGTCTTCATATTTAAGGGGTGTTTCTCTTCCAGACAATAGATCAGATAAATTACCGACTATTTGGACTCTTGGATTATTTGTTATATTCCTCCTTGGTTTCTTTATGCACAACTCTTTGATAGTTTTTGCGTATATGGGAATGTCTTGAATGGCTTGGAGGAATGGAATTTTTATGTACAGATTTTGTAATTCTCCCAGAATGTCAAAGTCGGGATATTGTATGGATCGAGGTATGGCTAATCGTTCTGGGAACGGAGGAGAGGATGTGGTTGCTCGATTATGAGTTTGTTGCTTATTTACATCCTCTTGTTGTGACTGATGTTCTCTGGGTAACTGATCTTCAATATGAACTGTTTTATCTCCCTCAGTTTCAATTATACGTCCAGATCTTAACTGAAGGTCATTGCACTCCCTCAAGTCAGGTCCTGTTTCTGGTGTTTCTATGATTTGAATAGATTGGACCTGTCTGTTATTTGGATTGGGATCGGGTTGGGCTGGGAGTTGCGGTCTCAGGTTAGACTGGGGATTTTGTTGTAAAGCTGGCAAAGTAGGTTGAGGGAGCGGAATGGTTCCAGCTGGGTGGTACATCGGTCTTTGCCAGCTTGTCTGCCAGGGTGAACTTTGTGAAGTAGAGGGAGTCCACTGTGAAGGGTATGGGCCATTTTGCCAATATGGTGGAGTATAAGGGAAATTCGGCCAACCGGTTTGGCTTGTTTGATTCAGCCATGGATTTGAAGAAGGAAACGATTGTGGTGACCAGTTTGTAAATGGGGGTTGAGATTGATTTTGCCACATACCATATTGTTGAGCATTATATTGTGGGTTTTGAAAGAAAGAGGTTGGGTCCGGAAACATACCAGGTTGTCTCGGCTGCCACTGGCGGCGCTGGTTGATCGAATTCACCGATTCTGGTTCTTCTTCTGCTTCCTTATATACCGCTTTCAATCCAGGAAGTGAGGGGCATCTCTCTGTAAGGTGATCTTTTGTACAGATGGCGCATGTTTGGACTTTATCCAGTGGACACTCCTTGTGGCTATGTTTTTTTCTGCATCGGGGGCAGAAGATTGCCAAATTCTGTTCTGCCTCCAGCTGCTTATGTTTAGCCTGCACCATATCAAGTTGTGTAGTTAGTGTCCCCATAATATCAGTTTTAAAATTTTCTAATAAATTTCCAATTTCTGAACGTGTTACTCCTTCTGCTGATACTTTGTTATCTCTTGCAAACCGATCATATTCTGTCGGTTTTATTCTTGTGCTGCCTCTCGAACTCCTGATACATAAGTCAAGGATGTCAGTAAAATTCTCTTGATAAATATCCCCTTTGCCCATAATGTTTAATGTTTCAATCCATTGTTCCTTCATACCCCTCATTAATGCAGTTTTTAACACATTATCAGGTAAAGGTAGCGATGCATAAGGAGATCTTTGTAGGTTGTACTGAAAACGTTCCACATACTCCTCTAATGTTTCATTTGGTCTGGTTGTCATTTGAAATATTTCGTCTTTTAATTCTCTAGATCTACAATAATCCTGATATTTTTTTAAGAAGGATTCTTTCATTTGATCCCAATTGTTGATAACCCCGCCACCTAGCCCCATAAACCATCTTAAAGCAGCCCCTTTTAATGTAGAGGGAAATAATTTCAATTTTTGGGGATCGGTGGTGTAATCGTACCCCCTACATAACACATCGAATTCGAATAGAAATGCATCCGGATCTTCTGATGTGAGTCCGTGAAATGTAGGGATATGCTGAAGAGGGATAGCTTTCATGGGTGCATTTGCTGCAGAATCCACTATAGGATATTGTAATGTAGAGGTTTGAGTATTTGGCTGGTTTTGAGCGTTTGGTTGGTTTTGAGCCATGGAATCGAATATATGCCAATAACCTTCTGGGATATCTAGGAGGGTATTCCTAGGTTGAGTGGGAACGGTTTTGACAGGGATCTTTTTAATAGCGCTTCCTTTATCTGGAATAATGGGAATACCAGGTGTCTGAGGAGATTGAATTCCTTCAACAATGACTTTCGCAGCACTCCCCTTATCTGGGCTATCTAGTGGCTGATTTGTCTCACTAGGGGATTTTGGTTCCCCTGTTTCTCCTTCTCCCTCACAAAAGTTGCTAGAGTTCCCTTCTTGCAATAATTCTGGAGTAGAATTTTCAACTTCTTGAAAGTCCTGCTCTTCAGTTTGACTGTGCACCTCAGCGCAGGCTACAGATGGTGATCCTGTGGCCTGAAGGGAACTAGTAGGCGGTTTAGAAATGTTTTTCTTGAGGCCTACTGATGGCTGAGATTCTGTTTTCTTATATATTTCGTCTATGAAGGTCGTTCGGCCAAGGGTCACCGGCCCCTTAGCTTTTTCAGGTTTGGATGGGGGTTTGATATTCTTTTCTGGTCTTTTCTGCTTAGTCATGCACTCAAAAAAAAAATGAACTACCAACTTCTATTCAAACAAAGCAAAAACAAATCTGTTAGGAAAGCGAATAGTGGAGCAGGTCTTTTACATGCTCCGCACGTAGGTTCTTACCTTCCGTTTTTAGGATCCAACTCCTCCCTAGCAGGCTCGTACACTACTCTGAAAAAGACAAATGGCTACACTCTTTCCCCGGCAACAGCGCCAAAATGTAGAGCTATAAAAAGGGTCTCTTTCACCTCTAATTACCTCACATTAATATGTCAATCCGGGAGCGTTTTGTCATTACAAAGAGTGACTCAATCCGAGGCTATCATTTTTCAGAGTAATGCTAGTAGTACAGTGCATAAGAAATACAAGATTAAACGGATGCTTGATTGTAACTAAATTACTTCAAAGAATAAATCACGCACTCAGAAAACTCAACAGCTTATCAGTCAAGGGTTCGGCAGTGATAACCCATCCCTTCGGAAACTGATGGAAAGGAAACTAGAGCATGGATCACAAGCCTGGGAGCTAGACAGTGACTACCACTACTCACTACAGCCTTAGATCATCTCTCACACCAAACCAACAACTGCAAGTAAATGGAACAGCAAAGCGAATAAAGGATTGAACAGCAATTCTGGAATGGAACAGCAAGTCTAAAATGGAACAACAATTAAATAACTAAGTCCCGCGGGTTGTAACCTATTAACTCAAACAATCTCTATGCAATCAAATAGCATTCCTTCACTCCAAAGGCAATTCACACAAATCACACTAAAGGAATAGCAACAACGATTAATGAATTATGGAATAGTACCGATGAATTAGAAACGCACACAACACGAACGTTTAATATAACAGCTCTGTAACATAACAGTAAGAACATGCAATGAACTCTTGAAAGGATTAATAACTTGATGCGGAGTCAACACACGATTTTATCTGCAAAAACCTCAATGATTCAATCTTTAACAGAGCATGTAATATGAACTTATAAAGCATATCAAATCACCAAATAATACTGATAAACAAACCACACAGAAATAAAGCCGTAATGGTACAGAAGCAAGTGTCCTTCGGGGTCGGGCCCTTAGCCTCCAAGGATACACCGCTTGAAGTTAATCCAGTCGCAGAGATGAAATAATCACCAAAATTTCATTAATGCATCGGTCAAAAATACATTGAACCAGTTCTCAACGAAACTTAATAATCAAAGCTGATGTTTTACAGAAATTACATAAAAGCGTATCCTTCATCTCTACATCTATATTATCAAACTAACAGTGCTGTCTCTTTATATAAAGACGACGGTGGAGATGTCCAAGTGACAAGGTAAATAAAGCAGTGATCCCTCAGGATCGAAGATCCCGAGGGATTCGCCAAACTGTTAACTCTTCATCCTGTCTTTTCTTTTGCGCTGAGCTGGTGTCTTCTCCTTCTTTTCTGAGCCGATTTGCTTTGATCTGTTTATCTTTGTTTGCGTTCGGTTCTCGTCCAGAGGGACAGCAGTTATCTCAACTTTGTCCTTTCCTTTGGAACGGCAATCCCTCGTTTTCTCCTTTTCCTGTATAGAAAATAACCATTATCAATGGCTAAGTCTTGCATATCAATTCTCATGTGTTTTGTTATAGTTCCTTATTACTTTCCAAATTCATGACACAAAAAGGTTCACAAATTATATTAAAAAGCCACTGAAATAATGATCAAAAGCATACCTTTTTAGTACTCCACAACCATAACACCTCATCATGGTACATTTCCACCTAAGGTACCTAGAGTAATCCTACCATTAGACCTGTTAGCGCTCAAATCTGCCTCAGGCTGAAGGAAGGCGAGGTTCGAGGCAACATCAAACCAATCTTAGCCTCGTAGCTAGCCCTACGAGGACAGGAGAGGGCTCTCTCCAGTCAATCTCGATAAAATGAGCAATAAGGTGCGAGATGACTCAAAATTGATACTGATTTTAGGCTAGTAAATAGATAGGAAAGGGGTATTTTGATAAATGACTGGTTTTTCTGGGCTGTATGGGACTAAGGACAGTATTGAGCAGAGATTTAATCAAAGGCACAGATTATTCCATAAGGCGAGGTAGGAGTGAAGTTTAACAATTAAATTGAAATTTAAATGGAATGCGAAGACTGTTTTAAGAAAGCTGAAAAGGGCATTTAAACAATGAGTCCTTTCCAACAGAAGAAAATTACACAAATACTGATGCTCCTTCAAGGCAGAGCAAATAAATTGGATTCTGCCTATCTTACTGCAAAATCAACCAGTGAACTGATTATGAATGAAATGAAAAAACATTACGAGATTACATATGAAACAGTAGAAAAAACATATGCTAAACTTTACGCCACAAGAATCTGATGAAACAGAGATGCACCATTTAATTACTCCTCTGTCAAACTGTACAATGATAGTGCTGGGTTATTTCCTCCCACAGCTTTTCCTGAACTCTCCTCATCTTCATCGGACATGGCAGCGATCAAATTTATATCTAGCGCATGCAGATTTGTTTCAGCCATAAGCTTGGCGAGTCCTTGTCCTTTGATCAGCTTGGTCGGTTTAATCTCCACATCGTATTCTAACAACGCAGCGATCCACTTACCCCGTCTTCCTTCTGGATCTTCCTGTACCAAAACATATTTAACTGTTGCGTTAGGAACGTATGCTACAATGTGGGAATGCAGTATATACACACGGAAATCTTTCAAGGCCTTTACAAGCGCAAGTGCTTGTTTCTCAATAATGTTGTATTTCAATGCTCCGTCCCTTATAATCCAACTGAAAAAATAAATAGGCTTCTCAACTCCATCCCTTTTTTGCATTAAAACAGCTGCCAAAGTGTGCTCAGAAGCAAACGAAAACAAAATGAAGTCTTGTGTGTAGTCCGGGCTGATTAAAATAGGGGCTGAAGAAAGAGCTAATTTTACCAAATTGAATGATTTCACCACCTCTTCTGTCCACTTTACCTGACTGTCCTTTTTCAGCATGTTCGTGATTTCTCTAAGATGCTCTGCAAGATTTGGAATGAAACGACGCAGAAAATTCATTTTACCATTAAATGACTGTATTTCTTTCTTGTTCCGGGGCTGTTCAATCTGCTGGATGGCTTCAACACGTGCAGGGTCAACACGGATGCCGTCTTTCGATATGATGTGGCCAAGGAGCTTGCCTTCATCCATGGCAAATAGGCTCTTTTTCGGATTCAGCGAAATGCCATATTTTCTGCACTTCTGGAAAACAATTTTCAAATGATATAAATGTTCCTCATCAGAATTTGAAAACACAGTGAAATCATCAAGGTAAACAACCAAAAACACATCTTTTTCGTTGGCAAAAGCCATGTCCATGGCACGCTGAAAGGTGGCACCTGCATTCTTCAAACCAAACGGCATTTTTGCATAATGAAACGTTCCCCATGGAGTGGTGAACACAGTCTTGTCATGATCATCTTCATGCACTAAGATTTGATTGTATCCTGAGTAGCTGTCGAGTAGTGACATCCTTGATGCTCCAACTACTCGCTGCAATATATGGTCCATTTTTGGCAGCAGATAATTGTCTTTTAATGATACCTTATTCAAATTTCTGAAGTCAATACATAAACGGATCTCACCTGTTTTCTTTCTCACAGGCACCAGATTTGATATCCAATCTGAAAATCGGATAGGCACAATGATTCCTGACTTATACAACCTGTTTACCTCTTTTTCAATCGATGGTAGCAGCTTTGGATTGATTCTCCTCAACTTTTGACGGAAAGGCTTCTGATTTGGTTTAATGGGGATAGTATGCTGAATGATGTTAGTGTCATATGTTTTTAGATCTGAGTAATCCCACGCAAAAGCATCTGAAAATGAAGACAACAATTTCACATACTCTTCCTTTACCTTTGCTGACAATGATTTTGATAACTTTACCATCTTGGGATTTTCAGCTGTCCCAATACTTACCTCCTCAACCCCTTTCTCCGTCGGCCTCAATGTCGGTTTGCGAGCTACATCGTCTTGATCAAACAGTTCCTCCAAAGGAATCAATCCTTTAGGAATGATGTTATCTTTAAGTTGCAGCACTTCCATTTGATTTATTTGTATATCATCATTACCATCATCATGTTCTGTATCTATGGAGGTGTCTTTAAACTTACCCTTATTCTGCAGAAAATCACTAATCTCCTCGTCATCCTGAAAGACTTGCCAACATCGCTGATTGTCTAGAACGGTGGGGCGGTGTTTCACATGAATCTCGAACTTGTTGCTAGAATTCATTGGAATTTTTAAATTTCTTGTTGCCTTAGCAAGTCCATCAGCAACACCATTTTGTATGCGAGGCACACATGTCAAGGTATGATCAGAAAATAATTTCAGAATGTCTAAAACTGCATTACGGTAAGCCCTCATGTGAGGATGCTTGGCCTGAAACTCACCTTTAACCTGCTTTATCACCAACTCTGAATCACCATACACTGCAATCCTTTTCGCTTTCAGCTTTTTAAGAATCTTAAGGCCAGCAATTAGAGCCTCATATTCCACTTCATTATTAGAACAGTCAAATGCTAGCTTGTAGGAACACACTCTCACATTGCTTGGAACCTTATCCGGAGCGGAAAATGGACTACGAATCCAAACACCAATTCCAGCACCGTCACTACCCACTGCGCCATCAAAATCCATGGTCCAAAGACCATCTTCATCGTCCTCTAGATGCTGAAATTGCGCCAGCTCTGTTTTTCCTGTTTGCTTCCCATTGTCCTTAGCTGATTGCTCCACAGTAGCTTGTTTTTCTCTTCTTTCTTTTTGCAGAACTTCTCTAAAATTCTCAGTGATTTCTGGTATATCTTTCGCCTGAACCAATTGACTATCTATATCATTAAAACTATCAGCAAGCAACACAAACGATTCTAAGTCGGTATGTACATAATTTACAGGATGATTGATTGGCTTTTCCTTGCTGGTTATCATGTATTTCATCTTCTGCTCTCGATATAACTTTCTCATTTGACCGAAGACTGGAATTGTAGCATAGGAAAAATCTAACTGACGTGTGCCTTTCAACTTTGCCCCCCAAGATCTTGAAAGGAGCATCCCAAATCGCGGAGGAATGTCTGCCACAACCACATCCATCAAGACATTCTTCGCTGGAATTTGATCTAAGCTTACAACCAAATCTTTGATGAGTCCTATACACCTCACACGGCTGGAATCAAATGAATACAAATCATGATATTTTCTTGTAATGTCAAGTCCCAACTTTTCCATGATCGCCTTTGGCATCAAATTGTGCGAAGCACCCGAATCGAACATGGCTTTGTGCAAAACATATTCATGCAACCTCAAACTGATATAAAAGGGAGGAACATCACTGTCAGGGGACTCACCATCTAATGCAGGCCCGAAAATCAATTCTGGCTGATCATCCTCAACATTTACCGTGTCAAACATTGGATCAAAATTCAGAATTTTGGAGACTTGACCACGGTAGCTGCTGTTCTTCATGATTTTTGTCAAAGGAATAGATACTTTCAGTTTGGAAATTTCATTTTCCAAACTAAATGCTGAAACTTTTTCAACCTCTTTAACCGGAACCTCTTTCTTTTCAGCCTTATCCTTCACTATGTTTTGCTGATTTACCCTTTCTGCTGATGATACTTTACTAGCTGCGGGATCAATTGTCTCTTTTCCTTTCTTCTGTGGTATCGGTGAATCTGACTTTGGTGCTGAAGATTCTTTTCGTTTCTGAATTGGATTTATGGGCACATCTCGTTTTCTCAATGAGTATTGCTTCTGTTGAGCGGACAAATCATTCAAATATCCTCTTTGGTAATCATCTGACTCTTCCTCTAAATCTGCATCATTTGCTAAAATGAAATCTTCATCTTTCTGTATGGCTGAACTTTCTCCATATTCTTCATCCTCAGTAACGTAAATAGGCAGATCATCGGGAGTAAAGAAATGATTTTTCTCACCTGCTACATAATCATCATCGTCTGAATCTTGACTCACAAAATTCTGCAAAAGAGGAGTTTTAATCTGCTGCTGGGCTACCGGCTCTTGTGGTCTTTGTTCACGCTGCTTAATTCTGAACTGAGGCTGCTGATGGCCACGGTAGTTTGGATTCTGAATCTGCATTTCAGGTTTATCAAGTGTCATCCTTTTGAGCATTTTTTCCATCTCACGAAGCAAGTGCTGTTCTGATGTGGATGTGGAAGGCTCTTCTTTTATGGTCACTCTTTTCTCTACTTTCAACCGGGCTCTCTTATCATTCAGATTCGCCTCAACACTAACAACAATCTTCTGCATATCTTCTAAGGTAGGCGGATCTCTGTCACGTAGCGAATAAGCCATCTCCGGATCAAAACCATCCAGGAATTTAAGAAGAGCTGACTTTTTAGACGGTCTTAAGTCATCTGGAATTGCATTATACACTGTATTGAATCTGATAATATAATTCTGAACGGACTCACCAGGATTACGCTTGATGTTTGTATACTCTGAAGTGATCTGCAGCGGATCTCTTTTCATCTCCCATCGATCTAAAAATTGTGTCTGAAGCTCTTGCAATGTATTGATACTTCTAGCCTGTAGAGCTCTGAACCATTTACGAACCTCTCCTCCAAAAGTCTGGGCAAACAATCTCATTGAAACATTTTATGCATCAATTTCATGCAGGTCCAAGAAATCTGTCATTCGGACAATATGCTACTGAGCTGATATACTCTGTGGTGTGCCATCAAATATGGGAATCTTGCTCTGATAATCAGCAGGCATAGGATCTAAATTGGCCGGCAAAGCAAGAGGTGCAAATCTGGCAGCCATGACTCTCGGTGGATTGATAATCTGCTGTCTCAGAGAAACAGGAGGACTGGGAGCAGTAGGTGAACGAGGTGTATGCGGTGGAGACGGAGGAGAAACTACTGCTGATTGTTGATCAGAAATCTCTGGTTGAAGAGGAATGGTAGGGATAAAGGAAGGTTCAGTGGGAATCCGTGAACTAGATGCAACTTCAGATGGTCCAAGAGTTTGTGAAGCAGATTCAATGAATTCGGGAATGTTGGTAGCCACGATGGAATTTTGCAGATTCAGAATATAATTGTCGATAGATCTATTTGCTTGCTCAACTTCTAAATACTTGATGAACTTAGGATTAATAACGGTAGAACTCGTGGCACTTTCGGATTTGGTTTCAAACAATGATAACTCAAACTGATCGTCAAACTCAATATCATCAATGTACTCAAAAACAGTGGGATCTGAGTGAGATTTGACCAAAGGAACAATAGGAGCTTCTCGACGGAAAATTATTGGGATTAGATTGGGGTTTTCATATACTGGAGGAGGATTTGGATCAGGATTTGATCTGGTATGCCTTCTTGAAGCCAGTGTATTGATCTATTCGGGAAAAATTTCAAGGAACACAATCAATTATCTTCAGCCTTTCGACTTCTAGACTCAATCATGCAAAGGTCTAGAATGAACAAGTATACTGGGGTGATTTTGCAAATCAAGTGCTGCATTCACAAGCTTACCGGAGATCGACTGAAGCAGCGTTTATCTACTTCCGCTTATGCATGGCAAAAGCGTTTCGAAAGCTACCTGGCGTGACTTCAGACTCCGTCTAAGACTCATGAAACAAACACATCAACAAGCAAACCATTGAGATTGATTTTTCCCCAGTATGGTCGCCACTATGTTAGCGCTCAAATCTACCTTAGGCTGAAATAAGGTAAAACTCAAGGCTACATCAAACCACGCTCAGCCTCGTAGCTAGCCCTACGAGGGCAGGAGAGGGCTCTCTCCGGGTCTATCTCGGCTAAGGATCTTCAAAGAGGCTGAGATGACTTATAATGAACAATGAATACTTATTTTAGGCTAGTAAAGAGATAGGAATGTTTGATTTTGATTTTTTGGGTTTTTTTTGGAGAAATGGGAAAAACAATTTTTGGATCCGGGGATAAGGCCAGATCTTTGCAGAATCCGAGTTGGGGCAAGGTAGGCAGTAGTCTTGATGCTTTTGATTGGGTATATGGATAGATTAGAATGACAAGGAGCTGAAGAGGGCAAAGAAGAACTTGGATCCTCTCCAAACAGGCGAAAACATGTAAAACTAAACGAATTCAAAGGCAGAGCACTGTAAACAATGGATTCAACCTCATCCACTCATTCATTTAGTTTCAGAAGCATAACAAGAGATGGCATACATTAAACATGAAATAACTTACAATAAAATGAGAGAAAACACCATCAAGAACTGAAAGCCACAAGAATCCCAACAGGTGCTGCAAAACCTCTGATCTTTCCTTAGCCAAAATATGAAAAATATGTACAATAGCGTGCCAAAAGTTTCCCAAGAGTCCAACTTGTAGAATGTCTCAAAAATTACAATATATAGATCACTCTAACCCCTTCCCATGCCTCTAGGGGTCGAATTCCTTCTTCAGGGATCAGTTTCAACCAAATTCTAATCAAGGAGCTAAAATCTAGGCAGCTAACAACTTGCCTCTAAAAGAGTGGAAACTGATTCATTTACTGGATTTTCACTTTTTTGAGAGTGAATCTTCTAGAATAGGTAAAAGTGAGCCAAAGTTACATGCCAACCATCAATTTACATCATGAAAACCCAAAAATTTCATCCACAAGCAAAACTGGTCCCAACTGGCCGAAATTCTGAGCTGGAAGTTGAAAATTTGACCAAAATCCATGTACGTAGCGCCCCTGATCCATACGTGTAGCGCGCCTTTCATCCTGATTTTGAGGCACTTCCCGGCATCCAAATTGAGCTCATGATAGCTCGTTGGAAAGCCCTGGATGTTGGCTATCCAACCCAAGTGGAATTTCCCAATTGGGAGCTCATTTGAACCTCCAAAACTTCATTCTCCCATAAGTACTTCCTGCTGGTGCAAAAGGTGGCAGCAAGGTGGTTTTCATGGTGTTTTTAGGCCTTTTGATCATCCAGAACTTGATGAAATGATTCGGAAATACCTGAGCATGCATAGCTTACCATGAAAAACTCAAAAATATAAATTTTTCCTTCAGCAAGTGTCCCGAACAAAAGTGAGCACGTCGACGCGCTACTCGTATAGCGGAAAAATCTGTTTTTGGACCAAAATATTTCAAAATGACAAAAATTTCTCCGAATTTGCTCAAATTCGGAGTGAAGACCCTCCATAATGTATCATGTCCAACTAACGACGCCTCGGCCAAAATCCGGAGTGGATCAGGCCTTTTCCGCCGTTTTAGTGCTTCGCTCAACCTCCTCTTCAGAATCTTCATTCTCGCTTTGCAGACATGCATGCGAGCCCAATAATGACCTTTCATGTCACGAAGCATGTCTTTGTCTCTGTTGGCCTTCTCCAAAAACTTCTCCAGATGAATGTTAACATGCATGATTTCAGTCTCTCGCTCAAATGGTGTCATGTCACCTGGTCTCTTCCGGGCCAATTGTCGATCCTCACGGATTCGCCGCAGCTCATAAAGTGTGTGCTCATCCTCTAGCTGTTTGTTACGCTGATCTAGGTATTTTATCACCCACTGAGCCTTCTGCAATTTATCTTTCAGCGTGTCATTCTCGGCCCTTTGCTCCTGGATGATCTCTTTCAGTTTCGAGCTAGGAGAGCTCGCATCAACATCAATGATCGTGAAATCAGTGTCCCGGCCTCCTGATGGGCCCTCATCATGCATGGGCTTCTTGCCCCTGTCTTGAAACTGTACTTGTGCTGAAGAAGAAGGCGAGACCCCTTCCACATCATGTGGAGATAATACTCGCTCTGCTGATGTAGTCAACGAGACCCCTTCCACCCTGGGTGGAGATAGTACTCATCGTGTCGCTGCAAATAAGGCCCTGTGGCCTCACTGGTATGTCACATACAATGGAGCACTGATATGCTCAATCTCAGGGATGTCAGGCTGGTGTGAAGGCTCTCCCTCATCATGAACTATCTCGGGAGGCGGCTGTGGCGCTGTGAAGAAGTCACGGGAGATGAAATCCTCCCAAGTAATGCCCTGCTGTGTCAACTGATGTACCACTACGATCTTGATCAGAGCGTAATGATATATACTTCTATGCTGCTGTGCTGGGGTCTTCTTCTGTACAAAAATCACCATCCTCTCTATGTTGCGATACATGAAGTATGGAATGTTCATCATACGTACCCTCGTGAAATGCATCAACAAACGGACATGGTACGCATAGAGACGCGAGAATCTGCCCTCGCAACTGAAATACCGAATGATGAGTTTCATCAATGGTGCAAACTCATCCTTCAGGAATCTGAAAGGAAAAACCCTGCTCAAGTGCCTCATATACCCAGGTTTGATGTATGGCTCATAGTGGAATTTCTCTAACTGCTGACGTTTGTTCCATTCCTCTCCTAAATTTGGTATGCCAGTGGCCTGAGCAATAGTCATTGGTGACAGAATGAAATCTACTCTGGCGAGATTTACACGGCCATCATGTAAATGTAGAACAAACAGACGAGCTAGTTCACGATGAAGCTGGGTTTGTGAAATCATCTCACAGTATCGAAAACATGATTGATACCGAAAACAATCCATTGCAAGCGGACATGCCTACAATTGAGCCAAAGAAGTAGGCTCCTCCCTGAAGATGAGGAGAGTACTTCATTTCAGGTATCTGATATTTTTGTTTCTTCCCCTTGGTATGCTGACATCTTATACGTGCTTTAGAATTTGTCTCCACCTCCCGGGATGCCTAGAAATAAGAGTAGAACATTGAAGTTGAGAGCTGAAAAATTTTGTATATTGAATTCTGCATTGTATTGGAAAGACCCTTGGGGAATGTTGTTGAATTGTTTGGTAGAGGAGGAAGCCAAAAGAGTTTTGGAGGACTTTCACAAAGGTGACTGCGGAGGCCATTTGTTTTGGAAGACCACAGCGAATAAGATTCTAAGGGCAGGGTATTATTGGCCTTCTTTTTTTTCTGATGTATATAAGGCTGTTAAGAATTGTCACAAGTGTCAAATTTTCGAAGGGAAGCAGAAAATACAGCCTTTGCCTCTCAAACCAATTGAAGTTAGTGCACCATTCTAGCAGCGGGGATCGGATTTCATCGATGAAATCCACCCAGCATCTTCCGGACAGCATATATGGATATTGACAGCTACGGACTACTTCACAAAATGGATCGAGGCGATTCCCACTCGCCGGGCCACAGATACGGTAATTATCTCTTTTCTTGAAAACAATATTCTGTCACGTTTTGGGTGTCCTAGTAAGATAATCACAGATAATGCAGCGGCCTTCAAGTCTAAAAGGATGGTTGAATTTTGCTATAAGTAAAATATCAGCTTGGGACATTCGACTGCCTACCATCCGCAAGGAAATGGCTTGGCGGAATCTTCAAATAAGTCCTTGGTGAATATCATTAAGAAATTGCTGGAAATCAATAAAAAGGGCTGGCACAAGAAATTAATGAATGCACTGTGGGCTGATAGGGTAAGTCAGAAAATGTCTATTGGCATGTCTCCTTTCGAGTTGGTGTACGGGATAGACACGGTTTTTCCTACTTCGCTTGTTGTCCCGGTTGTCAAATTACTTCAGGAAGCCGGTAGTGAGGAAGATCCCATGCAGCGGAGGATTAATCAGATGATTCATTTACAGCAGACACGGGAGGATGTATTTCAAAATACTTTCAAGTTGCAAGAGCGCATAAAGAAGATCTACGACAGAAAGGCAAAAGAAGATAAGTTTCAGTTGGATGAGGTGGTTTTGAAATGGGATGCTCGGAATGAAGATAAGGGAAAGCACGGCAAATTCGAAAACCTATGGAAGGGTTATTTTAAGATTGCAGCGTATCGTGGTCAAAATGCCTTTCTTCTCAAGGAAATGAATGGAGATGATTGTCCTGGAGGGCCGATAAATGGTCAGCTGTTAAAGCGATATCACTTCTGAGTATTTTCTGCTGATTTCATCATCATTGTACATATCGTTTTACTTCTGTTTTATTGCAAGTGTGTACTGATCTCTCATATTCAGTCTAGGGCCCAGAGTGAAGGCTATAATTCTGGAGATGGAGGTTAGTCAGTTTGAAGTTTGTCAAGTCAGTTTCATCAGTCTTTTCAGTTTGCATCGAGTCAGTTTTGGTCAAGTTTCAGTCAGTTTTTAGTCAAATCTGTGTTCAATAAAAATGTCAAAAGTTTTTGTTTTATCTATTGAAATAATGACTCCATCGTCCAATGGATGAAGGCACTTTCTGACTCCCCTAGAGATCTGTCATTCTTGGCATCTCCATGGAGCCACCATCCCCATTGGAGCCAATGTTAGAGTCGGTCCTTACAGCCCTCCGTCAGAGGTCATTTCTCTTTTTGCATATCATTCTTAGGTGTCTCGCTTGTTCCACTTCATTGCATTTCACTAGGAGCATGCCATTGACTGACGAGGGGGTCTGGTTGTCTTGTGTTTCCTCATGCTTGTACCTGCAGGGCTGTTTAAAATTCCTCAAAAATCACTGAAGTTCATAGTCATTTCATTCATGGTCATTAATGATTGTTTTTGTTAAAAAAGAGTCTTTAGTCCTAGAGTCCAGGTTTTTCAAGTCCTTTGCATACATGTCATAAAAGCCCGCAGGCCATGAGGTTGGTTCCAAAAAATTTTGAATTTCACATTTTTATTATCAAAAGTATTTGAAGACATTTCTAGTCCAAAACTCTATTTTGGAACTAGAAATTGTCTAATTTCATTTTTTGTAATAATTGTATCTATTTCACCATAAGAAACTTCAGAGCAAGCCTCTGATCTTTTCCTAAGCCAAGTGCCGGATCCCTGCAAAAGACAACAAAGTATTATCAGTCCAAAACTCAGAAAAGCCAAAAGAGAAGCATTGTATTAAAAGATCAAATGTCAAAGTGTTGAAACATCATAAAGTGGGTTAGCAAACAAATTTAAATCAAATCTGATTTGATGAGATATTTTCTTCACATATAAATCATGGCAAACAATTTCATTTGCTCGAAAACCTCAAGGCAGAAATCGTGTTTGTGTTCTTGAAGGCCGAAGCTGTGTTTTCATAGCCGTGGACAGTGATTGGAGGTGCGCGCTAGCCATATAAGGTGCGCTACATACTTAACCTTCCCCAACCCTTTGCAGAGAACACAGGCGCTATGCATATAGGGCGTGCTACGCGTTGGGTAGGCGCGCTACCCATACAGTGACAGAGCCAAACAATTTTGTCTTTGCGTCCGATTTTGAGCTCAAACGCCTCCATCAACTTGCAAACAGGTTTTTAATCATTGCTCAGTGATTTTTGAAAGAGGTTTTCGTATTTTTTGAAGTTGGGAAACAAGAATTGCTTGAGGAGAAATCTATAAACCCTATTTTCATGCCAAATTCAATTCTCAACTTCAAAAAATACCAAAACCTCGTGGCCTTTGCCACCTTTGTGAGGCCTTCGTGGCACATTATCCTCTGTTGTAGAATCACTGTCATACTCCTGCTCATAAACTGAATCTGCCTCTGACATGGCTTTGAAAACAAGATGACTGCAATATGAATGCTGATATAGGTGTAGTGAAGACAAAGTTTCAATGTATGCTCAAAACCCAAACATGTTACATATGTACCAAAACATCATAAGCAAACAAGTGACAGTGGTAATAGCTCTGTTTTAGTGGCATAGAAACAGTCTCGATTTTTGGATCACAAGTGATTTTGACAAATGAATAGACAGTGTAATGTATGGTACAGCCTTTGCAATATTGACCAAGGATTTGTCAAAGGACTGTGTTTGTCAATAGGAGACAGTGGCAATGAAATAATAGCAATGACAACAGTGGTAGAATGGCAAAAAACTATGTGAAAACATGAGACTATATGGACAAGTCAACATGAGACTATGTGAAAACATGGAAGGATGTGATAGAAGTGGTAAAATGGCAGAAAAGGCGTGAGGATGATGTACATAATGTGCCAGGGCGCCACAAGAAATATAGGTATGAGCACATATACCAATCACGAAAGTTTACAAACCCTTCACTAGACTGTCACTATATCTTTTAAAACCCTGAGAATTGAATTTGGCATGAACATAGGGTTTATAGATTTCTCCTCAAGAAATGCTTGTTTCCCAACTTCAAAAAATACCAAAACCTCTTTCAAAAATCACTGAGCAATGATTAAAAACCTGTTTGCAAGTTGATGGAGGCGTTTGAGCTCGAAATCGGACGCAAAGACAAAATTTTTTGGCTCTGTCACTGTATGGGTAGCGCGCCTACCCAACGCGTAGCGTGCCCTATACGCGTAGTGCCCGTGTTCTCTGCAAAGGGCTGGGGAAGGTTAAGTATGTAGTGCACCTTATATGGGTAGCGCGCCGACTGTATGGGTAGCGCGCACCTTCAATCATTGTCCACGGCTATGAAAACACAGCTTCGGCCTTCAAGAACACAAACACGATTTCTGCCTTGAGGTTTTCGAGCAAATGAAATTGTTTGCCATGATTTATATGTGAAGAAAATATCTCATCAAATCAGATTTGATTTAAATTTGTTTGCTAACCCACTTTATGATGTTTCAGCACTTTGACATTTGATCTTTTAATACAATGCTTCTCTTTTGGCTTTTCTGAGTTTTGGACTAATAATACTTTGTTGTCTTTTGCGGGGATCCGGCACCTGGCTTAGGAAAAGATCAGAGGCTTGCTCTGAAGTTTCTTATGGTGAAATAGATACAATTATTACAAAAAATGAAATTAGACAATTTCTGGTTCCAAAACAGAGTTTTGGACTAGAAATGTCTTCAAATACTTTTGATAATAAAAATGTGAAATTCAAAACTTTTTGGAACCAACCTCATGGCCTGCGGGCTTTTATGACATGTATGCAAAGGACTTGAAAACCCTAGACTCTAGGACTAAAGACTCTTTTTTAAGGAAAACAATCATTAATGACCATGAATGAAATGACTATGAACTTCAGTGATTTTTGAGGAATTTTAAACAGCCCTACAGGTACAAGCATGAGGAAACACAAGACAACCAGACCCCCTCGTCAGTCAATGGCATGCTCCTAGCGAAATGCAACGAAGTGGAACAAGCGAGACACCTAAGAATGATATGCAAAAAGCGAAATGATCTCTGACGGAGGGCTGTAAGGACCGACTCTAACAAGACCATCATTATCCAATTCCATGTGACTTAGGATCGCCATCCTAATCCATCACATTACACAAATCTAAGAATTTATTTCCAAGATTCTTATCCAATCCAACATTCTCCTAATCCATGTCTATGTACTTGAATTAGGACATCATTCCTAATCCATGAAAGTGCCTGACACAAGGAGAATGAAACAAGTTATCATTATCCATATTTGTGATGCATGCACTATAATTATTATTGTTAGTCCTAATCTAGTACATGACACGTGGAGAATCAGTGTCCAACCATACTCCCTCTCAATTATGGAGTGCATCCCTATTCTCCTTTTAATTATAGAATAGATTTTTTTCCTATTCAAGGAGACTCCAATTACTCTGTCTCAAGTCTAGAGGAGATTCTTGACTTCACAACCACAAGTCTTCTTCCTTGAATTTCAAAAAAGTACTTTCTACCAATTCTTTCATGGATTCTTCTCACGGTTTCACCAACTTTACACGATAAATTCCAGGTCATCCATCTTCCACGTCAATTTCATTTCAAATTTATTAATGAAGGATTTCTATTGAATCTTCCCAAACTTCAAGTTGATCAAAGATTCTTCATGAAAGTGATCTCCCTTCTAAACCTCTAGGTTATCTTCTTATACTGCTACCTTCTAATCAAGATGAACACATATTGTTCTTTACAGATGTTAGTTACCAGATGTTGAGATTTTCCTAAAAACCCATATAGTTGAACTTATATTATCTTTCATCTTGTACCCCTACAACATTTTTACAGGTAGCAAAAGAAATATATTAAAAATATAACCTATAACATATATTAACATCAAAATTACCTCACCATGACAGTCTAAATCATCCCCATGGTTCATCTTCATACATTTCTACCTTTATCAGAGGGCCCAAGGATCTAACTTGATTTTCAAGTTACCATTCCCTCCATTCTTCATGCTCTTCATGGCATAAGATCAACTTTGCTTATATTTCTCATTTTAATTTCTTTATTATCACTGATAATTACCACCAAGAAAAATATACCAGTAGAAAAGCATGATTATGATTTTGAAATTGTAGGCATTATATTGGCTTGAGGGGTCCTAACCCAAGTTCAGAGTAATCGTGCAATCAAAAAAACCCTCCAACTACTGGCCCTTTTGACAGTTATCTGCTTGCGCAGACCACAGTCTCACCTGACGCAGTATAGGGGAGTGCTAGAACCAAGTTTCTGCACCTGAAGGGAGCTTTTGATGTGGACCCAATCCTTACTTAACATATCTACTTCCTACTTCCTTACACGCAACTTCAAAGAAACGGATCTAATTGCAGACGGACAGTAAAGAAGTTGTTCGTGCCTAGATAGTGATAAACAGACTTAACGATTTCACATTCACATACAAAATAAATCCTTACATAAAAATATTATTTTACTTCCACGGACCAACTTACTTCCTGTAGATCTAACAGTTAAGTAGAACAATACTTGCACATAGATGTAATTTACCAGCTTGAATTATCAATCATGGAAATGCATGTGCATTCAATAGAACATATCCATATCTATACTAAGTAATAGATAATGCGCATAAAAAATCCAAGACACCTACAAGAATCACATAAAGTATGAGTTCACCAAAATTTCCTTCTTTATTAAGATATCTTCAGTTCAATACAATATTTCCACCTACGCACACAACAGCAGGGTCCTTGCATGTAGCTCAAGACTTAGGTCTCCACACACATAGCCAGTAGGAGCCTTTCTACTAGAAAAAACTAAGATCTACTATTCACACGTACAAAATCATAGATTAAACATTAGATCTATATCATTTAATATGTGACTCTTACATATTTATATATTTCCAAATATGCACAAACCAGGGTCTCAAACCATGGTTTGAGACTCATGGTTTTCCCTTTTACCCGTTACAATAATTAAGGGATTTTGACCCACACCAAAGCCCCTTGACATCTGCATGCGACACTTACAAACAAAAAACTTAACCAAAATTTATCCAAAATTGATTTACCCAGGGGACCCTACTCCAACATATTCCATGGAATATTTAGAGAGGGATAATTCATTGGGTTTCATATCCAAACCCTAAGTATCTTGATGTTTCCTTTTCAAACATCGATTATACGGTTTGAATCTCAAATCCCATTCTACCCTCACTAGAGTTTTCCATTCACCCTAGACTACTTAAAAAGCTTAGAAACCAAAATATAGGGTTTCTATGAGGGAAAAAGTAGATTATGGTTATGGTTTCTCTCTAAACTAGGGTTTCCAAGTTCCAACTAAGGGTTTTACAAAAAAAAGATATCAACAGCATTCAACAGGATGAAGACTACAATCCCTAGAACTAAACATGTCCAAAAACCCTAATATGATTCATGTTAGACCCTATATGCATATACCATTTAAACGCATCTACATACCTTACCTCTTCATGATCACTAGAAGTAGCTACAACACCTTCATACCAATCTGAGATAGTTTTACTTCCATGATTCTTCTAATAGAAATTTCAAATAAAGATGCTACAATTCTTCCTCTGTTTACTAGTTCTAATGAGAGAGAAAATAAATTTTATTTGCATGTGATTATGCGAGACCATTTTTTAAACTTTTACGTTGCAAACCTGGAGTATGTTATGCCATTCATTACTCTTAATAGAATAGGTCCTTGACATATTCCTTTTGCTTCTTTGAGGATTCTACAACTTTAATTGTTAAAGCTCCAGAACTTTCTTTCCTTTTATTGTTCTGTGGGTTCTTAGGAAAATTTAATTTGTAATGTTCATATTCATGAAAGTGAAAGCACTGGACTTTGGACATGTCTCTATTTTTCTTCTTCCTCTTCTTATCAAAATTATTCCTTGACTTAGCTACAGAGGCTTGAGAATTTTCATTGTAAGGATGAGCATTACTTCTAACCTTTATTCTATATTCTTCTGTTGAGCATTGAGACCATAGTTCTTTAAATGATGGAGTATATTTCCTTGCACATATGTTATTTTCAAAATCATCCTAATCTTTAGATAAAGCATTGAATGCTACTCTGGTTAACTCTACATTATATATATTCTCACAAGTTTCAAGGAGTTCTTATTTTATTTTCTATAGCTTCATGAAAAAGGAAGCTATTGTGTCTTCATTTTTCATTTTTTATTTAAATAGCTAATTCCTTAAGGCTATCATGTCACTTTTTGTATTAAAGAAGCATAATTTCATCAATGTATCACATAATTCTTTCGAGATAGACAATTCTTATACAAAATTAATGAGGGGGTCTTTGATAGACTCAAAGAGATTTTTTTGATCTTTGACATCCCCCTTTTCATATTCTTTGACTTCTTCTTCATCCTTTGAATCTGGAATAAGGACCTTTCCAAGAACGTAGTTCATGACATCACTCTCTCTAAGGGCTAAGTCAATTCTCTTTATCTGTGCCTTGTATTTGGATGCTCCTTAAATCTTATTTCTTTCCTTGCACATATAATTCATTATATTAGACATATTTGATTGAGGGATACCTTATACAAAAATAATAAGCTACTACAATGATGGAATTATTTCTGTTCTCTAGATCTGATGTCTCTTCTTCACCTTAGCTCTAATACCATGTTGGAAAATCAAATTATTTGTAGGTCAAGATTGATTTTCCTTAGCTTGATACTTACTTCTGAAGTTTGTGTCTTGCTATTGATTAGTTTTAGTTCTCTTTCATCAAGAAATTACCAAAATGAAAAATATAAGAGACAAAAGACACCAAATGTAGGTTTGAAACCAAGGAAAAACACTACTACTTGGGGAAAACCCAAAAAATATCCTTCTTATAGAATTAAATCAAATATGAGACTTTTCAAGGCCCAAATGACCAAGTCAACCCACCTTCTTCCTACCATACCTCTCAATTCAACAAAGGATATGTCATTGCAATTCTTTTGTAATATTGCTTTGATTTTGTACTTGTACAAAAATCACTATAATATCACTTTAAACCACTACGATGTCACTTAAAACTTCAAACCTTTATGATGTCACTAATATTTTATATTACTTTAGAAGATGTTAGAGTCAGCCTTTGCAGCCTTCCTTCAGTGATCAAACATTCTCTTACAAAGTGATTTTAAGGTGTCAAGGTCAAATTTTTTCATTTCAAAGAGTTTTCAAGCAAAATTTGGTCACTAGGCATTAGGTCTAGGGGTTGCTTTTACTCCTGTCAAATTTGTCCAAATGTCGGTCCATGGCACAATTCAGCTGAGTGTACCATCATTCAGAGGGTTGACATCATCATTTCAAGTTCCATTGGGTCATTTTACAGCTTGTTCATGCTTCAGTTGTGCCTAGGTAAGGTCCATTTCCCTCTCCTAGGGTTTTGGAGGTAATTTCTCTTGGATGGTCAAATCATCGGAAAAACTTGTATCCTGATGTTCACACACCTTCCCCTATCCTTAATATACCTTATTAAACACTTCCCATCACTGAGCTCCCTCAAATTCCTCATTTTTGCACAAACCCTAGTTTCTTGCCACAACTTGGCAATTTTCTAGGCTAGGCCTGTGTTTTGCCCTTTTGGACCCCTTCCCCTCACTCAATCTCTGTGATTCCACTTTCCCCTGCTTCCTAACATCCCTCCCTACTTCCCAAAATTTCCCCAAGAATTTAGAAGCTCACTATCCCCTTCATTTCGCTTCATTTCGACAAGATCCCTTGTTTCACACATCGGGATAAGTTTCACTCAAAAGATGTTTCAGAGCAATCAAAGATGAATTTTGGAAAACTGAGAGAGGTTTTTGTCCAAAACATGCCAAGGAAGAAAAACCTCCTTCAATTTTTACACAGGTATCATGGTTTTAGAGAAATGTCAAATATACCGTTGCCTCAAGAGAATTGATGCACCTGTTGGGAGTAGTGTTGGGAGATTTGATTTTTGACAGGGAAAATGAGCTCCAAATTGGAAAATTCCACTTGGGTTGGATAGCCAACATCTAGAGCTTTCCAACGAGCTATCATGAGCTCAATTTGGATGCCGGAAAGTACCTCAAAATCAGGTTGAAAGGCGCGCGACCCACTTGTTTCAGGGGTGAGACCCACTTAAATTTTTGGCTGAATTTTCAACTTCCAGCTCAGAGTTTCGGCCAGTTTGGACCAGTTTTGCTTGTGGATGAAATTTTTGGGTTTTCATGATGTAAATTGATGGTTGACATGTAACTTTGGCTCATTTTTACCTATTCTATAAGATTCACTCTCAAAAAAGTGAAAATCATGTAAATGAATCAGTTTCCACTCTTTTAGAGGCAAGTTGTTAGCTGCCTAGATTTTAGCTCCTTGATTAGAATTTGTTGGAACTGCTCCTAAAAGGAGGAATTCGACCCCTAGAGGCATGGTAAGGGGTTAGGATGGTCTATATATTGTAATTTCTCAATCATTTTCAGAGGTTGGAGAGGTTGGACTCTTGGGAGACTTTTGGCACCATTGTACATATTTTTCATATTTTGGCTAAGGAAAGATCAGAGGTTTTGCGGCACTTGTTGGGATCCTTGTGGTGTTTTGTTCTTGATGGTGTTTTCTCTCTGTTTACTATAATTTCTTCATGTTTAATGTATGCCATTCCTTTCATATGCTTCTGAACTAAATTGAATGAGTAGATGAGGTTGAATCCATTGTTTAACGTGCTCTGCCTTTGAATTCATTTAGTTCTATATGTTTTCGACTGTTTGGAGAGGATCCAAGTTCTTCTTTGCCCTCTTCAGCTCCTCGTCGGTCTAATCTGTCCGTATATCCAAATCAAAAGCATCAAGACGATCACCTACCTCGCCCCAACTCGAAATCTGCAAAGGTCTGACCTTATCCCCGGACCCAAAATTTGTTTTCCCATTTCTCCAGCGAAAACCCAAAAATCAAAAATCAAACATACCTATCTCTTTACTAGCCTAAAATCAGTTCCCATTGTAAGTCATCTCGCACCCTATTGTTCATTTTATCGAGATTGACGGAGAGAGCCCTCTCCTGTCCTCGTAGGGCTAGCTACGAGGCTGAGCGTGGTTTGATGTGGCCTTGAGTTTTATCTCATTTCAGCCTGAGGTAGATTTGAGCGCTAACATAGTGGCGACCATACTGGGGAGAAACTCAAAACGTTTGCTTGTTATAGACGGAGTCTGAAGTCACGCCAGGTAGATTGGTCAAGGAATCTGCCTACGTTTAACGATGATCGTAAGAAAGATGCTGCTTTACATCTAGTTAGATTTCACATGCATATTCGCAAGTTGAAGGTGGATTTTCCTGAAGATTGCTTGATGAAGATATTCCTGGCCACTCTAGAAGGTGAAGCCCGATCTTGGTATGAAAATTTTCCGCTGGCCTGTATTTATTATTTAAAGGATTTTCATGCTCTGTTCATTGAAAGATATCAAGTATCTTATCCATCATTAAATTTAGTTCATGACTGTTGCAAACATGCTTCTACTTTTATTGAAAGCCTTGAGAAATATTATGAAGATGATAATTTCATGGATGATGAGATCATGGAAGCATTGTACGAGAATCCATTTCAGCAACATGAAGAGAACCTAGAGGATACCCATCAAGATTCTCAGGAAATTTCGCAGCAGAATCAAGATTTTAGTGTGGTGGAAGATGAAGGAGTTTTGCATCTTGACAGTGAACAGGAATTATATGAAATGGATCAGCAGTATGAGGAAAGTTTGTATACTCCTTCACTTGAAATCAATGAAGACAATCACTGTTTGAGTAAAAGAAAACAAAAGGTATTATCTCCTCTGTCTGAAGATGAGATAGATCAGCTATTGAAAGGTCATGTTCCAGCTCAAGTTAACGCAGATCCACAGTGTGCACATGGTCAAGAAGGTGATGGTGAAACTTCTTCCTTTTTTGAAAAGGATGACAGTCCTGTAAGCAGCTTTATAGATCAGCAGGTTGAAGAGGTCTATATGGCTGAAAGTGATGAAAGAGAAAGTGTCATTTCAGATCTGCCCACAGAAGAAGACAACATGCCGGGAACTCAAGTTTCAGTTTCAGATTGTGATAATGACCAGCCAGCTATTTCAGATCTACATTCAGATTGTGATAACCAAGCATACCTTGTGCTGAATCCCGTAAAGGAGAGTCTCGCTGTTGAGATCATAGACAGAGTTTTTTCATCAGAACAAAGTCTTCATAAAGAGGTAATCCAGTCAGTTGATGTACAACAAGATGGGATCTTCGCTCAAGTAAGTGAAAAATTTTCTCTTGATGAATTTATGGTAGATGCTAGAAATGTCATGTTTGGGTATCAAGAATCAGCTGAAGTTTCTTTTCTCATGATTGATGATTGTAATGAAAATCCGGCTGTCCTATCATATGAAGATGACCTACCATATTTTTAGACTGTAGAAGATCAGAACATTCAGGATTTCCATTCAGATTTTTCTTCATATGTCTCATGTGTTGAAATGTTTTCTCAAGAAGAGATTTTCTCACCTACCTATTCAGAGTTTTGTGAAGCCCAGGAACATATTGTTACTGAAGTACATGATGAAGGAAGATCAAAATTAGAAGCAGGAGAAAAAGACACCTTGTTCTTTCAGCAGGAGGTAAATCTTCATGTTTTTCAGGACCCAATGGCAGATTTGTTGCAGTCAGCTGTGAAAGTGATTATTGCAGTGTTCAGTGATGAAGGAGATCATGGTCAGCTATGTTTTTGGATGCCCAGTTATCAGTTTGTATTGTTGACCAGGAGATTTGATCGGGAGTATCAGTTAGCAAGGCATCTGCTTGACTGGTTACATTGGAAAGCCAATTATACATGATTGTACATATTTCATTAGTATGCAGGTGGTTGTCATCATGATTCCAAATCTTGATGGATTGCTGCCTTTTTTTCAAAAAGCTTTGTAAAGTCTTGTTTTAAGTTAGTCATGAGTCATTTGTGTTTGGTCTGTTGAGTCAGTTTTTCAAGTTATTTCAGTTTGCCATCGAGTCAGTTTCAGTCAGTTTTCAGTCAAGTTTTCATTCAATAAATGTGTCAAAGGTTTTGTGTTATCCGTTCAAATAATGATTCCATCGCCCAATGGATAAGGCACTGGTCTGCTCTCCCAAAGATCTGCCGTTCTTGGCACCTCCAAGGAGCTACCATCCCCATTGGAGCCAATGTTAGATTCAGCCTTTGCAGCCTTCCTTCAGTGATCAAACATTCTCTTACAAATTGATTTTAAGGTGTCAAGGTCAAATTTTGTCATTTCAAAGAGTTTTCAAGCAAAATTTGGTCACTAGGCATTAGGTCTAGGGGTTGCTTTTACTCCTGTCAAATTTGTCCAAATGTCGGTCCATGGCACCATTTAGCTGAGTGTACCATCGTTCAGAGGGTTGAAATCATCATTTCAAGTTCCATTGGGTCATTTTACAGCTTGTTCATGCTTCAGTTGTGCCTAGGTAAGGTCCATTTCCCTCTCCTAGGGTTTTGGAGGTAATTTCTCTTGGATGGTCAAATCATTGGAAAAACTTGTATCCTGATGATTCCAAAAAATTCCAAGGAAGAAAAACCTCCTTCACTTTTTACACAGGTGTCATTGTTTTAGAGAAATGTCAAAAATACCGTTGCCTCAAGAGAATTGATGCACCTGCTGGGAGTAGTGTTGGGAGATTTGATTTTTGGAGGGGAAAATGAGCTCCAAATTGGGAAATTCCACTTGGGTTGGATAGCCAACATCCAGGGCTTTCCAACGAGCTATCATGAGCTCAATTTGGATGCCGAGAAGTACTTCAAAATCAGGTTGAAAGGCGCGCGACCCACTTGTTTCAGGGGCGCTACCCACTTAAATTTTTGGCTGAATTTTCAACTTCCAGCTCAGAATTTCGACCAGTTGGGACCAGTTTGGCTTGTGGATGAAATTTTTGGGTTTTCGTGATGTAAATATATGGTTGACATGTAGCTTTGGCTTTTTTTTACCTATTCTAGAAGATTCACTCTCAAAAAAGTGAAAATCATGTAAATGAATCAGTTTCTACTCTTTTAGAGGCAAGTTGTTAGTTGCCTAGATTTTAGCTCCTTGATTAGAATTTGTTGGAACTGCTCCTAGAAGGAGGATTTCGACCCCTAGAGGTGTGGGAAGGGGTTAGAGTGATCTATATATTGTAATTTCTGATACATTCTACAGGTTGAACTCTTGGGAGACTTTTGGCACCATTGTACATATTTTTTCATATTTTGGCTAAGGAAAGATCAGAGGTTTTGCGGCACTTGTTGGGATCCTTGTGGTGTTTTGTTCTTGATGGTGTTTTCTCTCTGTTTACTATAAGTTATTCATGTTTAATGTATGCCATTCCTTTCATATGCTTCTGAACTAAATTGAATGAGTAGATGAGGTTGAATCCATTGTTTAACGTGCTCTGCCTTTGAATTCATTTAGTTCTATATGTTTTTGACTGTTTGGAGAGGATCCAAGTTCTTCTTTGCCCTCTTTAGCTCCTCGTCGGTCTAATATGTCCGTATATCCAATCAAAATCATCAAGACAATCACCTACCTCGCCCCAACTCGAAATCTGCAAAGGTCTGACCTTATCCCCGGACCCAAATTTTTTTTTCCCCATTTCTCCAGCGAAAACCCAAAAATCAAAAATCAAACATACCTATCTCTTTACTAGCCTAAAATCAGTTCCCTTTTAAATTCATCTCGCACCCAATTGCTCATTTTATCGAGATTGACGGAGAGAGCCCTCTCCTGCCCTCGTAGGGCTAGCTACGAGGCTAAGCGTGGTTTGATGTAGCCTTGAGTTTTATCTCATTTTAGCCTGAGGTAGATTTGAGCGCTAACAGAAGATACGTTCAACTTCGAATGGAACCTTGTAATATAAATGCCTTCAACTCGAATCTCTTCTAGAACTATTCAGACCCTTGTAATATCAATTCCCGCAGCTTCATATTTCTTCTAGAACTTTTTAAACCCCTGTAAGATCAATGTCTCACCTCCTGTTGTCCTTGGATCTTCCTTGATGCTTCTTACTACAATATTTTGTCTTCTATAGTATCACTGTATATTTGTTTCTTAATAAACTTTAATGTATTGGTCATGGAGCATAAAGTATTAAGGTTTTCTTCTCTTAATACTCATTTTTGTTGTTGTCAAAGTGCATTAGTAGTGTTATTTCCAAAAGGGATATGAGTCCATTTTTATATATAATTCTCTTCCAACGAATGGATTGCCAACCAGTTCGAATTGAGCATAATCTTTAGGCTGACTTGTAGCTAGAGGTAATTTCAGACTTTGTAGAAATAAACGACATAATATATCCAAAATGTTTTTGAAAAATTATATTGACACTTCCTAAAGGCACACAATGGATGCCTTGACCTATTTGACCAATGAAACAATCGTAAAGCCCATGCCCCATAAATAAATATTTTTCTTAAATTCCTTTACATTAGATTCATAATGAGAACTAGGACAATTATGAAGACCATCCTAGTTACTTTTCTAACATTTATTTGATTGGTCAACTTCAAGTGTGCATAACTTTCAATCATGGAATTGGATTAAGATAATTTTTTATATTTTTGAAAGCTCTTGACAAGCTACATACAATGGTGGTATCATAATTTAACTATGGAATCTTAAAAAAAGGAGGATTTTTGTGACCCCATATTCATATCCAACATTGGAGGTTAGGTCAAATTATCAAGTAACACCTCCCACAACCTGAGATAGTACAAGAGGCGGGAGGGAGTGTTACACTTTTGGTTAATTTTGATAGAAAAAAGAATAATATATTACCTTAACTATCATTGGTATGGTTTCCCTTGTGGCAAGTTAATATTGTAATACTATTATTTGATATGCTTTATATCCTTGAATTATTACCTAATGAAAGATAGCTAATTAACAACAAAAAAATTGTGTTTCTCTCTTATATATAATTTTGGACATAGTATTTTATTAGTGGTAGAGAAATGGGCCACCTTGAACTATGCGTTGTTGTAACTGACCCATTTGTAGAATATTTATCAATTTAAAATTACAATTTTCCAAATTTTTTAACAAAACGAACCAAAAATCTATCCTTGCAAACTTAAAAAAAAAATCGGTTAACTATGAGATATAAAAGTAAGAAATGTCATAGAATAAGCATGTAGAGAGTGAAAGGTGGCTAGAATATCATAAAAATGAGAATATATACCTCAAGTCAATAACGAGTGTAATATGAACAACAATAAGGCAATAAGAACACATATATTACATAGAGGAATTAAAAACGGAGATATTTCGATTCCACAATTGTGCTCTCATGTGATGTTGATCGTTGTGATGAGTATAGTGCATAAAATTAGTCTATACATAATTGGAATGATGTTCAGAAATCAAAAAGAGAGAAGTACAAAGTGATGTCCCTTCTTTCCTTTTTTCCTAATTTGTGGTGGCTTTTAAAAGAAAAGGTGAGAGTAAATGTATGAATGATATTTATTCATATTTAAAAGAATTGGTAATTGGGTTCCCTAAGAGTGATGTTAGACACTTATAACAACAGATGAAAGACTTTGCTATCACTTTCTCTAAAATAAATAGACACGCAGAATGATAGAAGAAGATACTTGTGATCCAAACGCTTCTTCTTCTCCTTCTGTCGCTTTTGTTGTCACCTTCAATCCAACTCAGATCGCCAGATTGTCTCCTACAAGTATAAACAGAGAAAAACAAACAAATTGCAATATACAGATGCCTACTTATCTTAATCACTCAAATTGATTAGATGTTAAACATATATATCATTCAAGAATCCATTGCATGAGAGATAGAAATATAAATAGATACATATATGGGAAAATGAACAATAATCATTATTAAAGAGTAGAAGGGGGAGGTTAAAACCAATGATATATTTTTATACCACCAGCTCGAGCTTCATCCTAGCCTCATCACATCCAACATCATACCAGCAACATATCATTACTTTCACTCTATTAAATGAGAATCCAACAACATTTCTTTACCAAAATTCTTTCTTCCATAGCACTAGGATCTGTGCTCAATTTATAGGGAAACTGATGGTAGCTTATCAATTAATGACTTTCTAATAATATGCAAGATATGTTCCCAAGTTTAGAGGTGTTAGATGGACACTTGGATTCGAAGTTTGACACATATGGACTCGTCTAGAAGGAACTGGCCATG
Source organism: Pinus albicaulis (assembly GCA_034641835.2). Lineage (NCBI taxonomy): Eukaryota > Viridiplantae > Streptophyta > Pinopsida > Pinales > Pinaceae > Pinus > Pinus albicaulis. Next base: position 1,573,947,132 of record CM076575.1, on the reverse strand, counting down.
TGGAGATTCTGAAACAATGAGAATTTTCTCCCAATTGACCAACGCACTCTTGAATGTCAGGAAGTGCATCGCAATACACCCTTGAATGGAGGATGTTGCATATGCAATGGAGTTAGTCCCTTTAGAGGTTGTGTTGTTGAGTTAATAGGTGATATAACATATACTTTAAACCTTGGAAATCTCACGATGGAATCCATGAATGATTTGTTCTTCTCTTATGGCATATAAAAACTGAAATGTAAGGGGACGATAGAACCTATTCCATTGGTCCTAGGGATGATGTCCAGCTTGACCAGGTCATGGGGGATGATGCCCAAATTGACCTATAATAGCTGCCCCATAAAGCATGAAGTCCAAATAATAATAATATTTTTCGAATGAGATGATTTATGACATGATGAGCTGGAACTAAAGTAGAGTGGTCACCTACATAAATCTTACAATAAATTATATCATGATATTTTCATCTTGATCAGGAATTGTTGAGGGAGACATTCCCATGCTCAGCACATAAACTATCTAATAACATGTCCATAGTGTAGAACGTCGTCTACATTGGAATGTTTCCCAATACATACATGCCTATAGATATAAGCCCAAGTTCAGATGTAGATCTATATGTAAGGTCACCGTATAGATGAAGTGTACAAAAATCTTGAAATCGCAGCCCAGATGGCTGAAACTAGATCCGGGGTCTTCTTATCTCATTCACTCGATCATTTGGGTATAAGTCTAGCCATGTGAATATATGATTTGTATTCGAACATGGTAAGACGTCGTTTGATTACCAGCCAATGATGTTAGCTATTAACAAATGCAAGAGAACCACCATTGATGTTAATAGCTCTCAAGGTACTGCAGTACATTTCTTAGGGTCCGGAAGCAAGGATCTTGTCGATGCTGTAACAAACCTCATTGTACTGGAAGATGATGTTTCTAAGTAAAATTCTTGCATGATGATTTGATGGCGAAATGGGAGTTATTGATTTCAGAGACAAAATGTGACTTGATATAGCAATGTTCAGGGATGACTTTCATGAAAATGAAGGTTTCTGAGTACTGAAAAAGGATGAGTTTTCACTAGATGAGTTATTTTGAACATATTGGTGACACTGAGATGAGTTGGAAGCATTGAACCAAAACCAAAGTGAAGGTATGATGAAGCCTAGGTATGATTGAACCATCAGGGATATTACCCAACCCAAACAGTCACGATGATGGAGTGAAGTGCCATGCTCAAGAGCGACCTGCTACTGTAAACGTTATGTTCACTTTCCCAAATTTTCCCCGGTCATTTTTTTACCAATACCTCTTTATTTTTTAACAAGCTTGAGGGGGATAACATATGCTTGATCTATAATTCAACCCTTCAGGTGGATATGCATCGCTATTTAATAATTTAACGAGTCTAATGATAAATGAAACTCGATTCTTTCCATGATCAAAAATCTTGTCGCTATTTTATGTTTTAACAAGCCTAACGATAGTGAAAAACTGGTTCTTTTTCATATTTAGAGAGTTTAAAAAAGAGGACAAAAGAAAACTCCATGAGTCATTTTTCGTAAATTTGTTTCTTAGATCCGAAAAAGTGTAAAATGATATTTGAGAGAACTTCCTAGCCATTTTCGACTAATGTTTTCCTTTTTCGTAAATAATCTATCCCAGTCTGGAAAAGGGTTAAACTTATACTGAGTAGATGTCAATTCATTTACTTTTATGATCTCGAAAATACAAGTGCTCGATAATATTTTCACATTATCGGATTTTGAAAAGAGATAAAAGAATACTCAAGGGGTTCATTTTTCATCATTATCGAAGCTCGAAAAAGAGATAAAAGTGTGCTTCAAGTCCTTTTTCGTTTTTGTCAAAGCTCGAAAAATAAGGATAAAAGTATGTTTTTTTGGTCAAATCATTCTTGAAATAAATGTGTACAAATTAATCTGCTATATCAGCTGTAAACCTATTCAGAACAACATCAAATGGATTAAAAATACCTGTTTCATGATAAAAATGAATAAATCCATAGTCACAACAATAAATATGATTTGAAAATAGTCAAATGACTAATTAAAAGAGTTTTACTGTTCATTCTTACCATTTGAAAGTTAACATTTTCATTTTGGAGCTCTAAACCTGTTTTTTCCCCCAAAATTAAATTGTTGATTGAGATTTATTTCGTGGATGGTTTTCCTCATCGTTTGATCTAGGCTGGTGCCATAAACCTCCTCTTTCCTTCAGTAGTCTTTTTGTCATTTCACTGCAATTTTTTAGGGATTTGGGCCCCTTAGGGTAAATTTATTTTTAAAACAAGGCAATGCACCCTTGAATGTTGAAAGGTGTGTTCTAGTGCACTAGAATTGAAGGCCAAGTGCACTTGCAACACACTATCTCTTGACCAAGGGTGCATTGGGCACAATTCACATTTTTGTTATTTGTAGTGTACACATATTTAACCTATTTTTTTTGCATGAAATGGGTCCTAATGAGTCTTATGGTTGTGTTTCAGGGATTCAATGGACCAAAATGACAATTACTTGGAGGGAAAGATAACATGAGGAACAAAACATGATTTCCCTAAATGATCTGATTACTATAAGATCCCTCAGAGACTGTAGGTTGTTGAATTACTTCACATTATCTAGTATGAGGCAACAGATGAAACTTTTTGAGTTCCTTGTTCATGCATGGGATCCAGCGATTGAGGCATTTCATATTGGAAACAGAGTGGTCCCAATTTTAGTGGAGGAAATCTATTTTCTAATAGGATTTTCGAGGGGAGGCCTACCCATTTCTCTCTCAGGGTCTACTCTCGGAGGAGAGAAGGTGAGAGAATATATATTATAGTATTGCAATCGAGGGGCATAGCCTATCAAGGATGGGAAAATAAACATATGTGATGTTTGTGATTTTCCATTTATAACCATCTTATTCATGATTGCAAAGCTTGCTGGTACCGCTACACTACACGTAGAAAACAAATCTTACATGCAATATGCACTAGAGTACATGAAACCAACAATTTTCAATTTGGTTGAAGTTGTGCTCTCTCAAATGAAAGAATAACTGAGCAAGGAAAAAGGAGGAAGGAAGAAAAAATTCAACTATAGTTCGATCCTCATTTCTTTTGCCTTAGTGTGGATTCCACTAATCTAGCCTCAGCATGTAATGTTGGGTATATCTAACCCTAGAAATCCAAGGATGCAGAGATGGGTAGAATTGATGGCTAGAAATGTTGGTCAATTGACCATCGTGTTCTCCACTGAATTCTTTGCCTGCTTCAGGCGATAGATTATCGCCATCAAGGACTATGAATATGTAGGCATCAACTTCCAAGGGGATCCAAATTTATTTTTACCATAATATGCTCAGTGGAGTGCAATTGGTAAGAATGTTTTGACCATGTTTTTTTTATTTTTCTAAGGTTTATACATGTTTTTGTATTTTAATTTTTTCCCAGGAATAAACTAAATTTTTTATGTATGCAAATGTGGGTTGAGTTCAACCAGTGGGAGAGCTAGAGCATGGAGAGGATGAGCCAGCAGAGAGGGTTGTCGAGAGAGTAGTCCTTCAGGATTTGGATATGGCTGAGACCCTTGCTGAGCTTCAACAGCACATACAGGTGTTGACCTTTGAGATTCCAGATTGCTCGATAGAAGAGTTACCCATGTGACTGTAGCGCCATACTATTGGCGTTTCTAACTAATGGATGTGGTTACTACATAGGATAGCTAGATCAGTAGTATGTTATCACAAGCACCACTAGTTTCCTTTTGACATGTTGCATACATTTTGAGTTCATATGAACAATGTTTCTTGGGCACAAATTTTGTAAAAACCTATAACTATCTATCTATTTGATTTCAGTCTTTTCCTATGTTTATTGTGAAATCCTATTCAATTATGTGAATGTATATTTACAAGTGTCAAAAATGTATGTTTATAACATAATTCACTAAAGAATCAGTTAATGTGTTCAAGTTTTTGGAAATGTGTTGATATTGAATGAAATAAAAATTTATTTCCAGAACTAGAACTCTTAGGAACATACGATGCAGTGTTGCATTTCGGACAATATAAAAACTAGCAAGTTGTAGTACCACAAGTTGTGAGGCTAACCTGATGATGATGCAGTTAATACCAAATGAAATGGAATCAGAGAGAAGTTTGATCAATGTGCTATACTCAACGATATTGTTTGTAGATCGACTGATAGAAATCCCTTGAAAACTCACTAACTAGTTGTTCAGAGAAAAAATGGCCCATGCTGCAGAGGATAGACTCTCTGTACTATGACAAGCACCATCAGCATACCCAACGAATGGTTCCAGAGATTCAGACATCTACGATGAAATGTAAAGCAGATTACTAACTTCAAGAAAACTCTAGAAAAACAAACTAAGAGAGTAAATGCAAATCAACAACATATATACAATATAATACAACAGTTTACTACACTCATGTTTAAGCATAGTAACATTTCATATACAACCCATTTCAAGGTTGCGCCAATGGAATTCCATCGTAATCTACCAACTAATAGGCACCCTTAGAAAGAACTATTTTGACAATATAGGGTCCATGCCATAACGACTCAAATCTCCCTGTACCTATTGCATCATCTTCCTAATCATAAAGAAGGACCAGGTCACCCTCTGATAAAATGTGAGGTTGTACATGCTTGTCGTATTGTACCTTTATACGTTTATTATGTGCTTTGTTGGCCAATTGGGCTTCACGAAACATTTCATCAAGATGGATGAGGTTAAAAAGATGAGCTTCTTCAGCAGAGGTTTTAGGTAACAAGTTGATTGGGAGTTTTAATGACAGTATTTAACATTGGATTGGCAAGATAGCTTCTAGACCATACACCAATTGAAAGGTCGTAAATCTGGTTGCATTTCTCACCAAGGTTCGGTATGCCCACAAATATGAGTACATGATAAAATGATAATTTAATTTATGAACTCCTATCATTCATTGAAGAATTTGTTTAAGAATATTGTTAATAGCCTCAACTTGTCCATTTGATTGTGGATAATGAGTAGAACTATCATGCGAGAATCCTAGTTTGGCAGTCAACTCATTCATCATATGATTGCAAAAATGTGATCCATGATTTGTGACTATAGCCTATGGGACCCCAAACAGTGAAATGACATGATTAAACAAAAACAATGCAGTTGTTTGTCCTTTGTTGTTGAATGTAGGCATCGCTTCGGCCCACTTGGTAAAGTACTCTTTTGCAACAATAATATAACCATGCCCCCAGGATGAACGAGGGTTATAGGTCATGAAGTCAATGCCCCATTTTGAAAATTGTCCCACAGACAACAAGACGCATTGGTGATGGTGTTTTGCAGATTTTACGATAAAATATATGGCATGCATGACAACTTTTGACAACAAGGATGCAGTCACGAAATATGGTAGACCAAAAGTAACTAGCGCGGAGTATCTTTTTCACGGTAGAATATCCAGACAAGTTTCCACCACAAGCCCCATCATGACAATCATTTAAAACCTTTTCGGCCTCCTCATGAGTGAGCCACTTCCTTAAAATTGTATTGACACCATAAAGATAAAGTGTATCACCGACGATCAGATAATATTTGGCTATGTATCGAATATGTTGTTGGTCAAAGCAAGAGGTATCAGGCTGAAAATTCTGAATCTATAGCTAAATGATAAAATCCTAATACAAATAGTTAGATGATCTGATCATAAACAGAGACTCATCAAGAATAGATGGTTCTGATGTAGCAGCAGTACTATCAGAGGGAAGGTCACAGATAAGCTCAGTCAAAACTAAAGACTTCTTTGACTTGGATTTGATGAATTCCAAATCAAATTCCTACAAAATGACAATCCATTTTGAATACCTGACCCCTAGCAATTGATGTGAGAAGATGTAAGTCATGGGACTGCAATCTGAAATGACAATGGTCTTCCGAAACAGGATATAGTGGCGAAATATTTGGACAACTTGAACAGATGCCAAATCAAGCTTTTCTACATACAAATACTTTACTTCTGTATCATTGAGATTATGACTGAAATAATAGATCCAATGTTCTATCCCATTTTCTACTTGGACGAATACCATAGCAGTGGTAGTATCAGCCACGACGATATATAAGAAATAATCACTCTGATAATTCGGGGGATACATTAATGACGCCCGGACAAGTGTATCTTTGACAACATCAAAATAAGCTTTCACAACCTTATCCCAATGGAAGGGAATCCCATTTTCCAAGAGACGAGTAAATCCTTTAGCCATTTCAGCTTAGTTGGGTATGAACCTCCTTAGGAAGTTAGCCTTTCCCTAAAGTTTCTGTAACTGAAGAAAATTTAATGGCGCGGGAAAATAAAGAATGGCATGCACCTTCAGTGGGTTGATTTGAATTCCTTATTTTGAGATGAAGAAACCTATAAAATGACTAGAACTAATGAGAAACACACATTTATGTGAATTGAGGCTCTTTTGTAGTGTCGAAAACGTATAAAGATAGCTCTCAAATTCATTGGGTGATCAGTCTGGTTCCGTGAATGCGCGGGTAAATCATCTAGATAGGGTTGAACAATGTCCTTGATTTCATTGAAAGCATAATCCATTGCTCTCTGAAAAGTTTCCCCAGCGTTCTTTAAACCAAATGGGAGTTTCCGATAAGATAATGTGCCCCAGCAATAGATGAATGTTGTCTTATATTAGTCCTCTGGGTGAATATTGATTTGATTGTAGCCATAAAATCCATCCATGAATGAAAATATTTCGCATCCAGCACAATTGTCAATAATATGTTCGATCAAGGGATTATGATAGTTTTCTTTTGGATAATAAATATTGACATCCTAATAATCAACGCACACTCTTATGGCTCCTTGTTTTTTTATAACAGGAACGATGTTGGAAACCCACTCAGTTAGAGGAACAGGGTAAATGAATCCAATAGACAAAAGTTTTTCAACTTCTTCTTTAATGGCAATGGCCTTCTTCAGATGAATAGGATGAAGGCATTGACGTACTTCCTTGACATTAGGGTACATATTAATATTGTGTTCAACGGTACTAGTATCTATGCCTGGAATTTCCTTGTAAGACCAAGAAAATACATCATGAAATTCACGAAAGAGAGAGCAATATGTTTTGAGTTCTAATGGAGAAAAAGACACGTCGACATGAATTTTTTCTACTATTCCGGGTTTGGTTGAAATATCGATAGAAATGGTTTCTTCAATATTTGATAAGTTTCGCTCGGAATCGATTGCATTAATAGGAAAATAATTTGAAAAGAATGTTTTTATTGATGAGTGTACAGTTCACTAAGATGAACTTCTTCATAATCTTGAAGATGGGAGTGATGATTATGATCTTCCCATGGTTCTTCTTCTCACATCATGGTTTCCAAAATATTCTCATATGTCAAGAAAGTTGAGGAAAAAGGATCAGATGGAGTACCATAATCTAATGAACGATCAACCCAAACGACCAACGACGATGATTTCGGATTTTCCACCCAAGCCATGTAGATTGATTGTTATGCTAGCTCAATGAGGTTGGGCAGCAGGAACTCATCCAGCATCACAATTTTAGAATCACCCATAATCTCCCTTAAGCCAGATGGAGTGGAAGATATCATGTAGCAGGTCTCTACGCTTGCAATTTCTGCCGACATCGTAGGCAGAGGTAATGCAAAGGTTCCCATGAGGGTGGAATCCTTTAAGAGTCCTACAGCAATGTTTTGAAGTGCGATTTGGGGTGCGTGAACTAACAGAAAACTTCTAGATACCTGGGAACTAGAGGAAAAGAAGAATAGTTGAATGATGACTGTGATAACACCTTTATGTGGAAAGGCAATCATTCTAAAATATGTAGAGATGATCGCAGTCATAACATATACCCATGGCCTTCCAAGTAAAATGTTGTAATCAAGGGGTCCATCAACAACATCAACTTCAACATTCACTATTTTGCACCCTAGTTCAACATGCAGGTTATTGATAATGCCGCAGGGATTTTATGTACATTCGTCGAAAGCTTTCAATGTCATAGGCGATTAAGATAGGCGTGGCGAGCCAAGTGACTTCCAGTAGTTTAGAGACATAATTCATGTAGATGCTCTCTCATCAATAATAGTATGATTAATAAGGTGATTGAGAACATTTACTTGGATGGAGAATTCCAATTCTGCTGGTAATTGCGGCACATAGCCCGTATGATTAAAGACTATGAGATTGGAATATGTCGGTCAATTCCACCAATTTCTGACAACAAAGCCCACTTCTGGGAGGGAAAATTTTGAAGCACCTCAAATGCTGATATAGCTGAAGGGGATCTAGCCAAATATTCAATTATATTATAATTTTGAGCAGCTCGGGATTGAGGATTAAATGTCGATTTATGAACAACTCCCTTCGATGCCCTGATTGTTAATTCAGGAATAGCAGTTGGCGGTATTGATTTCGTAGACGGATTCATGGTCGAGGTAGTAGGTTGATCAGTAGTCTAAATATCGTAATATTTATTATGTTTGACAAGAAAAAATCAGTCGATGGCCTTGTGACAGACAACATAAGCACTTGGGAACTAGAAGTTGGATCCGTAGCAACCAAATTTGTGTTCGAATTCAAAAATGGGTCTGTCAACACTATAGATGCATGCGAGGTCTTAACCAATTTTGAGACTTTGGCACAGTGAGTACAATCTTGAACAAAGTGCTCCTCATTACAAATTATGCGAGGGTAATGAGGTTTCCAATTTCCTGATGATTGATCAGATAATCTTTCCTGCATGGTAGAAGTTTGTTTTGTCTTTGATTTCCCCTTTTACTTTATTTTGAGTTTCTTGTCACTTTTTCCCTTGTCAAATAACATATCATGGATTTTGGAAGAAGGCGTAGGATGAGATGCAATAGAGTGATGTGTGCTTGAAGTACTAATCATACCGCCTCCTGCATGACCATCCTTATATGGAGGAGGAACAATTAAATTAGATCGCGGCGCATTGGAAATTTTCTCGTAGAGCATGCCAGACTAAGTGTAAATCAAGTCCGAATACTGGACATGAGAAATGACCTGCTCTTCAGTGATGATGCCACCCTTAGCCACATCCTTACTTATAGATGGTAATATGGACTTACTGAACCACTCAGCAAGGAGTTGATTATGAACAAATGTATTAACCATTCTACGACGACAACACCACTCATGAATATGATAAAAAATGTGAGTAGAATTAGCATGTTTAAAATTAGTCAAGATTTTTGTTCCCATTTCATATCGTATGGGTAACTAGAAGTGGGTCAAAAAGGCAGTAGCTAGGGCAGTAATCTTATCAAATGAAGCTCTAGGTAACTCAATGTACCATTTCACAGTCACACTAGTGAGCGTACGCTAGAAAAGATGTAGTCAGACGAAGTCATCATTTAGGGAGTTAGATGAAAAACACAAATGATAAGTCATGATATGTGTTGACGGGTCCTCCCCATGGTTTCCATTGAAGTTAGGAATATCTGAGGGTAATATATGAGGTATCACTCGCCACCAAGGAGCATAATTGATTGGATCATTAGTGAACCAGTTTAAATATGGTAACTCTAAAGTTGCAACAAAAGGAAACTGTCGATTTAGTTTGGGTTGAGCATAGCCAAGGTATGATGGAATTGCTTGGAAAACAGGCCCTTGAGCACCAACATAAGGAATCTTTTTTTGGTAACCCAGATAGGGGTTGTTTTGAAAAGAAAACACTTGAGGATTATGTTGACCAAAACTTGGGTACACTACTTGTTGAAATGAAGGTTGTGGCATTTGTGCTTGTGGTTTCCAAGGGGTATATCCAGCAATATTATAACCCAAACTAGGATAGCCTGGATTCGGTTGTGGATAGGTATAACATGGTTGCAGCTGTGACATCCCATAATATGGTAATCTAGCTTGTGAATAAATAATTCTAGATATAGGTGGTTGTTGTAAACCAACCGAAGGACTTTGAGTATGAGGGCCCAATACTTGAGGGTATTAGGTTGGAGGACCCACCTGAGACAGTTGAGGTACAATAGTTTGAGCCTATAACATGGGTAAGGATGTATTAACAAGTGGAGTTAATGTGGGTGCAGTAGGTTGAACCGGTTGATACGAATGCACAACCGTTTGTGGTTGGATGGGTAGAGTGGGCTGCCACTGACAAACATTCATTCCGAAATTAGGATGACCAAATAATGATGGAGTACTGTCAATATGGGTGACCATATGTTTCCCCCCGGCATGAGGAGTATAATAAGATGGAAAATATTGTTCTCCAAATACAGGGAGACCAGTTGAAATTGTACTGGATGGAATATACCTAAATGGACCAGCTTGATATTGCCCTGATGATGTGTATAAAGGATAAAGCCATTCAATACTTACTATATATTTACTAGTTAGAATACCAGACTATGACATTGGTGAAATCCATGGGTTTACGGATGCACCAGAGAAGGTTCTAGATAAATATTGGTAACTAGGTGGGACGGAAAGGCCACAATATAAATGTGACTCTGGTGATGTTGTGAACATCGGTGGGGTAGCAAGAGGAGGTACTGTTGCAACTGGAATAGAAGGTCTAGCCGAAGATGTTAGCTAAGGCATGGTTATTCGACCAAATTTATACCCTATTGGATCTACGGGAACACCAATAGACATAGGATCAACAAAAGCATAGGCAGTTGATTGAGTAAAAGACTCGTATAGGTCAATCTTTGCCCCAAAGTGAGTGGGAGTTAAAGGTGTTTCATCTTGTGGTATTTTTTCAATCGAAATTAAACCAGGTGGAAGGATTTCACCATCAGGCCCAAAGTATATTTCAGGAGGTTGACTGCATGATATGGGAGACTCAATGGCTACAATAGATTGTGGGGCGACCAATATAGGAACAAATTCTAGCCGTTCGACTTCAGGATGCAGATGTTCTGGAAAAGAACTGACAGGATCTGGATCAACTTCTAGTTGAAAAACGTCAGCTTCAGGAGGTATTATATCATTGATTGGATGGATCATGACCACGAGTAGCTGTGAGGACTCTGTCTCAAAAACAGTTGATGAACTAGTATTTGTAGAAAAAACTTGTTCCAACTCTGGTAGATGGAGGATGATGTCGTAGCAGAGGTACTGATAGTACTAGTTTTGGTAAAGCGATGTCGTATTCACCGACCAGAAGCAGATTCTGGTGGTAAAGGTGGTTTCAGTGCTATTCTATGTGAACGATGGGGAAAGGGGTGTTCTTCTTCCATGATGACTGAATTATTTTATGACCAAAAACAAATAAACAAAATAAAAGGGGTAATTCTAGGAAAAAGGTTTACCGAGTAATTGTGAACTACAGAATACCTCCTGGTGAACCAAGAAGTATGGGCAGACAATCTCCCCGAGGGTTGTGTTCAGTGTATCACAAGTTACAAGGCAGTCGACTCAGTTCACTATGGATAGATAAAAACCTAAAGTTTTCCTCCCAAATATACCTGAAGGTACGTGGAGGACGAAGTCCGTATTAGCGCTATCTAATGCGAAACCGCATAATGAGAGAATCCCCTTATACTTTTCGTACTAGAACACCACCCGATATACCCGAAGGTATGTGGAAAAGCTCCCATATAATTACGTACGTAGAGTGAGGTATCACACTCAAAATGTATCGCAGAGAAGATAATGACAGCTGCTATATTTAACGATGACAGAACACGTCTCTAGCCTAAACCTTCTAAATGTTATCATTATGGTTCCAATGCTTTTTTAGGTAAATTGATGTAAATTTTAAGTTGATCTTGTTTAAAAATTTTCCTTTTGAGTTTCACTGCGTGATGTGATGGAAATTCCTAAAAATGCAAATTAAAATGATAAGAAAACTCTTCAATTTTAGCATTTTTCAATGAAAATCCTAGCTACTAAGGGAAAGAACAATCAGTTTTGAGAGCAAACAACAAAGAGAACAAACTAAAATGCAGCTTTCCTAACTTGTTCCTATGCAACACACACAATTCACTATATGCACATGCATGCTTTTATTTTTAGATCCCTTAATGTGAATGCAAGAAAGGAAACTATATGCATCAAATTAAAAAAATTGTTTTCTTCTTTGAGAAACGAGGAATTTAACAACAATTTCTCTTTTAGGAAAAACGAAGAATGGAATTACAATTTTTTCTACATGAAACGAATAATTTAACGACAATTTCCTTTACGAAAAAAATGGATCTAATGCAGAAATAAATACTTTGAATTTGATTTGCCAATGATAAAGAAAAACACTAAATATACATTGAACAAATTTACTTTTCAAAGGAGGAAGAATCGGGTAAGTTCACTGGTCTCTAAGAGGTATCAAATAGTTGAAAGCACAACAAGCAAATGGATGAGAATTATGGAAATGAAAAATTTGAATGGAATTTGGTTGGCTGAGGGGGCAACGTAGTCTTTAAGGGGAGACAGTGCGTTGCAATGCACCCCTGAGTGGGAGACAGTGCACTATGTCTTGACCAACAGTGCATTGGGCACAACAGTGATTGAAAATGCAAGCTACAAAACACACTTCTAATGCAATTATTTCATTCAAAATTATAATAACTGAAATTAGATTCCACTGATGAGGATTAAGGAAAAAACACTAGGAATGAAAGGAAACTCCCGAGTTGAGTCACCAAATTTTCATGCAAAATTATGATATATGAATAAATCAAATTCCCTAATTGTGGTGCTCGGTACTTAGAACAACAGATGAAAGACTTTGCTATCACTTTGTCTAAAATAAATAGACACGCATAATGATAGAAGAACCTACTTGTGATCCCAACACTTCTTCTTCTCCTTCTGTTGCTTTTGTTGTCACATTCATACCAACTCAGATCCCTAGATTGTTTCCTGCAAGTATAAAAAGAGAACAAAAAATAGATTGTAATATATAGATGTCGACTTATCTTAATCACTCAAATAGATTAGATGTGAAACATATATATCATTCAAGAGTCCATTGCATGATAAATAGAAACATAAACAGATACATATATGGGAAAATGAACAAAAATATTTATTAAAGAGTAGAAGAGGGAGGTTACAACCAATGATCGATTTTATGCCACCAATCCAGCTTCATCCTAGCCTCATCACATCCAACATCACACCAGCAGCATATCAGTACTTTCACTCTCTCAAATGAGAATCCAACAACATTTCTTTACCAAAATTATTCCTTCCCTAGCACTAGGATTTGTGCTCTATACAAAAACTAATGGTAGTTTCTCAATGAATGACTTTCTAATAATATGCAAGACATGTTCTCAAGTTCAGAGCTATTATATGGACACTTGGGTTTGAATTTTGACACGTATGGACTCTTCTAGAAGGCACTGGCCATGTGGAGATTCCGGAACAATGAAAATTTCGCTCCCAATTGACCAACGCACACTTGAATGTCGGAAAGTGCATTGCAGTGCACCCTTGAATGGAGGATGTTGCATATGCAATGAATTTAGTCTCTTTAGAGGTTGTGTTGGTGAGTCAATAGGTGATATAACATATACTTCAAACTGTTAAACACCATGTTGAAGCACACACATGGTGTATGAGAGAAGAAAAACACACACACAAGAGACAACACACAATGAAGGATAAGCGTGAGGCTTTCTTATTTTCCATTATACAAAGATGTACATTTATAGTACAATGGTGTGACTCTTGGTTTCATATTCCAAGGTCACTTGGACTCCATTATGACTTTTAATATTCCACACCTACCCATGTAGGATTAGGTGTTCCAACATCCCCCCTTAATCCGAAGGGGTATGTGTGAGTCCAAGAAAAGAGTTGTAATACAAATCTGCAAAGTATACATGGAAGCACTTGGGCTGAATCAACTCTCTGAAATGTTGGAAAAAAGAGGTGGTTTTAGGATGACCACAAACACTGGAACGCAAAACTTGTTGCAGTTCCCGGAACTCTTCCAAAACTGGCAAGAAGCTGAAGACTTCTGCTAGAGGAATTGTCCCTCATAAAAAAGGGAGACCTTCGACCTAAAAGAAGGGAGGTCTACTACTTGTGGTGGTTTTAGGTTGTCCACCAACCAAAGATGATGGTTTTAGGTTATCCACCAACCGAAAATGATGGTTTTAGGTTATCCACCAACCAAAGATGATGGTTTTAGGTTATCCACCAACCGAAGGTATGCTCATGGGCATCCGTATCTCTGGCTACATCTCTAAATCCAGAATGACGAATTGTGGCTCAGGCTCGCTTGAACTGCTGGCTACAACTCTGAACATGGAATGAGAGATTGTGGCTTAGGCTCGCTTGATCTGTCATCGAAGCTTGTACATGACCACCATTTTCCCCCCTGTCAGGGACAAGGTGAGATGATGGCGAAAACTCAACTGCAAGTTTGCTCAATATCCGTCAACAAGTTCTAACATGTGTCGTAAACATCTTCTTGGCTGCTGATGCCCATTGCCAAGAAGCGATCCATCCAAGATGAATCTTGGTTCTTGCAGGAGGCTTGTGTCTGAAGCATCTGTCTGAAGAATTGGTGTGCCGACCACAGTGCTTGCATGGATGAAGATCAAAACAGTGATCTTTCATATGGCCAACTCGATCACAGTGTTGGCATTTCTCAATCTATTGTGGAAGTGGAACAGGATCTGGAACAGCTGCAGGTGAACTGTCATATAGGAATCCGGCACTTTGAAATCTGATGGGCTTTGTGTAGTCTGGAATATGAAAGGACACATCCTTGTCATATCCAAGACCAGTTCGGTGCTTGTTGTGGACAAGCTCTTCCCAAGGTCTGATGATGGGCTTGAGAAGTGCAGGCTGAACTGCTGCATCTGCATGTACATCTGTTGAATGGGAATCAACTTCAACTTCACTGACTTGCTACTGATGGGAGTCTTTCACAATGTTCTGAACAGAAACAGGTTCAGAATGGTGACTCTTTTGCTGAAGTTCGTCTTGTTGGAGCTGAGATTCCAACTGCAAAAACTCAATCTTTTCATGTGCATCTAGCAAACAACTTTGAATATTACAAAGAGCATCCTTGCTCATTTTTATCATGTCATCAACATTGGAATGAATGAGGTTATTCAACAACACTAATGCCTCATTGATTTTGGCCATTTTCAACAACTTAGGCTCAAAAAATAAAGGGTGTCGGCTTCAACCGAAAATGCACCCGTTTACAATGTGATTCAACAACAAATACAAATGACTCAAGGGATTCTCAGAGTACAAAGTGTGCTCCTCAAATGATGGAGGGAAATCAACAATATTTCAACTCAAATACACTTCAAGTCTTGATTGCAACTATGAATGAAGAAGCAATATCAATACAATGTCAATATAATATTTCTGCAAAATATGTGCAGCTGAAACACTAGTGCAAGGAGTCTTTAAAGCAGCTGAATTTTTTCTTCAAAGAGCTATTTTGCAATGATGGAAAACTTGTCTTCAAATGTCAATTCTTCAAAAAATCAACTTTTTATCAATGTCAAATCTGCAATTTTCTCTATGTATAGTCTTTCATTTCTGCTGTTCACATCTTTCTCTCTCCTTCCTCTCTCTCTCTACGGTTTTTTTTTTTTTTTATTTAAAAATTAATTAAAAAAATGGAGAATTTTAAAAAAGGATTATTAAAAATGGAAGGGGGGGTGATTTAATTAAAAGGTAGGGTGGTATTAATGGAGGGATAGGGAATTTATTAGAAAATTTAAATGAAATGGGATTGAATTTTTTTTTTGGTGGGGAATGTTTTAAAATAGGGGGCGGGGGGGGGGGGGGGATTGTATTGAAAAGGGAGAAAAGGTATTATATGGGGGTTATTATAACCATAAAATTAAAATGGTGGAATTAAAAAATGATGGGAATTTATTAAAGGATGGGCGGTATTTTATAGTAATTAGGTATGGCGGTATTTTATAGAGGCGGTTTGGCAGTATTTTATAGAGGCGGTAAAAATTTAAAAACGAAATTAGAGGGGCGGTTGTATGTGACCGGGGAAGGGGCGTAGGGAAGTGAAGAGGTAGATGGGGACGGCTGTGTGGCAGAGTGCGCGGGGTAGGAGGCACGGGGGAGCCATAAGGCATTGATGTAGAGCAGGGCGAGGGTAAGTTTGAATGGAGAGAGGGCGCCACTGTGAGGAGGAGCGTGTGGGAGATTGCAGGTCGAGCGATGGGAGGGGGTGAGTTGGAGATGTAAAAAATTGCAGGTGGGAGTGTATGCGTTTCAATGTGGGCAGGGGTGTGTAGAGCGTAGGGTGAGAGTATGAGCTGTGCGGCGTAGTTGCAGATAAGGGAGGGGTGTTTGAGCGTATTGAGTGAAGTTCTGTGAGGTAAGGCGAGTGAGAAGCCGTGGGGGGGGAGGGCTTTGTTGTGAGAGTTGAGGGCGGCTCTGTTATTGAGAGTTGAATATGTTGCAGAGGGTCAGGTCGAGCGTATGCAGCTGGAAGGAGTGATGGTATTGCTATAGGGAGAAGGGTGTACTGTGCGTTAACATAATAAAAAATCGCATTTAAAAAACGTTGAGGGAAGGGAATGTTATAAATGGGGTTTTATTAAAACTGAAAAATCGAATTGTGATGGGGGTAGGCGGAAGAGTGAAGCGAGGGTGTGTAAGGGTGTAGAGCCGTATTTTAAAAGAGGGAGGGAGGGTATTAAAATAAGGAGGGGGCCGGCCTTGCAGGTGGGGAGCCGGTGTAGAGATTTATGGGCGTAGGTGCAGAAGCGTTTGAGTGATAGGGGGTTGTTTATGGTGTGTGAGGAGTTGCAGGTAGCGTTGGAAAATGCGCAGGTTGGTATGTGAGGTAGGTTGGTATGTGAGGTAGTGTTGCAGTCGAGAGCAAAGGGCGTAGGAAAAGGGAATGGGTAGCGTTGCAGAGGTAAAAGGGGGCCAAAAGGCCAAGATGCAATGGATTTTTTTTATTTTTTATTTTTTTTATTTTATTTTATTTTATTTTTAAATGTTAAAACAGCAGAGAATAGAGAGCAGAGTATTTTTTTTTTCCGGCAGCAGAGGAGAAAAACTGAGACTCCAAACTTTAAAGCAGCAGCAGGAAATTTCTTCAAAAATGCAGGATTTAAAGTAGTAATACACCGTAGAAAATTTTGCAGAGATTGCCAATAAAACTTCGAAATTTTTTTCAAGAAAATGGACTTTAAAAATGCAGAATTCTCCAGAAAATTTTAGCAGTAAAACCCAGAAATTTTCTCAATAGCCCAGCAGCAGAAGAACCCAGAATTTAGAGAACTCAGAAATCTCAGAAATTTCTTCAAAAAACCCTCTTTAAACTATTTTCCAGCAGCTTAAAAATGAAGAAAATTTCAATGGAAAAACTCAGAAATTTTCCAGAAACTTATTTTAAACACTTTCACATCCTCCAAATGCGTAATTTAGGCAGTGGATTTTTTTACTGAAAATAAGCAAAGGAGGAAACCTTCTATGCACATGGTTATGATTCAAACCAGACTTCTCGAATACAAGCAAGGATTTTGAATGTCATTGCTTCTTCTTAGACACATCTTCTAATGGCAAGAAAAACACTGTCAAAAATTCTAATGTTGCAAAATGCAGATATGCACATGCCATAAACACAAATGGCTCAGTCAATTTGGAGCAGGGCCAGCAATCGCCCGCTCTGATACCATGTTAAACACCATGTTAAAGCACACACATGGTGTATGAGAAAGATGAACACACACACAAGAGACTCAAGACACAATGAAGGATAAGCGTGAGGCTTTCTTATTTTCCATTATACAAAGATGTACATTTATAGTACAATGGTGTGACTCTTGGTTTCATATTCCAAGGTCACTTGGACTCCATTATGACTTTTCATATTCCACACCTACCCATGTAGGATTAGGTGTTCCAACACAAACCTTGGAAATCTTACGATAGAAGCCACGAATGATTTGTTCTTCTCTTAGGGCATATAGCAACTGAAATGTAAGGGGATGATAGACCCTATTCCATTAGTCCTGGGAATGATGTCTAGTTTGACCAAGTCATGGGGGATGATTCCCAAATTGACTTATAACAAAAGTAGGTACTTGTTAGATGTAAAATTGAATTATGCATCCAACACACATCTACACCTAACATTTCAGTAAACATATAAAAGATAAGATGAAAATAATATATATATATATATATATATATATATATATATATATATATCCAAAAAAAACAAAAATAAGATTCACAAAAACATTAAATTCTTTAAACTTTAAAATTTAAACTTTAACAAATCAGTTTATCATTCCTCTGGATACAATAGATCGTCTAATGCTCCTCACACAACCATGCTTTTGGAATATCTTCTTCTGAAAAAGTAAGGACAACATATGTCAGGCTTGTCACCACGCTATAGCCATGCTTTTGGAATACCTCCCTCTCAAAAATTAAGGACAACATATGATATTCATGTCACCATACTAAACATTGCATTTGATCGATTAACAACACATTAAATTCAAAACATTGCGTTTCTTTGAATTCATTAAAAAAATTAACTTTGTTGCTCTCTATGGCATTATATGATGGCATATAAATTTTATTTATAAATTATATAAATTATAATTACGAAACGAATGTAAAGTAGTTTATGCAATTTATCTTATTATGGTATGAATTAATATTACACAGTAAGGTAGTTTACTACCATTTATCTTTGAATATTATTTTGGTTTTAATTTGGATGTAGGGTATGTTCAATTTTATTTGAAATTTGTTAGGGAATTATTACAACTTCCGTGGCATTATATTATGGCATATAAATTTATTTATAGATTATATAAATTATTATTATGGAAGGAATGTAAAGTAGTTTATGTAATTTATCTTATTGTTGTATGAATTCATATTACATAGTAAGGTTGTTTATGCAATTTATCTTTTAATATTATTTTGGTTTTATTTTGGATGTAGGGTTTGTTCAATTTTATTTCAAATTTGTTAGGGAATTATTAAAACTATAAATTTAAATAGTAGAATATTTTAGATATTATTTTTTAATTTATTAAATTTATTTATAAATTTAAAAATACATTTTATTTAATACAAATAAATTATTTTTGATGGGGTGTTGTTATTGCGGGACAAGTGGCGGGAGGGATGGTAGCGGAGTTTGTCTGGCCTCCGCGCATACCCCATCCTCCTATTTAATTCACATGACTGCTAGAGCCCGCCTGCGAGGTTGTCTTCCACTAGTGCAAGATGTCGTTAAAACCCCTGCTTGGAGTGCTTGGAGTTGTTGGTGTCTCGCTTGGATGTTGTGGGATATGGTAGAGCTTTGTAGAGAGGTAAGGTTTTTGGAGGTCTTGTGTGCCTCGCTGAGGTCTAGGCCTTGGGGGAGAGGTAGAGAAACCCGAGTCTGGTGCGTAGTGTGGGGCGTGTTGGTGATGATGGACGGGCTGAAGGTGATGCAGGAAAACCCTGCAAAACCCAGAATCTCTCCAATACTCATGCATATACAAAATTCATCTCAAATAATTGCCCAATTAAGACTCGAAGTCTGGCAATCTCAACATTATCGTATGCGGAAGCTTTACTCCATTTCCAACTTATGGCTAATAACCATGTTTTCATAAAACCTTCAACCTTTGTGAATGCCCTTTCAAAAGTCTTATAAAAGACTTTAGTTAACTAACCATTCGTTTTATTCATAAACTCAAACTTTGAATGCCAAAGATTTAACAAATGAACTTTGGTTCCATTATATAAGTGCGCCCTTGTTTTTTTTAAACAAACTTGACATTGTTTAATCAAACCCCAACTCGTATGGAATTATACATTCCAATGTCAACCATCCTTCATGGTTTATTCAAATGCCAATTTCCTTCTAATAAAAAATCGATTTTGATTTAAATACAGTCAATGCCCTTATGTCAACCGAACTGAATGCCAATTAACATTTTATCTCACACACACATTCAATTTTGGCAATCATCAACAAAACAACTAGATATTAAAACTTGGAACCACTTCCTTGTATTAACTCACCCAACATCGTTTTAACAAAAAGTTCCTCTCCTACACAATTTCATTCACTTACGACTTCATCATCGAAGGTCTGCTCATCGTTTGCTTTGGTTCTGCCTTAACTTGTTAATTCACCATACAACGCTCGATTCTCCAATCGATCGATACCAATCTACGACTTATACTAACCAAAGAATTCAAACATATATATCACTAAGATATAAACAAACAAACACTTACGTATCAATTTAACTGGACTCTATCCCCATCTTTAGTGCGGCAGTCCACCCCAATTTGTCTCGATTTTAATTCGATTGCTCTATCTCCACAATTTCACTGTGCCCTCCTAGAAATTGAGCTTCCAAATTCAAGATTTCAATACCCATTTTCAATTGAAATTCGATTCAATCCTGATCGAAGCTCCCTTTTTCAACTTCGAACCCATCTTCACATAACTATACATTCTTCAACGCCCTTTCATCTTCCTGCTGTGGATTTACTTCCACGATGCATTCTCTCCATAGTCGATCAATTCATCGTTTCCATACTTGGCCATCGCTCTTGCACACGGTCTTTCACACATTAGTTATGCATCTGGGCAACTAATTTATCATTCTGATTTTTTGTTCGCTCACAGCTCCACGGCGACCTTTCCACGCGTGAACTCAAAGTGTGATGCCTCCATTCAAACGCTCTATACAGTGATTCACCATTGTAACTTCAAAACCAGATTTCAACAGATGTTCCCACTGCAAATTAAATCTACTCACATCGTTTGACTTCAAACAATCCGCCCCTTTCTCTTTGAACGCTCCTTCCTTCAGATCTGATGTATTCAAACGTTTAATTCAACATTGAACTCAATTTGCTCCATACCAGAACTCAAACCACCTCAACTGCAACTATAATAAATCAATCCCATTAACATTCATTAAGCCATAAATATTCTTGCTACGTTCTAATTGAACCCAGTTCAATCGAACCTTCCTTCTCCGTGAGCATAAATCGATCTTGCTGCGTTTTTCTTGCAAGGATTTCACGTTATAATTGATTCAACAAAGTCTGAAACACTTGCGTGTAAAGATGTTCTTGTCCATACAGATGTTCAGAAATTAGTATAATTTGGGTACCAATTTCAACAAGGACCCAATGCCCTTTTCACAAGCTTTTGCACAGAATTAATCCTCCATGGAATTTCTGTATTGTGGCTTTGAAACACTTAGTCGATATCGATATTGAAATGAATCAACGTACAGAGTTTATCACACTATTCTCATACATTTGCTTATCGAAATTCGAAACTCACTTACTCAGAATTTAAATCAATTTATACTCATGTAAACAAACATATTCTTTCATTTATATAATGAAATCACTTACAAAATTTTCTTGTCTTGGCCAGATCTTCAATCGATGGCCCGTTCAAAGATTGAATTTTACGTGCTCTGCATCCCTCTATCCTTGCTCTTTTCTGCCTTTGAGGCTCATAAATTTATACAAATTGAATTGAACCAATTTAGGTTCAAATCCCCTTAATCACTCAACAAGCCCTCAAATATCTCAACAAATCCTACAATCTAGATTTATCCCTAAAATCTTGAAACTATATCTAACTTAGGCTCATAATTAATTCTCAAATATCTAAAATCTAATTCCTCTCATGTTTTCCAATTATTTGGAAACATTAAAAATCCTCACATATAATTAAATTAAAATATAATTTAATCACTCAAAAATCTTACTAATATTTACATAATTTAATATTTTCTCAAAAGCATGAGACCCCTAGTTTAAATAAAATACAAAGTATTTTTTCCGGGTCTATGCTCTTGCATCAGACTCCCAAGGTTGAAAATGATCATGATCTCCTGATCATGCATGCAAATCTTTGTCCACCTGGATCCCATACTTTGTTCTGTAACTCATCATCTATATCTACTATTTGTTGCTTTTCTCCAGGTCTCCATATCTTATGTTGTCTTGCTCCACTCGCTGCACTTTCACAGTCTGTCCTTGTCTTCATTTTTCTGCTGCTGCTTCTCTTCCTTGTTGATGTCTTTCTTTAAGACACTTTCATCATGATTCTTCTGATTAATTCAATTTCTTTGTCCAATAAATCTTTAAACTGCTAATTTCTTGCTGCCTGCTGAGCTCTTACTCGCTCAGTTCTTACTTTCTAAGTTCCTACTCGCTCAGTGTTTACTGCCACCTGATCATCCATGCCCTCTTGTTTTCTGAAACAGAAAACTTCTTCTTTGCCTTCTCCTATCATCAATTTATTGGACTGATACATTGTATACTCCTTTCTGCTGTCTTCATCTCTCTGCATCTACAATTTCCAATTCTGAAATTGAGATTCTTCTTACACTGAATTCTGATCATTCATCATCATTTCCAGCAACATAACGTCCTCATCCCATGGATTAGAAATTTCCACAGATTTCTCGTCTTTCTCCTTCATCTGACTGCTCATCTGAGTCAAATGTTCCTCAGCACTTGCAACAATACATGCATTCACAAAACACTTGTTAAAACAAAAATCATAAGGCATCAGTGCCTTTTCCTCCTTTGCCAGCACCTCAGTATGCTGCCCTGAATTTTCCATCTCAATTAGCACATCAGTATGCTGATCCAAACTTTCCAAAGAATTCTCAAGACTATCAACTAGTCTTTCTCTCACACCATCTGTCTCCATGATGTCTTTCTTCTTTGGTTCACTATACTGAACTCTTTCTTCTGCAATCTCTTTATCATACTCTGAATTTACCAACAAGTATTCCAACAATGCAATTTCTTTGTGGCATTGTTGAAGCATTTCATCATCATGTACCATCCCTACATTCACACACAAACTTTGAGTTTGAAAATCACAAAGTTCAACAGTCTCAACTATTGGTTTATATACCAGATTTTCAAGCTGATCCTCTTCTTCATTCACATGAACTTCCTCTTGTACTGTAACAGATTCAAGTACAAACGCATCACTTCTTTCTTCTTCAAAGTACTTATCTCCTGAAAAATTATTTTCCACACTTGTGACAGCTTCACAAGATTGTGAATCCTCCTCCATAAAACCTGTAATCTCATCACAATTGTCAGCTACAAAAATACAAGGTTTTACATTATCCAGCTGATCTGGATTTGCCCAATAGTTCAAGAAATCATCAATGATCTCCTCTTTTGTTTCATCAATGGAAACCTCCACTCTCAACTCAACTGCTCTGAGTTCTTCATGTCTCAACTGTATACTCATCATCTGCTCAAGCTCCCTCAGCTCTTCTGTTAACTGCATGTTTATCTGTTGATTCCTCTTTACTTGTAGTCTCTGCCATTTCACTTTCCTCCTCATGGTCCAACCATGTCTCTGGTCTCTCACATTTTCCTGTAAAAATTTCATCAATAACTCCAGATGTACTGCTATCTCAGCTTTCTCTCTCTCATACTTTTCATTAGTCAACTGTTGTCTTATGCCATTTGCCTTGGCATCTTTCTCCCTCTTTCTATTGTGGCCTATTTCTGAACCTCTGCTCTCTCCTTTATGACTTTAAGTAGTCATCTCATTCACCATGAGTTTCTCACCCATGAGTTGAACCAAGCCTCTACAACAGCAAGCTCTCCTGCTGCCACTTACCTCACCAATCCCTTCCTCTGGATCTGGTCTTTTGGTAATCACCGGTCCTCTGCTGGAACCTTTCGAGCATTCCTCCACTGCTCCTTCAGGCTTCTCTCATCTGCAACTTTATTCAACCTCTGTTGAATCTCCAGGTTCTGCCACTCTCTCTTAGAATCCCTTGCTGGACTCCTTCATCACTGCACTCCAGCTGTGATCTGCTTCTTTCTGCTGAGACTTTCTTCAACCTGCTTGCAACCTGAATTTTGCAAACAGCCTTAAAACCAGAATTAAATAACACTTTTTCAGCTCACCTTCAAGATCTTGTTGATCTTGCTTCACTTATTCAACTGCACTGCATCTCTATGCTGCAACCTTCATCAGTTTCAAAATCCGATATTTATTCATCACATGCAATTAATTCAAATTAAAAACTTGAATCTTCAAAACTTAAATCTTCACACAGAGCCATTCCAGCTCTGATACCAAAATGATGCAGGAAAACCCTGCAAAACCCAGAATCTCTCCAATACTCATGCATATACAAAATGCATCTCAAATAATTGCCCAATTAAGACTCGAAGTATGGCAATCTCAACATTATCATATGCGGAAGCTTTACTCCATTTCCAACTTATGGCTAATAACCATGCTTTCATAAAACCTTCAACCTTTGTGAACACCCTTTCAAAAGTCTTATAAAAGACTTTAGTTAACTAACCATTCGTTTTATTCATAAACTCAAACTTTGAATGCCAAAGATTTAACAAATGAACTTTGGTTCCATTATATAAGTGCGCCCTTGTTTTTTTTAAACAAACTTGACATTGTTTAATCAAACCCCAACCCATATGGAATTATACATTCCAATGTCAACCATCCTTCACGGTTTATTCAAATGCCAATTTCCTTCTAATAAAAAATCGACTTTGATTTAAATACAGTCAACGCGCTTATGTCGACCGAACTGAAATTCGAAACTCACTTACTTAGAATTTAAATCAATTTATACTCATGTAAACAAACATATTCTTTCATTTATATAATGAAATCACTTACAAACTTTTCTCGTCTTAGCCAGATCTTCAATCGATGGCCCTTTCAAAGACTAAATTTTACACACTCTGCAGCCCTCTATCCTTGCTCTTTTCTGCCTTTGAGGCTCATAAATTTATACAAATTGAATTGAACCAATTTAGGTTCAAATCCCCTTAATCACTCAACAAGCCCTCAAATATCTCAACAAATCCTACAATCTAGATTTATCCCTAAAATCTAGAAACTAAATCTAACTTAGGCTCATAATTAATTCTCAGATATCTAAAATCTAATTCCTCTCATGTTTTCCAATTATTTGGAAACATTACAAATCCTCACATATAATTAAATTAAAATATAATTTAATCACTCAAAAATCTTACTAATATTTACATAATTTAATCTTTTCTCAAAAACATGAGACCCCTAGTTTAAATAAAATACAAAGTATTTTTTCCGATTCTATGCTCCTGCATCAGAAGGAAATACTTGGCATTATGTTTGGCTCAGCTGTTTGGAGTGATTCGTTGGAGGGAGTATAAGAAATACCAAGGTAGCTTAACCTTGGCCAAGTTGTGGTGAAGAATTCTCTTAGGCCCTATGTGCATTGGATGAGTATCGTGGGTGTCAGATACAAACATATACCATATAAAAAAAAATTACCATAACAATTACTAATATAACTATTTAAATATATTTATAACCAATGTAAATATTACTGCTTCCACTTATCGACACCTGTGCATATGTTTATATGAAATTGATTCTTATTTATTTTAACCACTCTTTATGATTAAAAATTCATATCATATCCGATTGGAAATCATGCAATGTGTCAATGATTTAATGCTGGAGGATTTGTATCATTTTAAACCCCAATGCTATTATTAAAGTACTCTGTATATGGTTCATAGCATTACTACTCTTGGTATGGAGGATTGAATATACACCTTCTGGCATAGTTCTAAAAAATTATCCGTAAGATGTTTGATGTCAATGTATTTATTTCTTGTACCTTTACAATCACCAGTTCGATTTGGGATATATTTTATTGGCTGGCTATTCATCATGGAGACAACTGGATAACACTTTACTTTGATCTATCCATTGATTTGGAACCCTAGCTGATCGACGATCATGATGAGAGCTAAGGAGGTTAGGGTAACTAACCCTCTCCCCGCTCACTGCTCTGGTTCATTTGAACACTGCCTAAAGGTGAAGCCTGCTGCTCTGCAACCATTGCATTCATACCATGAAGATAACCTTTTTTTGTCTTATTGATGGTCTGTTAGCGAATTGACACACCAGTAACTTGTATGGTTTATGGAAAATATTCTTTGGTTCCTCTGTTGTTCCATTCATTTTACAATTATTTTCTTTTATTCTCTGCTATGATCTTGCTTTTATTCTCAGCCAAGTCGATTGATTCCTTATCAACACATTCATTTTGATTTTGGGTTGTTTTGTTTTAATACTACTCCCTTACAGAGGGTTTTATGGCAATGCTATCTATGCATAGAATATTTTATTTTTCCTTGGAATTGTAATTCCAAGTTTTGGTATGTTTCCCCACCCATTTCTCCTCATCCTTGACGATGAAGGAACTTAAATTACGACCTCGGACTTACCATTTGAAACCTATGTCTCGATGAAGGTAATAAGATGTTCATCTTTGGCTCTTTTTTGCAAAAAATATGGGTAATTATTGTTCTTGTTTTCCTCATGATTATAACCTACCTATTTACTTCTCACCCTTCTCCTATTATGGTTTTATCAGGTACGTGGCGAAAGGAGCCATCACCACATCTTGTCCTCTCTCGACCATCCCAAAATGAAACTTACAGGTTCTATCTTTTCCCTTTTGTCTCAAAGGTTTAATGTAAATAGTATTTGTCTTCCTGTTCTGAGGACTGTGTCCTCTTTACTACACAAAGGCAGTGTTTCGGCTTCTTAAATATTTATGTAACTCTCATTATGAAGACTCTTCGGAGTTTTGCAGATAATTTCGATTATATGTAAATTTTTTAGACTTTATTGGGGTTAGGTTAAGGTGTTCACTATGCCACTCTCTTGTGAAGAGTTTTGTTGCTAAAGGCCCTCAGCTCTGTTTCTAAATCATGTATACGGTTTCCCTGTTTTGGCACAATTTTGTGCATTGTTCAATTTTGTAACTCCTTATGACTAAATTGTACATTTAATATAGTTTTCTTTCTCACATAGTTTATCAGATAATGGTTTTGTATATATTTGATATAATTTTAATAGATGTCCATTTTACTCTATATGTTGTAATTTTCCATTTTAAAGGCGAAGATTCGAATCCCACCATGTGCATATTTCCATTGGGACTCTATATTATTCAGTTAGGATTTGAGTAACTATATGGCATCTTCTGGTTGTTCTTTACATATATTACTCATCTTAGTCATTCCTACAATTTTTTATTACAAACCATGTTTTTATTATTATGGCTACTTGAGTAGAAGACCTTGGACTCAACCTGGCCACTGTGGGGCTTTGTCCTAAACTTCTGAGTCCATATCTTATATGTTTTCGTTTCAGAGTTTTTAGTTTCATGATATTTCCTTTCATGTAATCTATATAAATTGTTGTTTCGAATTCTTTCTTTTCAAAATATTTAACTATACTTCAAAGACATATTAGTTAAATTCTGCCTACCCTATTCATGTAGTGAAATAATTATTCTCCTACATATATACAGTATTGTTTTATGTTCTGTGTAAGTTTTCCTCATTTTATTACACATTTCTACATGCATTTCAGGGTAATTTTTCTTCGTAGTATTCAAACAAAATCTTAACAGTTTAGTTTTTAAATGTACTCAGAATTCATCTTTCAAATCACACAGACCTATCATTACAGAAGTAAATACTTACCTCTAGCATGTACATCCTTAACTGATGGTCCTCCCAACCTTGAGAGAGGTGATTACGTCCTTTTATCCACCCGTGCTCCACACCAGGTCTTAGGTATCAGGAAGATTTTCCAAGTTAAGCCTCAAGAACATTGTCCATCTTATACTCTTCCTGGGTTATTAGAGCTCCACTGGTACCTACCATCATTGGACAACTCTTTTTACAATCCTCTTGTTGTAACCTATTTCTTCTTTTTTTGCAGAACCCCTTCCCCTTCTCAAGATTTTCTATTTATCCTCTTGGGGAAGGTAACTGCTAGAAACTGCATTTACCCTTTTTACCATGGTTCTTGGAAATTCTTTTTACCATTCTGTTAAGTCATCATTCAGAATAACTATTCATATTATTCATTTTATTTTCCAAAAAAAGATAAATTTTCAGTCTCACTAACTAATAGTCATATTTTTTAATAATTCAAATGTTTTTATAAAAGCAAATTTACCATAATCAAAAAATAAACCAGGGTGTTACAACTTCCCCCTCTTAAAGCAAACATCGTCCTCATTTTTATTTCATCATGAAAAAAAATTAGAATAAATTTATCAAACAGAATTTTCATCCTCCCATGTAGCCTCCTCCGAGCCAAAGTGCTTCCACTACACTTTAACTTGGGCGATGACTTGCCTCCGGAGCGTTATTTATCTCTGATCGAGGATATGAAACGATTCTCATAGCAACTCGTTGTCTAGTTCGAATTGCAACCAAAAAATTCATAATTAGTTGAGTTAACTCTCCTCTCTATTGTAAATCAAAATTTAAACACAACTTACATGTATGCTCTTCTCATGTATCACAAGTTTGGTATCATGTATGTATCACTTTAATAAATATACATGGAACACGTTTTGTACCAAAATATGACTAGACAGGGCCAATTGATAAGCCACCGAACCTATCCATTCCAAGATCTCGAATGGCCCATAGTATCTAGAAGCCAACTTAGCACAAAAATTCCATCTCAAAAAGTGTTTTTCTTCAGTTTAATTCTCATGTACACGTGATCACCTACTTCAAATTACTGGAAGGTTCTTTTCTGAAATGTGTATACCATTTTCCTGTCTTGAGGTGCTTTCAAATTTTGTCTAATATTTTTCACTTCCTGTTCCATTTCCTTCCACATATCTGGTCCTAGCATCAATATGTTTTCTAGACTACTCTAATTCATAAAAGTTTGGCATTTTATTATGTACAATGCTTCGAAAGGGCTCATCTTAAGAGATTCTTGATACTCATTATTATATGCAAATTCAACCAGATGTAAATATTCCTCCTATTTTGTGGGTTGCTACATCACATAAATGCACAACATGTCTTCCAGTATTTGATTTTGTAGGAATTTACAGGGTAAGTTCCGTAGATCAAGAACCAAAGGTCACCGCTCACAAACAGATCACAAATCAGTACACCAGTATAATCACATGGTTAAAACCCTCAAAGAGGGAAACATTCCACGGCCTGAGCCAACACAGCCACTTCAGGAAATTTGTTAATATAAAAAGAAAGGTTACTTATGTTTCTCTCATAAACGATTACTGGAAAAATGACCCTCCATGCTCTTTAAATAGATATCATGAACCAATCGGGTGTTAAGCCACGGATGAAGTGTCGTTAATACCAAGGTGAGAGAAAACTATCAGATCACTACAAATCATGACCATTAGATTATAAGTTACAAATGTACATGGTAAAGAAACACACTTTACCTAACTCTACACTAGACTAATTTATTCTTAACTATTTCCTATGTGTCGAAATATCCTAACATCCCCCCTTAAGAACAACTTGGGATATGATTGAATGATTTACAAAGGTGACACAAAAGGAGCCTATTTCCTATGTGTTGAAATATCCTAACATCCCCCCTTAAGAACAAATTGGGATAGGAATGAAGGATTTACAAAAGTAACACAATAGGAGAAGGAAGGAGGCATTAAAGCCTATCCCCCCTTAATGACAACTTTCCTGAACTCCAAGCATGGATCGAAGTCTGGTAAACTTTGCTTATGTGAGAGCCTTTGTAAAGATATCAGCTACTTGATCATTGGTTGGACAGTACTGCACTTCAAGAACACGATCATGAATGAACTTTCTGATGAAGTGTATGTGGAGTTCAATGTGTTTCATACGTTGATGCTGAACTGGATCTTTACATAGCTGAATGGCACTCTGATTATCACACTAGAGTGTAGTTGGATGTTTTTGATGAAGACCAAATTCAGATAGAATCTAACTAATCCACATGGCTTCCTTGTTGGCTTCAACTTCACCACGATACTCTGCTTCTACTGAAGAAAGAGAGATGGCACTTTGTTTCTTACAAGACCAAGTAATAGGTCCTGAACCAAAAGTGAATACATATCCGGCAGTAGACTTTCGATCATCAGGGTCACCAGCCCAATCAGAATCAGTGAAACCAATCAACAATGGAGATGCTCCTCCACTGTAATGAATCCCAAACTGAACTATACCTCGAATATATCAAATTATTCTTTTAGCTGCTTTCCGGTGACTTTCATGAGGTTGGTGCATAAACCGAGCGACAAGACCAATGGCAAAGGAAATATCAGGATGGGTATGGGTTAGATATAGAAGTTTACCAACAAGTTGATGATATAAGGTAGCATCAACTTTAGGGGTAGTACAGTTGACTGAAAGCTTGACTCCAGACTGAAATGGAAAAGGGGTTGGCTTACAGTCTTCCATGTGAAAGTGGTGTAGAATATCACAGGCATACTTGGACTGAGAGAGGGTAATGCCTTCCTTGGATTGCAAGACTTGAAGACCAAGGAAATAATGCAAGTGCCCTAAGTCTGTCATTTCAAACTTATTTTTGAGGCTAGACTTCACATGGTTTATATGGTTTGGATCACTACCAGTAAGGATAAGATCATCAACATAAAGAACAAGGATGGCGAAGGAATTACCCACTTTCTTGGTGTAGACAATGTTGTCAGAATGACACCTAGAAAAGCCATTATCTAAGAGAAATCTATCCATTTTGGCATACCAAGACTGAGGAGCTTGTTTGAGACCATAGAGAGACTTCCTAAGACGACAAACAAGGCTAGAGTATTTTTGGATAAATCCAGGGGGTTGTTCCATGTAGATTTCTTCATGCAAATCTCCATGTAAGAAGGTAGATTTAACATCCATCTGATGGACTCCCCATTTAAAGGAGGCAGCAAGGGAAAGAACAAGGAAGATAGAATTCATTTTGGCAACAGGGGAGAAGGTTTCAGTATAGTCAATGCCTTCAACTTGTGAAAATCCTTTAGCGACAAGACGAGCTTTATGTCTATCCACTTTTCCATCCGGTCCAAACTTTGTTTTGTAAACCCATCTGCATATGACAAGTTTTCTTCCTTTTGGAAGAGGAACAATATCCCAAGTATCATTCGCCAATAAGGAATGATACTCTTCATTCATAGCTTCATCCCAAGCTAGATGACCGGAGGCTTCTTCAAAGTTTTCTAGATCAAGGTTTTCTGGAGCTTGAGCTAATAAGGAAGAAGCTCTTTCAAGCTGAGAACATGTATTTCGTCGATCAACAGGGTCACCTGCAAGAGAACCTACTGCATCCCGAGTAGAGCGTACCCATCTTGGAAGCGGTGGAGTATAAGGTACAATTTCACGAGGTGGAGGAGGATTTTCATCCTCGTTGTCATCATCTTAACTAGAAGGAATGCTATTAAAAATATAAGAGAGAGAGAGAGGTGGAACATATTTCTAATCAGGCTCGCAGGCCAAAGGGGGCACACTTTCCGAACTAGGCTCGTAGGCCGATATATTTTCATCAAATTCTACGTCTCTTCTAATGATAATATTTTTGGATTTTGGTTGAATAAGTCTATATCCTTTGACATCTTTAGAATATCCAACAAAAATACATTTTTCACTCTTAGGTTCTAAGGCTTTATGTTTCGCATCTGGAATATGGGCCCAAGCATCACTTCCAAAAACACGAAAGTGACTTACATCTGGTTTGATTGAGCTCCAAGCTTCTTCTAGAGTTAAATTCTTTAAAAACTTAGTAGGAGTGTGATTTACTATGTAATTTTCACAGTTAATGGCATATGCCCAAAAATTGAGACCAAGTCCTTTAGATTGAAGCACACAATTAGCCATTTCATTTAAGGTGTAATTCTTCCTTTCAGCTACACCATTTTTTTGTGGAGTATATGGAACAATATGTTGTAATTGAATGCCATGCTCAGCGCAGAAGTTGATAAATTTGTTGTTAACATGTTCTCCTCCATTGTCTGATCTTAACTTAAGAATTTGATGTCCAGATTGTTTCTCAACAAGGGCCTTAAAGGGGAAGAACATGTTAAAAACTTCACTCTTGAGTTTTAAGAAGTATGCCCAAGTGAATCTGGAAAAATAATCAATGAAAGTTAAGAAGTACTTGCAACCAGAGAAAGAAACAACAGGAAGTGGACCACATAAATCATTGTGCACAAGCTACAAAGGGGTTGAAGCATGCCAAGAGGCATGTTTGTCAAAACTATCCCAATGATGTTTTCCGAGTACACATCCGGAGAAAACACCATCTCGGAAACATACCATAGGAAGGTCCGTCACCATATTTTCCTTACATAGAGTTTGAAGAGAGAGATAGTTTAAGTGACCAAATCGCTCATGCCAAATTTTTCTCACATCATCATTATGAGCAACAAAAACGGAGGGAAGAGAGGATGACCCCAATTTATCAAAATTATACAACCTTGTGGAATCATCAGCAATGCCAGTAACTAAAATATGTTTAGGATCTTTGAGGTCCTTGATCACAACATCATGAGGTGAGAATTCTACTATTTTACCTTCACCTGAATGAGTTATCTGATAAATAGATAGAAGGTTGCATGACAAGGTAGGAACACATAGTACATCATTAAACTGACCATTATCTAGATCAATGGTTCCAGATCCTACAACACTAAGAGATCTACCATCACCAACATAAATATGTTTGGTGTTAAAATCATTTAAAGAAGAAAACATGGATTTATTTTTAGCCATGTGGTAAGAAGCTCCAGAATCAATGAGCCACTCATGAGAAGGAGAAGAAGAAGATACATTTAATGCATAACCAGATCTTAATGCTTGACAACCACAAGTAGAAAGTGCCATGCCTGAAGATGAAGGTGAAGAGTGCTCCAAATTGATGTTGTGCTTCTTCATTGCTGCTTCTAAGGCTTCCATCTTCTTAAAACATTTGGAATCTATATGGCCATCCCAATTGCAAAATTTGTAATCTCTATCTGTCTTCTTCCCTTTGTTTTGATTTTCCTTATTATTTTGGTGATTTGATTTTTCAGTTTGCATCTGAAATTTCTTAGGGCCCTTGTTTGGTTTAGGACCATATTTTTTAGGATACTGCTTCTTGGGATTCTTTTGATATGGTTGTTGTTGGGCTGCTAAGGCTTTCTTAGAATCGTTTCCAGAAGTGATAATACCAAGGTGTAAAAGTTTTTCTTTTTCTCTTATCAAAGAATCGTAAAAGGCATCAAAAGATGGATTCATGTAGGTGGTTCCTAGAGAAATGATGGCTTCTCTAGTGGAATGGAAGGTGGAAACAAATATAGAGTATGCAGGGCCAAGCTTAGCAAGAATGCAATATATGCGGCTACCATCATCCTTTTTTATCTTACAACCTTCTAAAATAATTCTGAGGGTCTTGAATTTGGACAAAAAATCTTCAATGGAGGAGAAATTATTGGGGTCCAAAGTAAGCAACTCATTTTCAAGCTGGCGGGCCCTGATTTGATTTTGAATGCCAAAAATAGCTTTTAGCTTTTCCAGGGCTTCATTAAGGGTGTCAATGTCAAGGATATGAAATCGAAGATCTTGAGCAATGGACATTCCTATCAACCCTCATGCTTGATCTTGTTTATTTTCCCATTTAGTAGCTTTATCATCATTGGAAGGTTTAGTTTCTTGTCCTGTGGCTATTATATAAAGCCCTTTACTTCTAAGTATATCTACCATGTGATGTAGCCATTGGAAATAATTTGTGTTGTTAAGAATAACCGGGCATGCACTTTCCATTTTGAAAAAAAATGAAGCTGAGAAAAAATAAAACTAACTGCTCCAATGGAAAGATCTTGAAAAATTTGGCCGTTTAAAAAAAATGGCTCGAAAAATGGCTTCCGGATGAAGAAGTTATGCCTTTTGAAAAATATGAGTTATAGATGCCGAATAGTTATGTGAACGGGATGAAGTGCGGCTTTTAAAAAAAAATCCACCCCTTTGAAAAAAAACTTTTTACAAAAGAAGCTAGAGAAGGAAATGTTAGTTCCCTATAATTTCAGCAAATTGGCAAGACTAAAGCTGCAGAGACAAAATTTGAACCACTTTGGGATTCAAGGATCTAGCCCTCCTGAATCAAGAGAGGGATCTCTCTATAAGTGCAAAGATTGATTTATCTTTAAGGCTTTTGGTATGATATTAGGCTAGTTATTAGAAACAAGGGTTTTTGTTTATTTTCATGGTTGAGCATGATTTTTAGTTGAGTGGAAAGTCCTAAAAATGAAAGAGTTTCAAAGGAGTGAAGGTGTGAATAATCAAAAGAAGATTCAACTGATAGGATAGATATGAAACAGCACTTAGTCCATTGGGCTATGGAGTCATAAAAGGGTTTAATTGTGCAACATTTTCAAGAGTGGTCCAAGGGGCAAGTCATCTATATCAAAAGATCTTTTATATTAAATAATGGAATGGAATATTAAAAGTGTTGAGAAGGTGGAAAAATTCAATAATTTAAACAAGGATTTATCAACTTTCCATACAAGAAAAAACCTTTTAAGCAACTGTTTGAAACCAACTAAAGGACAGGGCTAACCATAAACTTCTTTGGACAAGCTTATATTAAAGCTAACTTATCATACAAAAATTCCAGCAATCCACATGACTACTTTCAGAAAGGATGAAAACAGATAAGAAAATGAAGTGCAGCTTAAGATCAAGGCAGATACATTAATATCAAAACCTGCTTTCAGCACACTCTTAGGGAAACCTTCAAAACATCCTTTGGAGAAAGAAACTAGAATACAGGGAAAACCATAAACTTTTCTAGTCTAACTCTACTTAGCATGTACTGGAAAATATCATTCAAGAACTTCCTTTCAAGTTTTGCACATCAGGACATGGGCTAACCAACATTCCTTGATAATGTTTACACTTAACTTAAGTCATTATTAAATACACAAGTGGAGGAAAACATAAAGATAAAGCTTATCAGTGAGAGTAGGGTACTTTTGACAGTAAATCCTAGCTCTATATTTTTTGTTTTTTATCAGAGAATAAGTGAAAAAAATGGCATAAATGAAAGGAAAACAATAACAGTAAGAGGTACTTCACCAATGATATAGACCAGGATCCCAAGAATAAGCTTGTATATTGATTTCAATCCAGTTACATACTTCAAGTCCAATTTTTCAGTACAGCAATCATCTTCTCTTCTCATCCTAACTTCTTTGATCACAAACAGAGCTTCAAGAACCTCTAAAGACTATTTACATGTAGAAAGTTTTGAGCAACAATTATTACATCAAAGTCCAGCAACCAACCCGTATCTCATCTTCTTCAGAAGTATTTATAGAAGAAATGAGGAGGTGGGATGAGAGAAAAGATCTCTAGTTCAATTAATACAATTTAATGCTTCTCGACCTTTGAGGGGCTGAACAGAGAAGGTTTTTGATATTTCTCTGCATTAATTGGTTTTTCATTAAGTTTTAGGCTACATGGTAATTTTTTGTTGACTTTGCAAACTCTTAAGTAGGTTGGAAATAACTCTGGCTATCTTCAGGAAAAATATCACTGACTGAGCAATAAATATGCCTTCTGTGATTCCTTCGAGGCTGCAGGTGGCTTTTGGTAGCTGGAGAGGATTCAGTTAGCCTCTAATGTGGCAATGGAGGTCTCTCAGAGTGATAGATCTGATTGTTTTTCCCTAAAACACTGTTAATTTTCTTTTGATATGTGTTTTAGGCTTAATTAAGCCTTTGATCTTCATCTTCGGGTCTTCATACTGTCTTTAACTGTGTGGATTAGGGCTTTGATGGTTGAATTTATGCCTTAATCCCTCAAAACAGTGTTTAAACCTTCAATTCTTC
Organism: Pinus albicaulis; assembly: GCA_034641835.2. Classification (NCBI taxonomy): domain Eukaryota; kingdom Viridiplantae; phylum Streptophyta; class Pinopsida; order Pinales; family Pinaceae; genus Pinus; species Pinus albicaulis. The sequence goes on along the minus strand of CM076575.1, from coordinate 1,573,911,436 downwards.
ATCTCTGTTGTGATCCTACCCTCTGACACTGATACTCTTTATTTGATTGAGGTTCACTGCGTTTTTTTTTCTTTTGCAGGTGCGCAGAGGGTTTTATAATGTTACCAATGCTCATGAGCCATGTTAAAACCATATTTGGAACCCTGAAAATTCTTTGACTTCATGGCCTGGGGATTGTCATCCTCGGCCTTCCTTTCTTTTTAAAACTGTGGCAAAAACCTTAATAACCTGCACAAATACACAAAAGTTATGAAAAATCCATGAAAGAATAAGATAAGGCTGCTTTGGAGGTTAGTTTTAATCGTGGCCATTGGATGAAATCAACCAACGGCTGATATCACTTGATGGGATTAAATGAGGAGGCGGTCGAATGAGTGAAGGTCAGATTAAGTCCGGGCCGTTGATCTAGATTGATCAATGACTAGGATTAATTGGGGAGTTTATAATGCGGAGGGAAAAAATTATAGTGGAAAGGAGGAAAATGTTAGAAAAAGGGAAAAAATATTTGGCGAAAGCAAAAATGGGGCTAAAACAAAGTTCAGACGCAGAACGAATAAGAGTCGTTGATCTAGAATAATCAACGGTCGAGATTTCTTGAATGGAGTGCTTGGGGTTTTAGATGATGGGCAAATGAATGGGGGGAAGGATTTAATCTGGACCGTTGGATGACAGTGATGGATGGCTAGGATTAAATGCAGAATTATATTGGGGACGAGTGGTATAGTGGAAAACCATTAGTGGTCTTCGCGCGGCACTGAGGTGGTTTCAAAATTTCTCCAAAAAATCGCGATATGCTTTGCCGCTTGACACCTGTCCTTTTAATACCGTCCATATCGCGTAATTTTTTGGCATTAATTTTCAAGCGCAAAATTATGCGATATGGAGTTTCAGCCATCGGATGAAAGGCGGAGAGATCTTACGGTGGGAAGGAGAGCGCGATGGGGTAAGATGCGCAGGTGAAAAAGGTGGGCAGGGTCAAAGGCGGTTTAGATCTTGACCGTTGGATCTCGTGAATAGACGGTCGAGATCTATCAATGAGGAAAACTATGCATGGAAGAGTTAGTGGAGTACACGCAGTGTTTCATGAGTGGGAGAGAGTTTCACAAGGCAGGAGGTAGGTCCTGACAGAAATTGGGTCTATCGGGTTTCATTTCGACCATTGATTCTTTATGATGGACGGTCCAGATTCGATCTAGGGTGATGAAAGCAATGTGATACAGGGATTCAGGCGGAGATCAGGCGCAATTAAGATCATTGATCTGCAAAGATCAACGGTGGATATTTACTGAAAATTTTAAATTTTCGGGCTTGTGGAATAACAAAGAAAGGTCGGGCTTGATCTGGGCCATAGGATCTATGAAATGGACGATTGAGATTTAATCGAGGTGATCGCAAATTGGAGGAGGGCGGGAGAAGGCACAGAGGGAATTTTGCGATGCAATGAAGCACTTTCCGTCAGATCTGGGAGTCAGATCGACGGTTGAGACTTAATCGGAGGGGCAAATGCGAAGAATTATGGGCGGAGTGTGATGAGATCTTAGCCGTTGGTTCTTGTGGATTCGACGGATAAGATTTAATCAAGAAAAATGGCATTGGAGGGGGGCAAGGGAAAGCACAAAGGGAATTTTGCGATGCAATGGTGTACTGACCATCGGATCAGAAAGATGATTGACGGTTGGGATATGCTCTGAGGGATCACATCGGAAAAATTTTTAAGGACATGAAGAAAAGGAAGGACCCAATGCAAACTTGTGATGCAATGAGCCGATGACCGTTGATTGGTTTAGATCGTGGTCGATATTTGTTGCAAATTCGAACTATCAGTTTTTATCAAAACATAATGAAAGTCGTGTTTTTATGAAATACAAAGGAGGAAAAGGTTTTGACGGGGTTCGGAGAGGAGTTTAGGCCCTTTAAGCACCCAGTTGCGGGGCTTAAGGTCCTATGAGGAAGGGGCCTACCAGAGTTTAGCCCTCGGGGGCTGAAGAAAATATTATATGAAAATAGACTTTTAGGCTTAAAACAATGTTTCTAGGCCAAAATAGTGCTTCCGGTAGGTAAATAGAGGCTTTTTAAACCAAATGAGAGGAGATAAAATGGTTATAAAAGGGTTTTTAAGTGATTTTGAAGTTTGAATGAGGCTTGTGGAGGGATTTTTATGGAGAACAAGGGATGAAAATGGGGTCATTTTATGAGTGAAAGGAGGGGTAAAATGAAGGGAAAAATGGGTTTTTGAGCAGTCTTCTTTAGGCAAACAGAAAATTTTTCAGGATTATGAGGGAAACAACAATGAAGATTAACTAAAGGATTAGTTAAATTCATAAGACTTTAAGAACTCACAATTTGGCCACAACATTGTTTCTTGAAGTCTAAAAAGATCTAGCCACCATTTGATATGACAATTTTTTATAGGTGGCTAATAGGAGACTTGAACCCAAGACCTCTATTCTCATAAACTAACACCTCGCCAAGTGAGATAGTAAAAGGATCACGTTATTGTATGAAAGGAGGAAGGTTTTTTTTTTTTTTAACTCTTTGGTGTGTGTGTCTTTTCCTGAACCAAAAAACACAAAAGCCGAGAAAAAAAAAATGAAATGTAGAGCCTTATGGCAGAATTTTATATTCTCGGTTAGCCTTACTGGAAACTATCACTTTTTTCACTATTTCTGATTTCTTGAGATCGCACAAAGACGCGGTGAAAGAGCATACGTAGCAAAAAAAATCCATTTTTCCTGTTTTTTATTTGCCAAGATCGCACGCAACATGTTGGCCCTCAGTTTTGGTCTATTTTTGCTTAGGGAAACCTACTTAATCCTTATATTTTCCATCCATTTTCCATTACATCCATCTCATTTTGATGTATTTTATGCATATTCAGGTGTTTAATTTTAATTTTGCAATTTCTAGAAGTTTTTATGAAAATTGAGTTTCAAGTGCAATTTTGGACTGAATCAGAAATTCCCGTAATAGCTGTGTGGATGACATGTTTGCAGGACACTTGGGCTCGAGTTTGATGCATGGATGGACAGATTGGGAACTAGGACTAAGCTAACTCCACTTGGTTCGGCCAGAACAAGCTTTATTAGGCCCGGTCAAGGCTGGTCAAACATGACTAGTCACCAGAAAATCCCTAGGAAATAGGGCAGTTTTGAGATTTTATGGGATTGACCATATTTCTTGGGATGAATTGGATGAGTTCGACTTAGATAGGTGGATATAAGTAGATATGAGTGTTAGAGATAATGGAGATCAGTTTGTTTCATTAAACCTCTATTTAAAGCCAAGACTTTGATGGCTTTTGAAGGAATGGAATTTATATGTAACTTTTGTATAATTTGAGTTGGGAGAGCTAATTTGAAGAACTTGTTTCATTTTAATTTGTTGTTCATTCTTGGTTGATTTACTGAAGTTTTTGTAGCTGATATTTCTTCAAGTGTGCAAGGCAAGGGTGGAGGGCCCCCACACCAAGCTAAGTACACTTCTTAGTTCAATTTTCATAGTTTTCATAGACTAGTTTTTGTTTCAAATGTATTTAGATGTGTGGTGATTGCTGAATGAATATTGGTTTAATTCTAATCTACATATGAAGGGACACAAAGGAATTTAAGTTAAATTCCCCTTCTATTTGATCTTGAACTAAAACTGAATTTCATTCTCCATTTCTCATTTGAAGTTATTTCTGCATTTCTGGTTTGAAGCAATGGTGATTGTGATATAATAGGATTGTGAAGAAGGACAATCTGGACCTGCTTAGTTAGGAGCCTCTTCTTTTACATCTTCTGCATCATAAGCCATTTTTAATTAGTGCTCTTAGATTTATCTTCATGAAAGTAGTATTGTAGGGAAGGACAACCTGGTTCTCCTAAGTTAGGAGCCTCTTCCCTCATATATTACATAAATGAATTAGAAATTGTTAAAATAGGTTTATATTTGTAATATGTACTTCTTTAAATCTTCAAATTTTATCTTCTAAACTTGATTATATCTGATGTCCATATACAGTGGATTTGCCTCCAAGTTTTACAAACCCGGATTGATAATTAAATACTTGTGTTAATTTAGTCAATAAATTAGCTCAACACAACACACAGCAAAGAGCATACACAGAGAAGAGGGTATAGATCCGTCAAATAAATAAAACTGAAAAACTGAAAATAAAAAGAGGGAACCGAAAATAAGTAGAACTATTAACAAATATAACTGCAAAATAGGTGCTTTATACCTCCAGATCTAAACTGTCATGACTTGGGTAGCCGGAAACCTTTTCGCATGAAATGAAAGGCATACCTCACTATAACAGATGCTCCGGACACAACCGAGTAGTTCTACAAGCCCAAATTTTTTTAGAAATAATAGATCTACAAAATGGCATTCGCATGCAGTCAAGCTGGCTTCAAATTTTGATCAACAATGGCCGTGACCCTCAAAATATATTTGATACGATGTAGGAATTTACACGATAAGTTCTGTAGATCAAGAACCAAAGGTCATTGCTCACAAACAGATCACAAATTAGTACACTAGTATAATCACATGGTTAAAACCCTCAAAGAGGGAAACAGTCCACAACCTGAGCCAACGCGGCCACTTCAGGCAATTTATTAATATAAAAAGAAAGGTTACATATGTTTCTCTCATAAACGGTTATCAGAAAAATGACCCTCCATGCTCTTTAAATAGAGATCATGGACCAATCAGGTGTTAAGCCACAGATCAAGTGTCATTAATAACGAGGTGAGAGATAACCATCGGATCACTACAAATCGTGACCGTCGAATTATAAGTTACAAATGTACATGGTAAAGAAACACACTTTACCTAACTCTACACTAGACTAAGTTATTCTTAACAGATTCACCCTCTTAGCTTTTATGTTAGTTTGAGGGTGGTAAGCTGTGCTGAAATGGGTTTTGAGTTCCCAAACCTGTAAACAATGCCTTCCAGAATGCTAATGTAAAATTCATATCTCTATTAAAGATGACAATTCTTGGAATACCATGTAGCTTGAATACTTCTCTCATGAAGATGTCATCTATTTGTACAGTCTTGTAAGTTGACTATACCGGTATGAAATGAGCCACATTACTAAGTCTATCCACCACCACCATTATTGAGTCATTGTGTATTTTACTCTTTGGCAATCCCGTGATGAAATAGAGGGAAATGATTTCCAATTTCTATTCTGGTACATGGATAAGCTGTAGTAATCCAGCTGGGTGTTTGTGCTCTACTTTGACTTGCTAACATTCTAAGCATTTGGTTAAGTATTTAGCAATATGTATGCACATTGTGGGCCAAAAATAATCTTTTCTAGTTGTTTCCAACCTCTTTTGATATCTGAAATGTCCCACATAAGAACTTCAGTGATATTCATCCAATATGATTTCTCTTAAACTCATCTTATTTGGAATACATAACTTTTTACGGTAATTCAAAAGTTGTTCACAATTAACTTCATAATATACTATATTACCCTGCTCTTTGGCCTCCTTTTCTTGCTACCACATGAACTAATATTCAGGTTCTCATTTTTTTGCTTCCATTATTTTCTCCTCGAACTTATATTCCACCTGATTAACATAAAGTTCGTATATGCAATGTAGTTTTCTTCTTAACGCATCAACAACTCAGTTTTCCTTTCCCTTCACATGCTAAATGTCAAAATAAAATTCTCTTAGGAACACATTCGTTCTTGCTTCGCAGGCGTTTAAATCTAATTGCTTGAAATAACTGGTCAAACTACTATGATCAGTTCTCAATATAAACCTTTTCCCCAATAAACAGTGTCTCCAAATTCGAAGGGCATATACTACTTTTGTTAACTCTAAATAATAAGAAGAGTATCTCTTCTCATGATCCTTCAATTTCCTGGATTCGTATGCTATAACCTTACCCTCTTGAGTTAATGTTGCCCCCACTCCTTCCTTGCAAGCATCTGTGTAGACCTCAAAATTCCCACTAGGGTCTGCTACTTTTAATACATGGGCAGTAATTAACAATTTTTTTAGTCATTCTAAATTATTTTGACATTCCATAGTTCACTTAAATACTCACCCTTTTTGCTGCAAGGAGGTAATATAGAAGGCTATTTTAGAGAGATCTTCAATAAACCGCCGGTAGTAACTAGCTAGGCCCATGAATGAATGTATGTCAGCTACATTCCTGGGTGTTAGGTCCCTATATTACCAGTATAGTCCCTTATTGTTGTTAGTGTAACCCCCTTATTGTTATTATTCTACCCTTGTAACCCCCATATTGTTATTATTGTGCCCTTAAATTATTATTGTTAGGTCAGCTAGGATTACATTGTGACCCCACTAGGATTACATTATGGCCCCATGGACTCCTATATATAGAAAGGAGGTTTTGTAATTTTAATCATCCAATAATTGTTCATTTATGTAATGTATTGGAGGTTTCCCCCTCGAAGTGGCTTATTTCTAAGGCATTGCTATCTCTTTTCTTCTCTTTTTGGAGCTGGTTTCACAACATTTGGTATCAGAGCTTTGAGATTCTAGGGTTTAGCTGCTCCGAACAGGTCAACGTGGCATTTTTGCTATAACGTTTTTTCTACAAAGGTTCAGAATCTGAAATTTTTAGAGTGCGAATCCAAAATCATGAGGAAAATCTTCAAAACATTTCAGAGCTTGGTTCACAATATTTTCGGAGATATGATCTGTGCAAGTTAGGTCATTTTGCAGGCTCCTGAATTTAACCTAAACAAGTCATCGTGGTATTTTCGTAATAACGTTTTTTATACGAAGGTTAAGAAGCTGAAATTTTTAGAGTCTGAAGCCACAATCCTGAGGAACATTGTCAACAAATTTCAAATATTGGTTCACAATATTTTTGGAGATATGATCTGTGGAATTTAGGGCTTTTTGAGGCTTCTGAATTTCATCTCAAAGAGGTGATCGTGGGAAAATCTTCATAGCTCTCTCTCTTAGCATCGGATTGGAATGTTGTAAAAATTTTCCACAAGTGCACCGACTGTGGTTTTTGTTCTATCAATTTCAGAGCCAAAGGAGGTAATAGTGACACGTGGCAAGTCGTACAATTTCACTCTACTGAACCAGTCCAAAATTTGGTCATTGTGGGAGATTGGACATAACTTTTCCTTGAAGAATCCAAATCAGATCAGACCTATGGAATTTGAAAGAAGCTTCAGAGGGCTACTACAGGGCTGAATTTAAAATATTGAGGATCCGCAATTATAGATATAATTCAATTTCAATATCAAGCTCCTCAAAAGAAATTAAAAGGTGTGTATTTTTTTTCCGAATTGCATAAGTCTTGTTTGAAGAATCAAGTTGAATTGATTCCAAGGGCATATTGTAGAATATATATCAGTATTGGATTCTAAAATGGCCCCTAAAAAGAATGAATAATCATTATAGCCTTTAGAATGATCTACTATGAACGTGACATCTAATATCTATAACATGACATACTTTTACCCAGGTATAAGTGTAACAAATTCGCTTCTTAAAGAGAAACAAAACAGACATGGAAGTTTGGAAAGGCGGAAACTAAGGAGATGGTCGAAGAAAGGGGGAATCTAAGATGGATGGTTTGAAGAATGGAGAAGTGGAATCAAGAGAGACGTATTGATGAAGAATGGAAAGGAATCTAAAATGGAAAACATGCAGAATGATCTAAAAGAAGACATGGAAGGTTTGACAAATTTGATACAAGAAATGTTTCCTCATGGTGAAAAGATAGTAGAGGAAACTCATGATGAGAAAAAAATAAATGTTAATCATGATTTCATAAAATCTAATGTTGGCAGGAAGAACCACCATATTCCAAAAATGGATATGAGGAAGTTTGATGGAAAGGATCCTGTAACATTGATACTACAGATGGAGTAATATTTTGATCTCCATAATGTGCAAAACACACAAAAGGTACGCATTGAAACTTTACATTTAGAAAAAAATACATTTGTATGGTATCGATGGCTTTGCTCCCGTAAAAAAAATGTCACTTGGTCAATTTTTATGGGGGAAATGATAGCACGTTATGAGGATACAAAGAGAAACACCTTCTTTAGCCAATTGATAAATCTCAAACAAAAGGGTTTAATGGGGGAGCTCATTGAGGACTACCAAAAATTGAATATATGGGTAACTAATATTCCAGAGGAACACGAGACTGATCTCTCCATAGGTACTTTAAAGGATAACATCCAACATGAAGTTCGCATTTTGGAACTTGATTCATTGGAGAAGGCATTTAGGTTGGCAAGAAAAATTGAATGTAAAATTATGGTGACAAGGAAGCCTACCACTCACTTCTATAAAGAGGGAAGTGTTGTTACTCCTAGATTTCCACAACCTACAAGGTTGACACCACAAAAATTGGAAGAAAAAAGAGCAAAAGGGCTTTGCTACAATTGTGATAGAAAATACACTAAAGGTCATAAGTGTGCCGAGAAGAAATTATTTTACATAGAATGTGAAGAGGAAGAAGAAAATGAACAAGAAGAGGATATACACCAGGAACCAATCCAAGAAGAGGAATAAATGAGTCTGACCATATCGTGTAATGCATTGGCAGGAATTACTACTCAAACTCTCAAGATAGAAGGACATATCAAGAAGAAAAAGGTAATAGTGTTGATTGATTCAAGTGGTACCCATAATTTTATTTATTGTAAGGTAGCAAAGGAATTGAATTGTTTCCTATACCCAGCACCAGAATGTCAAGTGATGGTTGCAAATGGAGGAACTATAAATTTCTCTGGAAAATACCATAATATCAAGCTAACCATGGGGGAATATGTATTGAATAGTCCAATGCTTTCCATTCCTATGGGAGGTGTTGATGTTGTACTAGGAGTACAATGGTTACAATCTTTGGGGACGGTAGCTTTTAATTTTCAAGAACTTTTCTTGAAATTTTTTTCAGAAGGAAAGGAAGTCGAATTACGGGGTATTTCAGGGAAGCCAGGAAGGATAATAAGCTCTAATGTCATGACAAAGCTTCTAAAGAAAGAACAGCGAGGCGTAATTGCACAATTATGCTCACTAGAAGTTCCAACATCAAAATCATCTATTTCTGCAGATCTCCAACAAGTCTTGGACAATCATTCCAAGGCGTTTGAAACTCCCAAAGGACTCCCACCTATTCATGATCATGATCATGCTATTCATTTGATTCCAGGAAGTGTTCCTCCAAACATCAGGCCTTATAGATATCCTTACTTCCAAAAGAGCGAAATTTAACGTATGATTGCAGAAATGTTAGAGGCAGGTATAATTCAACCTAGTCAAAGTTATTTCTCTGCTCCTGTAGTATTGGTACACAAGAAGTATGGATCATGGCGAATGTGTCTGGATTCTAGGGAGCTCAATAAGCTCACCATTAAAGACAAATTTCCCATTCCTGTGATTGATGAATTATTGGATGAATTACATGGAGCAATTTATTTTACCAAGTTGGATCTTCGTTCAGGATATCATCAAATTAGAATGAAGACTGAAGATATTCCAAAAAGAGCATTTCGAACTCATGAGGGTCATTATGAATTTTTGGTCATGCCTTTTGGCCTTACCAATGCACCTTCTACATTTCAAGGGTCGATGAATTCCATTTTCAAACCCTTCCTTAGAAAATTTGTGCTAGTATTTTTTGATGATATACTAATCTACAATAGGTCTTGGAAGGATCATGTTCAACATGTTGACAGGGTGCTCAAACTATTGCAAGAGAAACAATTATATGAAAAAACATCCAAATGTTTCTTTGGAGTACAAGAGGTGGAATATATGGGTCATATTGTATCTCACGAGGGTGTTAAGGTAGACCCTAACAAAATTAAAGCCATTAAGGAATGGAAAGTCCCCACAACCATAAAGAAGTTGCGAGGATTTCTCGGGTTAACAAGGTATTATCGAAAGTTTGTTAAGAATTATGGGAGAATAGCAGCACCTCTAACAACATTGTTGAAGAAAGATACATTTTCATGGACTCCTGAAGCAACTAAGGCCTTTGAACATCTTAAAGAAGCAATGTGCCTAACACTAGTCTTAGCTACGCCAAACTTCACAAAAACCATTATTGTGGAATGTGATGCCTCAGGAAATGGAATTGGTGTTGCTTTAATGCAAGAAGGAAGACCCATTTCTTTTGAAAGTCATCCAGTGAAAGGAAAGTATTTACAGAAACCTGTTTATGAGAAGGAAATGTTAGAAATAATGCATGCACTAAAGAAATGGAGAACTTACCTAATGGGCAGACACTTCAAGGTAAAAACTGATCATGATAGTCTTAAACACTTTTTGGAACAAAGACTATCTTCAGAAGAGAATCAAAATTGGGTCACAAAGATGTTGGGTTATGACTTTGAAATAATATACAAAAAATCGAAGCTAAATGTTGTTGCAGATGCACTCTCAAGAAAGAATGAAGAGGTGAAAGCATTGCTTTGTGCCATTTCTATTATCCAACCAGATTGGATAACTGAGGCAAGAGATGAATGGAAGAAGGATGAAGAAGTGTGGACACTCATTCAAAAGTTGCAGCAAGATCCTAGTACATCTGATACATTTAGTTGGAAAAATGATTCCTTATGGTACAAAGATCGCTTATATATTTGTAAGAATTCCCAACTAAAACAAAATATTCTTCTGGAATTGCACACTTCTCCTTTAGGAGGGCACTCAGGATTTTTAAAAACTTACCACAGGGTGAAGAAAGAATTTTTTTGGGATGGCCTTAAATCTGATATTCGAAAGTTTGTGGCGGAATGTTTGGTTTGCCAGCAGAATAAAGTGGAAACAATTAAGACCCCAGGACTTCTACAACCTTTATCCATTCCAAGTCAACGTTTGGAGGAGATTTCAATGGATTTTATCACAGGTTTACCTAAGTCCGAAGGAAAGAGTGTCATCATGGTGGTAGTTGATAGACTTACCAAGTATGCACACTTTTGTGCATTATCTCATCCATTTAAAGAAAGTACAGTTGCGACTACATTTATGGACACAATTCAAAAGCTACATGGAAACCCAAGGGTTATTGTGAGCGACAGAGATCCCATTTTTACTGGAAATTTTTGGACAGAGTTATTTTCTTGTTTGGGTACTCAATTGGCTCATAGCTCATCTTATCATCCTCAATCTGATGGTCAAACTGAGATAGTAAATAAATGTTTGGAAGGATATCTTCGTTGTTTTGTATCTGATAAACAAATATAATGGGTCAAGTGGTTACCTCTCGCTGAATGGTGGTATAACACTTCCTTCCATACTGCAGCAAAAATGACCCCATTTATGGCATTTTATGGATATCATCCACCATCCATCACATCATCTTTAAGAGAAAATTTGAAGGTTCAAGCAGTGGAAGATCACATTGAGCATCAACAAGAAGTTCTCCAACTCTTAAAGGACAACCTAAATTTGGCACAAAATCGAATGAAACAATAGACAAATCAACATCGCAGCGAGAGAAGTTTTGATGTAGGAGACTGGGTATTTTTATGGCTACAACCATACAAAAAAATGTCCCTCAAGCAAGCTAAGAAGGATAATAAAATATCGCCAAAGTACTATGGTCCTTACAAGGTGTTGCAAAATATTGGTACTATGGCATACAAATTGGAGCTTCCTGCTTCTTCACGAGTGCATCCAATTTTCCATGTTTCATGCTTAAAGAAGGCTATAGGTGAAAATCTTCCAGTTCAAACAATATTGCCAGAACTTTATGAGGAAGGAAAAATCATATTGGAACCTGAAGCGGTCATGGAAACAAGAACTCGACAGCTACAGAATCGATCAATTTCAGAGTATCTCATCAAGTGGAAGAACTTACCCAGTGAAGATTCTACATGGGAGGATGAGAATTTTATACAGAAGCACCCAGAGCTACTCAAGCGTTGAGGACAACACTTTTTTGAAGGAGAGGGGCATGTTAGGTCCCTATGTTACTAGTATAGTCCCTTATTGTTGTTAGTGTAACCCCCTTATTGTTATTATTGTACCCTTGTAACCCCCATATTGTTATTATTGTGCCCTTAAATTATTATTGTTAGGTCGGCTAGGATTACATTGTGGCCCCACTAGGATTACATTATGGCCCCATGGACTCCTATATATAGAAAGGAGGTTTTGTAATTTGAATCGTCTAAGAATTGTTCATTTATGTAATGTATTGGAGGTTGACCCCTCGAAGTGGCTTATTTCTAAGGCGTTGATATCTCTTTTCTTCTCTTTTTGGAGCTAGTTTTACAACGTTGGGAACTCTCCATTCCATAAGTGTTTTAATATTTTCATGATCCACAGAAATTCCTTCAGCAGATATTACATGACCCAAATATCGGATTTGTTCTTTGTAGAAATCATATTTACTAAATTTGGCATAGATTTGGTGTTCCCATAGCATTTTCAACACCAAACATAAATGTTCTTTGTTCTCTTCAACATTTTTAGAATAAATCAAAATATCATCAATGAAAATTAAAACAAATTTATCCAGGAATGGGTGAAAGATTTCGTGCATCAAGCTCATGAAATTGTTTGGTGTATTAGTTAATCCAAAAGGTAGCACCACAAATTCATAATGTGTGTACCTGGTATGGAAGGTTTTTTCGGATATATAGATCTTCATATTTAATTTTTATCTAATGATATTAAGATTTCAGGTCAATCTTGGAAAACATCATTGCTCCTTTCACCTGATCAAAAAGGTCATCAATCTGGGGTAGAAGATATTTAGTCATCAATCTGGGGTAGGAGATATTTATTTTTGACAGTTAGCTTATTAAGCTGTCGATAGTCCATACAAATTCGCATTGTCCCATATTTCTTATTCACAAACAACATTGGTGAACCCCAAGGGGATACACTTGGCCTAAAATACCCTTTATCCAATAGTTCCTGCAACCGCATTTTCAGTTTTGTTAATTCGGGCACACTCATTATGTAAGGTGTTGTTGATACAGGCACTGCTCCATGTATCAACTCTATGGTGAAATAAATATCTCGCCTTGGGGGTAATCCTGGTATATTTTCAGGAAATATGTCCATGAATTCTTGGACAATGAGCATATCTTCCATCACTAAGGTCTTGTCCTTGGAATTAAAAAACCCCACCTGAATTGCATATAGTTGGCCACCTTTTCTAATAAATTTACTCAGCTGAGATGCAGTAATGGGACGCAATCGCAGTGGCTTCTTGATTCCTTGTAACTCTTGACGAGTTTCGTCTTCAGCCTTGAAATGGATAATTTTCCCTTTATAATCTACTAGGGACCAGTGTCTTTCCAACTAGTCCATTCCCAATAAAATGTCATAAGATCCCAAAGGAATCATATTCAGTTCTACAGTTGTTTTTTGTGCCACTACATCCAACACACAATTCGAGACCTTGGAATTAACTCATCATTTTTCTCCTGTAGCTAATTGTACCATCCAAGGGTCTTTAAATTTCTGGCTTTGCAGGTTACAACTTTCAACTACTCGTGGGTTTATGTAACTTAAACTGGCACCGTGATCAACTAAAATAGAAAAAGTTTGAGATTATAACTTACCTTTCAATTCTATCATAGTTGGCTAGAAATCCACTTGCCGATGTTCCAATGCAACATTAATCTGTGGTATAATTCAAGCAACATCCCCCACCGTAGACACTCCTTATAGATTGGTTGTCACTTCATTTCTTCTATGATGTGGGAAATTCTTGAAGTAATCTCCCTAACAACAAACCCAGCATTGCAATGGTGGTTTTTGAGTTTGACCAAAGTCTGGTCTATTGGATGACTCATTGGTTCTTTCTTTAGCTGTCCATTTGGACCTTTGCAGATTTTTTCCAAATTGCTTGTTTGCCAAATTCTTCGCAGCATTTTTGTAATTTCCTGGTCTGTTATTTTTAAACTTTGAGGGACCTTTCTGTAGTTTCTTGGTTGGCAGTTTCTTCCAACTTCACCTGTTTCCTTAGACTGTGGATAGCACATATGTGCCTTCCTAATTGATTCATCCGACATTTTTAGATTTACAAATTATATCCTTTCCTTCATGTGGGAAGGAAAACTACTCAAGAATATTTGCACTTTTTCTTTATCATCCCATTAGGGGAATTTTGAGGTCTAAAATGGGCCTCCTAAGGAGAATGTACAATCAAATTTTACTTTATGAGAACCAATCACCTTTTAGGGGATGACATCATCCCTAATGGTTGAGGTGGCATTTCTCGAGTTAAAGGTACTTACTTGTCACATTCTCAATGGTGGATAAAAACTCATGATTAACCATGGTAGTGCTCTAAGTACTTTTAAAGTCAAAGTAAATTACTCATAATAAATTTCATTTCACACTTTTTGAATAAAAATATATTATTGTCATTTCATATTTCTTGAAAGAAACAATGCACATCCCTATACATTTATTATATTATATTATAATATTTTTATATAGTATATTAATTACATGTTATTTTACAATTTAAATAATATAAATTTTAATTAATAGCATATAATATAATTAAAAATTTATAAATTTATATTTATACTTTATTTTAAGTTATTTAAGTACAAAGGACAATGTAATATTCCAAAACGGGAATTGCTAACAAGGCATGACTAGAAAATGCATTTTCCAAAAATGGCTGCTACAACATTCGAAACCAAGATCTAGATCCCTTAGATATATGCTTCTAAGGCTGAAATCCAAGAGGAGGCTCAAAATAAATCCCTCTAGGTGGGTTAAATAGGTCTCCCACACCTAATTGTCTTGGAATAATGCCCGATTAAGGGACTGCAACAAATGCAAGAACTTATAATGCAGCAACAACATTATTTTAATGAGCCTGAGTACATGAAGATGTAAATAGACAACAAGTGTGTAATATAGCATAAAAATAGTATAATTCCTTGAGGAAAGAGTCACTCAAGAAAGGAAATGCAAGCCTCAACAACACATGTACAAGGAAATGAAGAATACTGCTACATATGTGAAACCCCTGGCTAAGACAGCACAATCTATTATGGATAACTGCTGCAAAATGATATCAATACATGGATATGGAAATGTATGGCTCAAATAAATGGGGGAGAAATCTCTAAGCCCCTGTAAAACAATAATACAACAATCTTAAGAAGGATTGGCTAAAATATACAAAATGGAAAAAATGTCGGAGATGCTGGGCAGCAGCTACAACTCAGAAACTGGAAATGGATGGAGATAGTTGAAGATGCTGCAACTGATGGCTGAATTTCATCCAAAGGATATCTCAGTTGAAAGGCTGATCATATTACTGAAGATCTTGCCCTCCAATCAACACTACAAGACCCCACAGCAAATGCTCAATGAAAATAACGCAGTTACTGAAGCAAACTGTGTTGTAGGGGAAAGAGAATGAGTTGACCCAATGCCAAGATCAGCAATAAGCTCTAGTGGCTTCCAAACTTATCTCACAAAGGAAGGAGAGACTCCTCCTCTGAAAAAAAGTGATGGAATATGTGTTGTGAGCCCTCACTGCAACACCCTGCAACACAACATTATTCTGCTGTAGAAATAATGTTGTACTCAAGGAGGATGCTTGGCCTCAAGCCTGGATGTGAGGCAAATCAGTTCAACTCCTTCAAGAGGCTTCTCAAGGAAGGAGAAGGATTCCTAAATAGGAAATCCTTGTGCTAAGCAGCAAAGCAACTCAACTAAACAGCTGGAACTGCAAATAGTCTTCTAGACCAAAATTAATATACTCAAAGATGTCTCACTATGGCTGCCTCTCCCTCCTTTTATGCAAGTGAATGTCTCTTTTCCCTAGACCCCACACATTAGGGTTTCCTCCATAAAGAATATTTCTCCCTCTCAAACTACATTGTCTTCCTAAGCAAGCCACACCCTCTTAGGCAACGCTATTGACTTGGTCAAACTTGGCCTTGTCCTTATGCAATTGCCCCTTTTCACACTGGAAGGTGCAAAATAAAGCTTCTCCATTGATCCCTTTCACACTTATGAGGGATTTATTCCTACTTATGGGTCTCCTTACCCATTTTATTCATCTCCTAGATGATACAAGAAAAATTTAATATTGCAATTTACTGCATGCAAATTTTGGAATATTACAGTCCTCCCCTCTCAAAGATTTCTTGTCCTCAAGCAAGTGCAAGGATAGACTGAGTTATTTATCCTCCTCTCCTTTTATCATCCATGTATGATGATCTCCTCCAAGGAAAGAGATGTTATCTCATCAATCAAGTCTTCACATTGCTCCTCCTCAGTATGTAAGTCAACTGTCAAGTCATCATCATGTAAAGGTGAAATAATCAAGAGGGTATCAAGGTGATGTCTAGAGGGCCCCTTCAGGAATAGGATCTAAAATCTAATGGGAACTATCTTTCCCATATGGATCACCCATTGCCAAGCTATTAGCCATGAAAAGTGAGTCACCTCCCAACTAGGAAAATCCTAAAAACTGTCATCCACCTTTCGCTTCGGCAAAGTAGGTGGGATGAAAATCTGCACACGGTAGAAAAAATAGTCTACCCCACACTGTCCTCCTCTCCACTTAAGATAAGTGTATAATTTCTACTGATCCTAGGCTTCAATAAGGTTGTCGTCAAGTGGAAAGATGATGACTAGATCTCCAAATATCTCTCCTCCAACGCTACAAATCATGCTGACCCAACTATCCCCATAAATGATGAGTTGGAAATCATCATCATATGGCATCATATCCATCATATGGCTCACTTCATAAGGAAAAAAATTTGTTTCTCTAGTGGCCATACCATCTCCCATGCTCCCCTAAGAACATGTAGTGGAAAAAGTGTGGGAGGATTCTCCCTCAAAGGACACTTTCAGCCAATGTGTCATAAAGACAGAGACAATAGAACCATAAGGAGAAAAAATGAGAATCATGCTTCTTTCCATGTGTAACAAGTGAGAATGAAAATGGTCCCTCAAGTGCAACCAACGCATCTTGACCCTCAATTTCAATAGAGACTGATAAAATGTATGGCCTCTCAACCACTTGCTTGCTTCTCCAATCTCCTCATAATTATGGAGGAAGTGAACGATGCAAAGTGTACAATGAGCATGTTCCCCATAATATCTCTCTTCCCCAAGTCCTCCTAGGGAATGGCCATCAATCATGCTTATAGCCTCAACTAAACCATGAGGTCTAGAAAAAAAAATGCTCCTCCTTGGAGCATCATCCTGCACTTGTATGGTTAAGGGATGCATATATACATTATATAAATAATCATGTAAACAACAATGAATACCCTTACCATACATCCTGCTCATACAAAGGGAGTGGCTCATAAATGAGTCCCCTCTCATCCTCAAAGAGAAAATAGGTGGCTATGCTAACTCTTTCAAAGAGTTATGTCTCTCGCCCATCTCCATATGATTCATGCATCTTCTCATATGCTAATATATTTCCTCCTCAACACTTTCCCAAAATACCCCTCCATGATGGTGTGGTATGCTCTCATAGAATGTGTGTGGCTGAAAAGGAAATCCATATGTGTTGCTTGTAGCAACTTCTCCTTGAGCTTGGAAGCTCCAAACAAGAATATCCTACCATGATAGAAGATGACCCCATCTCTGACTGAATACTCCTCCTCATGCAACTGGCCATCCAATATCATGCAAGTGAAAAGATCCTTGGAATACTCCACCAATAGCTGGGAGCTCCAATATGGATCTATCCTCCATAGTGACAGCACTGATGATATATCATGAAGAACACCTATCATATGGCTGCCCTCTCATTTGACATCTCCCATGTCAAAGATGCCAATTGGAAGGCTTCTATCCTTCCCCTCCTGCTTCTGCCATAGCGCAGAGTCTGAAATGGAAGTGGGTAATGATTATGTTGAGGGAATTCTCCCTCTCTCCTTGGGTCTACCCAAGACTCCCAACATTGTATCAAGCTCTCCCAAGGTCCCCAATCTCCTGAAATCAGTGAGTGGTGCCTCAACTGGTGAAGCATCCATCCTCCTCTGCTGATCCAGTGGTCTCCTCGGAAAAATGTCTCCGTGCAATGAGACATGATCATCAAAAGGTGACTGCATATATGAATGGAAAAGTCTGCCCATGCTCTTACTACGCAATCCAGTCTCCCTCCTAGGTGTAACAACCTCTAGAAATCAATAGGGATGTGTACTCCTCATCTCATGATGTTGGGTCTTCTCCCTACCTCCTCCTTATGTCTCCATGGTTCCACACCTCCTCAACAATGGCACATGAGTTGTGCCCTGATCTCCAGACATGAGATCCTGGGGCCTTCCTTGCAAAGATGCGAGAATCCATCTACTTGGAGCAAGAGCTCCTCCTTCCTCTGCATGAGGCACTAGATAATCTCTATATGAGACAGTGTTGCTGCCCTCAATATCTACAACATGAATGGGCAACCTCCCAATAATTTGATCCCATTTTGAAAAAGAGATCTCCATGCTTCCTTGCTCAAAGGTGTGAGATGAAAGTCTTTCTTTCGGCAAGGTATGGTGCAAGTTTTCAGCCTCTTTCATGGTTCTCTAAAGTGGAATTGCATTCTCATGCAAGGGTTTTGTTTAATTTCCCTTGTTTAGATCCACCATGTGTGTCTCATGAATCCTCCTATCAAATATTTTCACTAAGGCCCTAGTGAAACTTGCATAAGATGTAGTGTTTACATTTTTCAAAGAAAAGGATTCAAAGATCCACCAAGCATAGGCCTTACCTCTCAAATGCAGCGCTGCAACTCTGATGGCTTCATCTTTTGGCATTTGGTGCTGCTACAAGAAGGTATCTAACTCCTCACGCAAGCTTTGGCTATACATGTAGGTGAACCTTCAAAGGTAGATAGAATAAATGTATCCAGCTGCTCTCTTCCTTCCACCTTGATCTTGCAAAAATCTGAAAAACTGAGATGATCTCGGCATTTCTGAGTTTGAGACTCATAATCCTTTAGGAAATCACTAAGATTTTTCCTCCTAGCAACCTATTCTCCTATTTCCATATCTCTTCTGGCAATCCTGGGCATGTGACTGCGCTGTGTACCATGGGGTATGGTTGCATGCTCACACTCATATATCAATCTAGAGTCTGCTTTAGACTCAAACTCCTTTGGGGATTCTTTAGACATCTCCCTCCTGATATTCTTGAAATCTTCATGAATAGTATGTACATATTTAGGAAGAAGCTTTGTAATCTTATCCCCTTTGTCTCCTCCAGCATATGGAGTCTTTTTCCTTCTCATCTCTATGTCTCCTTCTCGATGAGAATAGGAAGTTCGGGGTCCTTCCTCTTCTATTTGCTTATCCTCCTTGGGGAGGTTCTTCATGGATCTAAAATATGATGAGATAAAACCCATCGTCTTCAATCTACTGATCTTCTTGGGCTGAGACTCACAGGATAAGCCAAGAAATTTGCTTTGATACCACTGTAGTATCCCAAAATAGGAACTGCTAGCAAGGCATGACTGGAAAACGCATTTTCCAGGAATGGCTGCTACAGGATTTGAATCCAAGACCTGGATCCCTTATATATATGCTTCTAAGGCTGAAATCCAAGAGGAGGCTCAAAATAAATCCCTCTAGTTGGGTTAAATAGGTCTTTCGCACCTAGTTGTCTTGGAATAATGCCCAGTGAAGGGACTGCAACAAATGCAAGAACTTATAATGCAGCAACAACATTATTTTAATGAGCCTGAGTACATGAAAATGTAAATAGACAAAAAATGTGTAATATATCAGAAAAATAATACAATTCCTTGAGGAAAGAGTCACTCAAGCAAGGCAATGCAAGCCTCAACAACACATGTACAAGGAAATGAAGAATATTGCTACATATGTGAAACCCCTGGCTAAAACAACGCAGTCTATTATGGATAACTGCTGCAAAATGATATAAATACATGGATATGGCAATGTATGGCTCAAATAAATGGGGGAGCAAGCTCTAAACCCCTATAAAACAATAATACAAGAATCGTGAGAAGGATTAGCTAAAATATACAAAATGGAAAAAATGTCGGATTTGCTGGGCAGTAGCTGCAACTCAGAAACTAGAAATAGATGGAGATAGCTGAAAATGCTGAAACTAATGGATGAATATCATCCAAAGGATCTCTCAGGTGAAAGACTGATCCTATCACTAAATATCTTTCCCTCCAATCAATAATGCAAGACCCCATAGCAAATGCTCAATGAAAATAACGCAGTTATTGAAGCAAACTGTGTTGTAGGGGCAAGAGAATGAGTTGACCGAATGCAAAGATCTGCAATAAGCTCCAGTGGCTTCCAAACTGATCTCATAAAGAAAGGAGAGACTCCTCCTCTGAAAACAAGTGATGGAAGAGGTGTTGTGATCCCTCACTGCAACACCCTGCAACACAACATTATTCTGCTGCAGAAATAACGTTGTATTAGAGGAGGATGCTTGGCCTCAAGCCTAGATGTGAGGCAAATCAATACAAATCCTTGAAGAGGCTTCTCAAGGAAGGATAAGGATTCCTAAATAGGAAATCCTTATGCTAAGCAGCACACCAACTTAGCTAACAAGCTGGAACTGCAAATAGTCTTCTAGACCAAAATCAATATACTCAAAGATGTCTCATTATGGCTACCTCTCCCTCCTTTTATGCAAGTGAATGTCTCTTTGCCCTGGACCCACACATTAGGGCTTCTTCCACAAAGAATCTTTCTCCCTCTCAAACTACGATGTCTTCCTAAGCAAGCCACGGCCTCTTAGGCAGTGTTGTTGACTTGGTCAAACTTGACCTTGTCCTCATGCAATTGCCCCTTTTCACACTAGAAGGTGCAAAATAAAGTTGCTCCATTGATCCCTTTCACACTTATGAGGGATTTATTCCTACTTATGGGTCTCTTTACCCATTTTATTCATCTCTAGATGATACAAGAAAAATTTAATATTCCAATTTGCTGCATGAAAATTTTGGAATATTACATACAGATGGATTAGTTGTTCAATGATAATGACTTTTTCTTGAAAATCTCATTCTTATTTATAGTCACATCAATACAGTTTTTTTATTAATTTTATTTTGGTACAACTTTTGAATTTAATTTAACTATGGTTACATGGATTCTGGTGCAAAAAGTGAATTGAAAATTCATAAATATTATTTTATTGGTTTAGCTATTATTTTATTATTTCCTTAGGAGGCCCATTTTAGACCTCAAAATTCCCCTAATGCTTGAGTATGGTACATACCTTAATAAGGAAGTAAACTTAGTAACGAATTCATCCATAGATAGTTGACCCAACTTTAAATCATGAAACTCTTGGGATTTTTCATCATAGAATCGTTCTGTTAGATATTTTTCCTTACAGCACCGCTAAAATTCATCCTAGGTCACATTTTGATCCTCAATCCCATGCAAATTTTTCACTTCTTCCCACCATGATGTAGCCTTCTCCCGTAATTGATATATTTCTAGGAAAGCTTTGATTTTACTGTTATACTCATAGACTTGGAAATACTTATTCATGTTTACTATCCAAGCCTCTGCGATTTCTTCAGCTTCCCCATCAAAAGTAGGAGGCTTAATTTTCTGAAATTCGCCTTGTAATTCCACTTTATATTTCGTCAATTCCTATTGATCTGACACATTTCCGAATTCAACCCTATTATACGTTCTACCTTTATTGCTTCGTTCAGTATGACTCACTGCTGGGTTATCATGAACTTGTTGTCGGTGCTCTCCTTCCACATGAGTGTCCCTATCAAGGCTAGGTTGTGCAGTGGGAGGATTTTGATTTTCTAAAAGACTCTTAAATATTCTTTCTTACTCCCTCATTAGTCTGTCATTATCACTTCAGACTTGAATCATCTCTTCTTGAAGTTTTTGGACCGTATCCAACAATCTGGTGGTTTGTCTTTGTTGCTCTTTCATCAATCTGTTGGTTTGCTAGTGTTGGTCAATAGTTATTTGAACCCACATTTCAGGATTAATATCGGGATTGGTCTGGGGTGGAACTTCCTGCATCATTCTCGGTGTCTGACGACTGGGTCCTCTCCTCATTGAGACCTTTTAAACAAATTTGTTGTCATTTTTCTCTCTCTCTTTCTCTGTATAATTAAACAGGTATTAAGAAACACCACATTTATCTTTAGTGGCCCAACTGGCCCAACGTGTAACCAAGCTTTGATACCAACTGTGAGATACAAACATATAACATATAAAAATAAAAATAAATTACCATAATAGTTACTTGTATAACTATGTAAATATATTTATAACCAATGCAAATATTTTTTCTTCCACTTATCGACACCTGTGCATATGTTTACACAAAATTGATTCTTATTTTTTTTAACCACTCGTTATGATTAAAAATTCATAGCATATCCGATTGGAAAATCATGCAATGTGTCAATGATTTAATGCGGGAGGATTCGTATCATTGTAAAACCCAAGGCTATTATTAAAATACTTCGTATATGGTTCATAGCATTATTACTCTTAGTGTGGAGGATTAAATATACACCTTCACGCATAGTTCTAAAAATCATCCATAAGATGTTTGATGTTAATGTATTGATTTCTTGTACCTTTACAATCACCCGTTGATTTGAGATATATTTTATTGGTTGGCTATTCGTCGTGGAGACAACTGGATAGCACTTTCCTTTGATCTAGCCATTGATTTGGAACCCTAGTCGATCGACAGTTAAGATGAGAGTTGGGGAGGTTAGGGTAACTAACCCTCTCCCTGCTCACTGCTCTGGTTCATTTCAACGCCACCCAGAGGTGAAGCCTGCTGCTCTGCAACCACCACGTTCATACCATGAAGATAAATTTTGTTTCCGTCTTCTTGATGATATGTTAGTGAATTGACACACTAGTAACTTTTTTGGCTTACGTAAAATCTTCTCTGGTTCCTCCATTGTGCCATTCGCTTTACACTTATTTTCTTTTATTCTCTGCACCAGTCTTGCTTCTATTCTCAGGCAAGTTGGTTGATTCCATATCAACACATTCGTTTTGATCTCAGGTTGTTTTGTTTTAATATTATTCCCTTACAAAGGGTTTTATGGCGACACTATATGTGCATAGAATGTTTTATTTTTCCTTCAAATTGTAATTCCAGGTTCTGGGTATGTTTCCCCACTCATTTCTCCTCGGCCTTGACAATGGAGGAACTGAAACTGCAGCCTCTATCTCGCTGAAGGTAATAAGATGTTCATCTTTGACTCTTTGTTGAAAAAATTATGGGTAATTACTGTTATTGTTTTCCTCGTGATTATAACCTTACTATTTACTTCTCACCCTTCTCCTGTTGTGGTTTTATCAGGTACACGGTGAGAGGAGCTATCACCTCATCCCTCTCGGCCATCTCAAAATGCAACTTACAGGTTTTCTATTTTCCCCTTTTGTCTCAAAGGTTTAATGTAAACAATAATTTACTTCTGGTTCTAAGGACTGCGTCCTATTGTCTGAACAGGGGCAGCATTTCGGCTTCTAAGACTCTTAGGAGTTTTGCAGAGACTGTCGATTCTATGTAATATTTTTAGACTTTCTTGTGGTTAAGTTATGACGTTCACTATGCTGCTCTCCTATGAGGATTTTTTTTGTTAAAGGCCCTCAGATATGTTTCTAAATTGTGTATATAGTTTACCTGTTTTGCCACAGTTTCGCATGTTGTTCAATTTTGAAACCCCTTATGACTAAATAGTACACTTAATACAATTTTGTTTCTCGCACAATTTATCAGCTAAGGGTTTTGTAGATATTTGATATAAGTTTAATAGATGTCCATTTTACTTTATATGCTATAATTTTTCATTTTAAAGGGGAAGATTTAAATCCCGCCATGTGAATATTTCCATTGGGACTCTATATTATTCAGTTAGGCTTTGAGTAACTATATGGCATCTTCTAGTTTTTCTTTACATATATTACTCATCTTAGTCATTCCTACAATTTTTTTTTACATTAAACCCTATTTTTATTATTATGGCTACTTGACCAGAAGACCCTGGACTCAGCCCTGTCACTGCGAGGCTCTGTCCTAAACTTCTGATTCCATATCTTGTATTTTTTCATTACAAAGGGTTTAGTTTCATGATATTGCCTGTCATGTAATTTATATAACTTGTTGTTTTGAATTATTTCTTTTCAAAAGATTTAACTATACTTCGAAGACAAATTAGTTAAATTCTTCCTACCTTATTCATGTAGTAAAATATTTATTCTCTTACATATTTATAGTACTATTTTATGTTCTATGTAAATTTTCCTCATTTTATTACACATTTCTGCATGCATTTCAAGGTACAGTTTCTTCGTTGTATTCAAACAAAATCTTAACAATTTAGTTTTGAAATGTACTCAGGCTGCATCTTACAAATCATACAAACCTATCATTATAGAAGTAAATACTTACCTCTAGCCTATATGTCCTTAACTGATGGTCCTCCCAACCTTGAGAGAGGCGATTACATCCTCTTCTCCCCCCATGCTTGTTGGAACAGTGTCTCCTAAAAAGCTACGAATCTTGTCCATTTTGTATATTTTTTATTATATTTAGTCTAACGCAAGGGTTTTGGGGTGGGTCAAAGCCCCTAATGCATTATAAGCAGGTCAAGGGTAGTTCAAGAGTCTGAAAACCATGGTTTGTAGACCATTGGATGCGTAGGCTAAAGTAGTATAAACAGTTGAGCCTTTTTGAGTCGATAAATGGAGGATGAATAGAGATTGATGCGAAGTACGAATTGGTAGATCTTGGGCTGGGTTGTTTGCGTTAGGACTCTTATTGGTTATGTGCGCAAAGATCCTCTGTCCTGTTGTGTGCGGACCCTATTGGCTGTGTGCACAAATGGTATTCGGGGAATGTAAGAGGATTTTGATAAGTAATATATGTGAAGTATTGCTGAAACATATGATGTTGTCTGGATATGTTCTATTATGATTGATGTCAACTAATATTGTCTGATTAAGCTGTGATCTCGTCTATTTTATCTCTGTGGTATGAAAGTATCTGCACTTAGTATATTACTATGATGTGACTGTTATTGCACTTGCTGATTACATCTCTATTAATGAACGCGAACTATCTATGTTGACAATATTGGCTGTGATTACCTTTTTTTATGGTTGTGATTGATGATACGCACGTGGATGTGAACCTGCTAGAACAGATCTAATAAGAACTATAGTTTGGATATGATCTGGAACCCTGCGAATCACCCTTCTGTGTAGATTTGATCACTGTGGGCCTGCGTTATTACCTACTCTCTCTCAGGGTGCGGAAACCTGGTTCCAGCACCCTCCCATACTGCTTCAGGTGAGACTTTGACTTGCGCAAGCGGGTCACTGCCGAAAGGGCCAGTAATATAGGGGTTTTTTGGCAAACCTTCACCTCCGAACCTGGGTTAGGACCCCTCGAGCCAACAAATGGTTCCATTGCCGAGACCGGGAGAATTTTGAGGTAGAGATTTGGTAATGCCAAGGATGTATTGGAAGCCTGAAAAGAAATAAATCAACAAGTGGTTTGAAAAACAAGTTCAGGAATTCGTTGTAAAAGAAAATCCCAGTGCGAACTTAACTACGGAGGAGTGGAAGAATAAGTATATTTTCTTGGAAATCTATGATATTTTCTTTGTAAATTTTTCAAGCGAGTTGCAGGAGTGGCTCGCAAGACTGGTCGATTTTCAGAAGTGTTGGAAAGACGAATGGGTCACGCAGTGGACTCCAAAACTGATCCGACAGTTGGAAAAGACTGATAATACCATTACTCGCACGGTAGATCATTGGGTGGACAGTGTGATAGGAGGATTTGTGACTGAATTTGAAATTGATCAATTTGTGTCCTACTCAGAAGCGGAACAAAGGTTCTTCAAGGGTTTCTAGGGTAAGTTCCTAAAAAATTTGTCGTTACTAATTAGGATCTTATTATGCAAGAAAAGTATCCTGTGTAACCATACCGAGTGAATGAGCTTTGATCAAAGTGAGGGTAAAACGCGCAGTGGTAAGTACTACAGAACTAATCAAGAGGGAGATCGATCTATCTATAGTCTAGTGACCAATTTTGCGGCGCATAGCCTCCCATCAATACCACCTTCAAATCCTCGTAAGGGCAAGAACTCACCTCCGCCACCATTGGAAGATGATATGGCTTCACAGATGAAGTTACCCACCTTCAAGGGTGTGGGGGATGAAGATATGGATCGATTTTGGTTTGTCGCAGGGTCTGTATGGACTACGCAGAATGCAGCAAGCGATGCTGTGAAAAGAGTGCAGCTATCTCTTGCTTTTGAAGGAAGGGCCCTGGACTGGTACATGGGATACCTCGACCAGCATGCGAACCCGAGCATTGAGGACATTAAGAACACCTTGAAGCAATAGTTCAAGAAGCATAAGGCCTACTCCCAGATAGTGAACGACCTTAAAGATTTCAAACAAGTTCCATCTGAGTTTGTATGGGAAGCTCATCAGCGATTGAAAAAAGTAATCAGAGAAGGAGGATTCCAGTATGATGACAGGCAACATGCGGAGTGGTTCATTTCTATGTTGTTTCCCCACCTACTCATACCAATGGGCCACCAAGACATTGAGTCACAGGAGAAGGCCTTGGAGATATCAATGAAGTCGGAGGCTGCGCCATGAGATGAAACCCACTTGGGCGTACAACAAATACAAGGCCAGTTGGAAGCAATGCACATGGAGATACAAAATCTGCAAAAGGAACGAGGAGCAGAGGACAGGTGGTGCATACAATGCAGGGTGAGTGGCCACATCAAGGATAACTATCTGCTATTAGAATACTACATGTAGGCTGGAGGACCTAGCCCGTTGTGCCCTAGAGAAGCTACGGGGCCAAATAGGCTGGCACTATGGTGTGATGATTGTCACATTGCGAGGTTGCACGACACCAACCACTGCCCTCACCTTGTTGCTTGTATTCCAGAGGTTAAGCAACAATGGTGCGAGTTTTGTAGGTCTGTGGGGCATGATGAGAAGAACTGCCGAACTTATGATCTACTAATAGACCGAGGGAACATCTATAGGGTACAGACAGATCCTTTGTCACCAAGAACCCCCTCCGGTATCGAGGGATCCCTCATTAGGGGTAGGGGAGGGGGACGAGGCGGAAGCACAAGTAGGGGAAGAGGCCAACTAATATGTTATAACTGCGGGGAGATAGGTCACTTTGGAAGGGAATGCCCGAACCCCACAAGGCAATCCTGCAGGTATTACAGGTAGTCGGACCATGTGATCGAGGACTACCTGATTTTGATGGCCAAGGTGCGGGAGAAACAGTAGACAAGTACACAGAATGTGCAAAGGGTTATGACGGAGCCTCGAAACGAGGGAATAGGTATTAATATCATAACCTGTAGCAGCCTAGCCACCAGGGGGGCGGAAGAAAAAGTTGCGGCTGAGCCTATGATCAGGAAAGTGGTCATCAAATTAGAGGTCTTGGACCTACAAAAGGAAAGGGAAACCTTTATCATAGCTCAGAAGGACTTCACAGAAGCATCTACTTCGCAGGTCCCTACGACCACCAAAGAAGGAGAGGGGGTCCGACCATTTTTACAAGCATGCATGAAACTGCTGCGCAAACAGAAAGCCATTGAGAACCTATAGGAACTATTAAACTGCTGCGCAGAGAAAACCAACCCGCCCCTGGAAGTTAAGGATGTAAACACACTGTATAAGTACAAAAAATGCATTGGTAGGGAAATGCGGCTCACAGGAAAAATCCGGGATTACAAAATGGAACAAGTTATTTTGGATCTAGGGTCAGACGCGAATGTGCTGCCCAAGCAAACTTGGAAGTGCATGGGAGAACCCAAGTTGGAATGGTCCACTATCCAACTGTGCATGCCCAATCAGCATAAGATCATACTGTTAGGAAGGTTATCATAGATTGTAGTGGATATTGTAGGATTTAAGGTCTGGGCTGACTTTGAGGTCATTCAAATTGTGGAAGATGCGGACCCTTGCCCTGTGCTCCTAGGGTTAGATTGGGCCATCGACATGGGCGGTATTATCAACTTGAAGAAGAGAAGCATGGTATTTGAGAACGGAGGGATATGAGTGATAGTCCCTTTAGACCCCGCATAAGGAGAAAGGTATATGGAGACAGTGCGTATAGATGAGGAGGTAGATCACATCTATAATTTAACTACGTAGGATGAAGATTGGATCAACCCTACGGCTGATAGTATGCTATGCTGGGAAAAGGATAACGACTATTTTTCTGACTCTGATGGAGAACTGGAAAATTGGCAAAACCGGTTGCACGACATATCTGCGGTGCGATGTCTCAGAATTTCAAGGGATTTTTAATGTATCTCCTCAGAGGTAAGAGATTTTCCCTACTTTTATGATTCTAGTAG
This sequence comes from Pinus albicaulis, assembly GCA_034641835.2. Taxonomy (NCBI): domain Eukaryota; kingdom Viridiplantae; phylum Streptophyta; class Pinopsida; order Pinales; family Pinaceae; genus Pinus; species Pinus albicaulis. The sequence continues at coordinate 1,573,883,134 of CM076575.1, read as the reverse complement.
CATTGAGGAATTTTTGCAAGAATTCGAAGCTAAAGTTCCAAAGGAACGAAGGTTATGGGCCCTCAATCTCGCCCTATGCGCAGCACCTGCGAAGTGGTGGGATGACCGTAAGGCAGCATCCCAGGAATGGGGGGCATGTTAGACTATGTTACTCCTGTGCTTCGACCCTATGGTTCACTTACGCAGGGAACAACCCGGATTGGTAATCCGAAGCTGCGCAGACTTGCACAAGATAACTACTGCTCGCAGGAAAGGGTGCGTGAATGATAGGTGCATCTCCTACAGAAACTCTCTCAAGATGGTGGATACTATGGAAGCTTTAGATCTGGAAGCACCTACAGCTATGAAACAACTGCGCTCGCTCCTCCACTTCACAGACTACTGTAGAAAAACAAGGCAGGAGTACGCATTGATCATAGCACCTCTAAAAGAGCTGCTTCGCAAGGCCATTTTAGTTCACAAGGATGTTGAATGTCAAGAGAGCTTCAAACTAGTAAATAAAACAATAGGCCCACTCAGAACGTAGATTGAACATTGGCTGGACCACTGTGCGCACAGGAGGCCCGCTGAATGCACACAGGTGTGCTGGGAGTGCAGGTGTACATGGATCACACCAGAGCTGCGAAAAATAGCCGTTGGAATAGTCAAATCAAGTAAAATGAAAAATATACCATTGAATGGAGCGGGTGATTGGCATTTAATGAGGCGATTACGGGAGATTTTTTACCGTTTACATGATGGTAAGTTCCAAGTGCAGCTTGCCCAACCACTGACCACTCGCGTTAGCTATAAAATGGGTGGAACATACCAGACAAGGGTTCCATATCAGTTGTATAGCTTGTACTTGGTATATCTTCCCATGACGATTTGGTGCTACAAGATGCTCTGTGTTTATAGTGTCCCTTTCATGTTTGAGCAACCCACCCCCTCGAACAGTAGCAACCCGAAGTTTGTTTTTCATGCCAGGATGATGGCTACGAACCTTGTTGAGCCTTCTGAACCAATGACTTTGGTAGAATAGGGGACTGAGGAAGTGATGGAAATTGTGTATGAGGCAGAAGAGATTCTCTCCACGCTAAGCCCAACCATGAGGAAAGGAAAAGCAAAGGCACGTAGCTCTAGAAAGCCCCCAAAGCCCACAAAATGGAGAAGTTCACAGATTTCGTGTAGCCCATTTCGTGAGGAAGCAAAACCTGCAGCTCGGGAGGAAGAAAAACATGTCGAGCCAATTCACTGGTTACCTATCTTTGTTCGACCACACAGGACATCGACACACATGCCAAGGAATCTTGATGGCCTGCTCACTTACCTATAGATGCCACTGACCCCAGGCGAGGTCCCATCATTGGCAAACCTTTTGGTAAGCTTCACGAGGTCAAGTTTGACGATCACGACCTAAATAACTTCGAAGAATTCCCTGAACTAGCACCTATGTTATACCTCGACTCGATTAATGACAAAAATGGAGTTACAATTATCCCCTAGCGCTGGGTGTGTGGGTTGGCCAGGTCCAGGCTCCTGAAATTACTCAGGATGCCCCATTTTCATCATTACAATATTACGGATCGACTCACACGGTAGCTGCTCACCCTAATTCACGAAGACTTCCACTGGATCTAGGACAGGACTCCTATTGATGTTGTGCTGATTCATAGGATTACTGGTCTCCCGATGAATGGACCAAGCCCTCTGGAGCGAGTGGGTAAGAAATATGAAGCCAAGACTGTTGAATTTGTGCGCCAAAAATACAAGGTGGAGCAGAATACCCGAGGCTTTATCATCAAATCCATCAATGATCCTGCTACGCAGTTGGGCACGATGTTGCTGGCGTGCAAGTTGATGCGAAAATGCCAAGTCACCACCATCCCCACTTATGTGATCCATCTAGCAGGCCAATGTGGGAAGGGGGTCTATTTCAATTGGGCTCCATACGTATGTGATGAATTTTTGCCCAATGTCCGAGCATCCCAGGACTTAGGGCACACCTTTTGTTACTCATGGTTGATGTTTCTCATAGTGTTGGTCACCTGGGAAGCTCCTGCGGAGTCTTTCCTCCCTAAGCTTACCCCAGATATGTGTGAAGAAGCCTGTTATGCGCACTTATGGGACTCCAAGTATGCGCAACACATAGAGGACAATCAAGTCTTCTAGGTCCTCTTCCAGAGTAGCGTGGCAGCTACCATCAACTCTTGACGACGCTTATCACCCACAGTCTACGACAGGTACAAGCGCATCGTGACCTTTCAGGTGACCATGCACAACATACAGATTCGAAGCTGAAAGGAGAAAGCTTTAACTTCGCTCCCTTTTATGGTCGCGGACGAAGAAATTGACAATGTTATTGCACTATGACCCCTGCAATGGAATATTTGCTTCAAGACTCGGGCGCAAGGCCCTAACAATGCCAGCACAACACAAGTAATTCCCCCTGTCACTATTAAGGATATTGGAGGCTCCAGCAAAAATACCGGCAAGGACACAGAACTAGCTGCGAAGAAATATGTATAGTAGAAGCGGACTGATGAGAATGACATTGAAGTAGAAACACAGAAAGATTCACAGCTTGACTTAGGGATAGAAGGAGGGGATGCAATAATAATTGCATCCCCTGGCAGGACTAAGCGCACAGGCAAGCCTGCCAAAGGACCCTAGAAGAAGCAATGCGCTCAGCGGACAGAACACGATGAAATTGTCACCTTGACTGACGGCAACCTTGAATAGATTACTGATGCAGTCTCTCTAGCCATGCAGGATCAATGTTAAGCCCTCAAAGGACAGAAGAAGGTTGCGCTCGCCACATTACAGGCCTAGCTCCGTGAGCTCCAACTAAAGACAGACACACTGCACAGCAGTGTGACTTTGGTATGGATGCCGCAAACCACCAGCAGTGCTATGCTCACAACGACAGAAAGTTGCCTGCCCTTTGCCTGGTGCTGCCCTTATGATTAGTCTGCCCGACCTAAGCACGGAAGTCCATAGTTACCGGGAGGTACAACCAGACTTAGCTAGACTACTATGCTTTGTAGGGACTCCACACGGGTATATTTTAGGAGATTCAGCACCGGGACCTACAGATTCACCAACAGCTAGGCTTGGCTGAGAAAACGATCATCGAAAACAACGCTGAAATCGCCCTTTCCACCACGCAGTAGAAGGAGCTCAAAAGCTTAATTCACCAGCTCTGCGTAGAAGTTCCAGCAGAGATTCCAGCTACCGCTATGCCCCAGGAAAATGTCGAGGGGTTGGTTGCCGCCTTGAAGCCATCTCGAATAGAGGTTGCGAAGGTTAAGTCACGAATGGAGCAGAAAATTGCCGATCTGCAGGCTAAATTGTAGCCCAAAACACCTCCAGAGGTGTGGGCCCAGCGATCTGCGCTGATCACCGTAGCTATGAACGTCATCACAGGATAGATCGTGCAGGGTTCTCAACTACTGGAAACTGCAATGCAACTATGGACCAAGGTCCAACGTGATTTTCTCCTGCGTGAAATAACCTAGGCCCTACGACAAAAAGAGGAGACGTTTGAAACATTGGAAGCCACCTTGCCCACATTGGTTCCTGCTCATCACTTGGGATGACTACGAACCAACCAAGACCTCCAAGCTGAGATAGAAGAGCTTCGACAGAAGAAGAAGCCCTCAACGACCGCCTGAAGCCTTGGGCTACTAACGCCCTTAAACTGTCACAGGATGCTGATGTAGCCTTGAAGCAACTCAACCAGACTCTGGAAAGTGTCACCGCTACAACGGAAGGCCGGATTTCACAGAAATTGGTCGAAATTGCCCAGAATGCTGTTGCCCAAAGCGAAGCCATGCTGCCCCCATTGGCTGAAGCGATCAAACTGTTGCAGGTGTAGGTGGAGACCCCACCATCTCAGTGACTTGGGACGAGTCACAAGATTGTGTTCGGGGATTGTTGGAACAGGGTCTCCTACAAAGTTGTGAATCTGGTCCATTTTGAATATTTTTTATCATATTTAGTCTAACACAGGGGTTTTGGGGTGGGTCAAAGAACCTAATCCATTGTAAGCGGTCAAGGGTAGACCGAGAGTACACAAACCATGGTTTGCGGACCATTGGATGCATAGGCTAAAGTAGTATAAATAGTTGAGCCTTTTTTAGTCAATAGACAGAGGATGAATAGAGATTGATGCGAAGTACGAATTGCTAGATCTTGGGCTAGGTTGTTTGGGTTAGGACTCCTCCTAGCTATGTGCGCAGAGATCCTCTATCCTGCAGTGTGCGGACCCTGCTAGCTGTGTGCGCAGGTGGTATTCGGGGAATGTAAGAGGATTTTGATAAGTAATATATTTGAAGTTTTGTTGAAACATATGATGTTGTCTGGATCTATTCTGTTATGATTGATGCGAACTAGGATTGTCTGATTAAGCTGCGATCTCGTCTGTTTTATCTATGTGGTATGAAATTATCTGCACTTAGTATATTACTGTGATGTGACTGTTATTGCACTTATTGATTGTATCTATGTTAATGAATGTGAACTATCTGTGTTGACAATATTGGCTGCGATTATGTTGTTTTATGGTTGTGATTGATGATACACACGTGGATGCGAACTTGCTAGAATAGATCTAATAAGAACTATAGTCTGGATATGATCTGGAACCCTATGAATCACCCTTCTGTGTAGATTTTATCATTGCAGGCCTTCATTATTACCTACTCTCTCTCAAGGTGCGGAAACCTGGTTCCAGCACCCTCCCATACTGCCTCGGGTGAGACTTTTTCCTGTGCAAACGGGTCACTGCCGAAAGGGCTAGTAGTATAGGGGTTTGTTGGCAAACCTTCACCTCCAAACCTAGGTCAGGACCCCTCGAGCCAACAGTGCTCCACACCAAGTCTTAGGTAGCAAGAAGATTTTCCAAGTTAAGCCTCAGAACCCTTTTCGAGCTTATACTCTTTCTAGTTTATTAGAGCTTGATTGGTACTTACCAGCTATGGAAAACTCTTTTTGTAACCCATTTCTTCTTTTTCTGCAGAACCCCTTCCCCTTCTCAGGATTTCCTATTTATCCTCTTGGGGAAGGTAATTTCCAGAAATTGCCTTTACCATTTTTACCCTAGTTCTTGGAAATTCTTTTTACTATTCAGTTAAGTCATCATTCAGAATAACTATTCATATTATTTATTTTCTTTTCGAAAAAAAGATAAAATTCCAGTCTCACTTATGAATTGTCATATTCGATAATAATTCAGATGTTTTTATAAAATTAAATTGACCATAATCAGAAAATAAATCAGGGTGTTACAATGGGTGACTCTTGGTTTGTGCCTGCGCAACAACGAAGCCTTGTCCTTGGCTTTCACAGAGCCCTGAGTGTTTTCTTTGCTGGGCAGAATGGGGTACGCGGGTGGAACTCCACCATGAAGTTTGTAGTGAAGGGCTCGGGGTGTCACAACTAGCTTTCTAAGACACGTGCCGAGGGACTCTTGTCCCGTGTTGACTAGGTGTGGGGAGTGGAATTTGGTGTTGAATAGCAAGTTGATTGAGGATCAGTGGTCAAAGTCACTATCTATTTTGCTGTTGTGTGGAGTTGGGAGGGTGTTTTCTATTGTCCGACGCTATGGTCTTTCGAGCACGGAAGGATGTCGTGTCACCGTGGAAGACCACGTCATAGGGGAGGCATTCATCAGTGAGCTGCTCAATCAGAAAGAAAATCGGAAGCCTAGTCGAGTTTGTTGGACAACTCGGAGACAGAGGACCATGTTCATGGCTCCCTGGGCCACTTGGAAGCTCCAACATCAACATCGCAGGAGACTATCGCTGCTCAGCTCCGGAATATTCAACTCAACATGACAACCTACGAAATCAAAGGTATGATGACTGTAATGAGCTGGTAGCTTTTGTAAATGATATTCAATTTGGCCACAGTGAAATTATGGAGCAATTGGATAATCTGTGTCACTAGCATAGACACACTAACGACCACCTTCACATTCTGGAAGCGAAGGTGGAGCATATAGATTTCCATATGCATGAATATGTTGGGTATTTCGCAACTCCCCTGTAACTCCTCCCCGCTTTGATTTGTTGCATGATGTTATGGTTCTCTTTTTGTCTGTATGTCATGGCCTCTAGGCTGCTGGAAATAATGCATGAAGCTGGTAGCTCATGGTTTCCTCCATGCCTTAATCTCAACAAGTCTAATATGGAAAGAGACTGGTTAAGATATTTCCTCCTTGCCTTAATGTCAACAAATCTAGGCCTTAATCTCAACAAGTCTAGTATGGAAAAAGGCCGGTTAAAATATTTTTTGTGCTCTACAGTTTTATGCTTATGTTAATATAATAAAGACTCTTTGACCAACCAAAAAATATTACAAATAAAATAAAAAATACATTTTATATCATACAAATTAACAGCCGCTTTTGAAATCAAAATTGTAATACATACTAGTAAACAAAAACACACTTTAATCTAATTTATGGTAACTTGCATATTACATAGCAAGTTAAAGGGAAAAAAATTTGCAATACATTATTAGCATGAACGGTGCCTTTACCAACAAGAGTCAAAGTTGTAGATTACAATCCAGGTATAAAGAAATGTCAATTTAAAATATCAGGTAGCATATGTGTCCAATCATTGATCAATTTTGCACTCTAATATTCAGAGGAGAGTCCATCATTAAACATCTCGTGATCAGCCTCTCTCAAGACATAGTTCCAATCTGCATTTTTCACAGACAACACACAATGTGAGAAGCACAAGAGTTGCATGATCTCAACTCCCTGGGGACATTCTCTTCACTATTCTTTTCCAAGGACTTGCAGCGAAACATCTCTCCTCTCCTGTAGCTTTGCTCTTGTATGTGCTGAGACCAAAATAGCATCATTCCGTTTTTCAGTTCAAAAAACAATCAGTTTGAAACCAGGAGAAACCAATACGGCAACCCTTTCAATCCAAGGAGAAACCAGGAAATCAATAATCCATAACCCAAAATATGGTCATTGATACATATTTCAAAATATGGTTATTAATATATATTTGTAGATAAATTTGGTCGAAATGTTGGTAAAGATTTATTGGAATTCTCAGAAAAAAACCTACAATTAAACATGTGATGCTAGTCATTAAATTTGTGATAAATACCTTTAACAACTCACCTCATCACCTTTTTAACTAAAAACCTAGTAAACATCAAATCATATTAAAAATAATAATCCTCTAAATCTATTTTTTTTTGTTGGTGTAGTATCCATTGATATTAAAAATAAACTCAATTTATATATATAAAGATAACCTCTTCCGATTATAATATACATTTATATAAATTACAATCTCAGCAAAATTTTATTAACAGACTTAAACAAAACAAAACAACCTAAACTTCAAACAACAAGACTACACCATATTGTATACGTATTATTCTCAATGCACAATGGAGAACTAAATAAATACATGGGATGCATATTGGAAATAAACTATAGGCATATATGAGAACAACCTACTCCAATCTTAAGCATACTAACATCGTCTCTTAAGATGAGGTGTTCGCAGAAGGAAGAAGATCTGATATCTGTTAGTTGTTTTGAGGTATAGTTACTTTTGTGGTGTAAATTAAAATTAAGTTAGGAATTTAGGTTTTGTCAAAGGTTTGATAGAATGTAAGATATAATTATAAATTAGACATGGTATCATGATTTTTTTTATAAAAAATAATATATTTAAATAAATAAATAATATTTTTATTAAAATTGTTTATAGTTTAGGCTAGAAATAATTATTAATATAATATTTTATTTAATTGCGTATCAAATTATATTATTTATGAATTTATCACATGTATATTTTTTTGGAAATCAAAAGTTTTTTAATAACTTATAATTTTTTTAAAATTAAAATTAGGTTTAATAATCTTTTTCATTATATAATTCTTCAAAAAAAAATATTTCCTACATTCACATTTTATTTTTTAATATTTATATTTATTTATCCGAGTATTATACTTTTATTCTAATAAAAAAAAAAAATTCGATTTTTTTAATTAAAATTTAAAATAGATTTATGTCAATTTTATGTATATATCATATATCAATTGTATATTCAAAATGAAAAAGAATTACAAATCTCTGTTATATTCAAAATGAAAAAGAATTATAAATTTCTCTTAAATGTATATATTTTTAGATAAAATGGTTAGGATTTTATATTAATATCAAGTTGACTGCAAGACCTAATCATTTTACATTTCCAACTTGATCTTCAACTACTAAACTCAAACATATCCAAAAAAAACATGTGTTTCTATTCCACTTCCTACTTATAATAAATCTAAACTAATAACATCTAAAAACCATCCAAAAAATTCTTACAACTAGAACCTCCAAAAAAATTCGTACAACTAGATAGCACATCTTTTAAAAAATTTAATCATATTAACAGGTGTGCAAGAATAGCAATTATTTGTATTTTTTTTTTACTTTAAATTATTTTATTTCTATATATAATTAATATAAAATTATTTTACTTAAAATATTTTTTAAGATTAAATTATTTATTATTAATAATTATTTTAAATATAAACATATACATCACGAGCCTATGAATAGGTAAAGACAATATAAAATGGATCAAACAATTATATATAAACTGTGAAACTATTTTGTAAATATATATGAGAAATTTGATAATATTAATAAGAATATTGATTATTAACATTTAATTTTAAGGTTACGTCTTAAGTTAAAGATCTCAAATTGGTATAGAATACTTCAATTTCATTTCCACTCACTGATTTAAAGGGTAAAAAACTATCAATATGTACGTTTCGATTTAAACATAAAACCTTGTTGAATAAAGCAAATACTTAAAAGAAATACAAAACAAAATGATCTTTATTTTATAATATTTTAAAAAAAATATTAACATTTTAAAAAATATGCATATATATAACTTTATGATATTTGAGGGAAAAAAAATTATATATATATATATATATATATATATATATATATATTATTTTTTTTATTAAACAAAATATTTAACGAATAAAACTTAGGTATAAAGTCTAGAGGGTTTTGTTTGGGATAATAATCCCTTTTTACAAGTTAGCAAACAACCTATATTAATATCATTTTCCATTTTTTCTGCAATAAACTTGCAAACAACATATATTAAAGGCTTTTTGTTTTGGCTGTGCTTTTTTATGTTTTCTGGATATACTGGATGATGCGCTCCAGTAACGATTGACTGGATATACTGAGCACAATGATGTAACATCCTTAAAATTATCTCGAATTAATAAATAAATATTAATTAAAATTTTTAATCAAGAATCGGTTGGAATGAAGAACCAGTTATTGGTAACTAATATTTTTACTATTTACCTCCAATTCTTGATAGAGGGAAATAAGGTAATTTAGGATGATCGCCAGGGGACTGGAAGGAAAGACTCTTAAAGTGATAAGATCTCAGTGAGAGAGAATCCATTAAAATCGCTTGAACCTTCCGATGGCAAGATCAGCTCATAAAGGATTTGAGCTTGGAAACACATATTGATAAGAAAAGCGAGATTTAGAAATGAGGAAGAATCGTGAATGATCCAATGACTGGGCAGTCATCTAATACGTTTGATCCTGAGATGGAATGACTCGGTTAAGTGATTGCTATCGAATTCTCGAATTCTGATTATTAGGGAAAAACGTCTACCTTCATTCAAATCTACACTCAAAGTTAAGTAAGTATACTACTTCTTGAAAAATATAGGTGTTTATTTGCAATGCATATATGTCTATTTTGCACAAACAAATAACTATTTTGATTGAGAATAATACACATTCAAACAATAGTTATTGCATTTATAGAAAATAGAATGTCTACAAAATAAATAAATAACAGTTAAGTTAGAGTTTCTTTAAAAGGATATGTCTTTTCCATATACGCAACAATTCCATTCTTGTGTTGAAGTTTCTTTGAAAGGATTGGTTTCTTGAAAAAGAAACATGTGCGTGCATGCTTGAAAATTTAACCAAGATGCATGTGATTTTTCTTGTAGAGAAATATGTATATTTTGAAATAATTCTTGCATGTGAATCTTGCAACTAAAAGAGATAAATATAGAGTAAAATGTGGTTTTACTTAATATGTAAGATTATATATTTTCATACCAATAGTCCTTGTGCAATGATATGTAGGCATGCATGGGAATTTTTATGTAAAAGATAAATATCCACGTGATTTCCTTGAAAGAGAGTATGTGGTTATTATAACCACGTGACTTCCTTGAAAGAGAGTATGTGGTTATTTAGCTAAAATTTGTTGGAAAGAATAATCTCCGGAAAAGATTGGTATCTTTCTAATCTCTTAGAATGATATTTCTCTTAGTGAATTACCATGGTAAAAGACATAATCTATGAAAAGTTTATTATGATAATATTTTAGAAAAATATTGTTCTTAGTGATATACCATGGTAAAAGACATAAGGAAAGTTACTATATTAATTTTCTTAAAAATAATAATCTCTTGAAAATATTGGTATTATGTTAATCTTTTGCCTTAAAATAGTATTTCATGATGATAGAATTCTAAGAACAGCATGTGTTGCTGGAAAAACTATCTCTCTTGCTTGCACAAAGAGGGAGAGTTATTCTTCTTGTATGCAACAAGAATAGCCATTGTGTTATAGAGGTATGTTCTTTGCATGGATAAAAGAAATACTGAGCTATCTTAATCTTTAGGAAAAATATGTGAGTACCTTTATGCTAACAAAACTATTATGTAGTTTATGTTAGTTTCTTTTGAAATAAGATTATGTATATTCATGCAATATTTGTATTAAATTTCATTGGAAAGAATATGCATTTGTATGTGGAAAATGATAATATATTTTGTTATCCTACATTGGAAAAGATTCCTTGTCAAAGAAGATGAATTACATATACAAAAATTAAAGTAATGTTTTGGTTTCCTTGAAATATATATATGAGTAATGTTGGTATAATATTTGGAGAATAAGACATGTATTCTTATGCTTTATTCCATTAGTTTTATGGAAAAAAAACCATGTCTTTGCATGTCTATTATGGTATATTTCCTGGAAAAAGAAATATGTGTTTGCATGTTATATTGTGTTAAGTATTCTTTTGGGAAATTATTTTAGAATTTTGTGCATTGTATGCATAGGAACAACATTCATCATGTTAGCTTTAGCACCAAAAGCAATAGTTGAAGGGCTGATTATTTTGCTAAAGTTTAAGTAACACGAATGCACATTGTGTCATTTTCCATTAAAGAAATTCATGGACAATTGTAGTGAATTTTCCTCTACGAATGTGAGCATGTGCAAGAAGTGTCATAATAATGCAGGGTTTATCTTGAAATGAATTGATAATTAGTTGCTTACACCAAGGTACTGATGTTAGAAGAAAGCATGTTCTGATATTGTATTCACATTTCATTTGATTATTGATTGATTGAGGCTTTATCTAATCATGCTATAAAAGCTTGTTGATGACATCAATAACAGGAAGCGATGATGACTTATGAAAAGAAAATATTATGCTTAACATGGTGGTAGGTAAATGATTAATGGTTCATGCAGATGGGTGCGAGCTACAGGATGGTCCATTGTGCGTTAGTACGTTGTAGGTAAATCCATGCCACCAAGATATGAAGATATGAAGATTAGTGAGTAAATGTTATCATATTTATTGTAATGGCTTTAAGCTAGATATTTGTATATTTCCTTGTATGATATATAACAATGGTTAAGGGATTCTCTCCCTTATAATTCATTAAGTGAGGGATAAACACCCTCACGAGTGTTTAGTAATAAAATTAAACGTTTATTAGTTTTCACCCTACGGGGTTTCTAGGGTATATTGGTGTTCAATGATGTTATTGATTATTGTGTCAAATTGATGATGTTTATTCATTTCTTGTTGTGATGTTCATAATGTCAAGTATGTGATGACTACATGAGTAACGAAATGAATGCAAGGTTACATCATACAGTTACATGTTAATGTACAACAATAGAGGTTGTTAATGGTTAAGCAACTTACTATTCTTATACTAAGGTTACACTATGAACTGGTGAACATTCTATTTAATGAGTAGTAAGGAATATTTAATAGTGACTTGGATAAGTTACTCGTGGGTAACTTGTATAAAAAAATTTAACTCCTTGCATTTCAATGTGAAGTTATTAGTGTATGTTACAAGTCGTATCAGAGTTAAAGGTTGCAGCACTGACGCCTTTGGGTTTGTTAAGAAAAAATAAATTGAGGTATGGTACTAATGGACATCAGTTAAGGTATGATTCTAGAAATCTACATATTGATTGATATATGATTCTAGCAATCTATATATTGAATTATATATGAAGTAGTCTATTTTTGACACGAGATGTGTCATTCATGTTTATAAATACATTGAAGAGTAATAAGTAATAAATGTTGCTGCAAAACGGTTTTCATAACATTGGAATCTTGTTGAGGATAAAAGACAATAAAACCTTTGTTTTACTTATGAACAACCTCAGTACTCACTAGTGAAAGTGAGAAGACAATAAAGCCTTTGTTGTACTTATGAACAACCTGAGTACTCACTAGGAAAAGTGAGAGTTGACTGTTAACATTTGCAAGATTACTAATATATTTAATGGACATAACTAAATTTACCACGCACTACTTGAAAAAGATGAATATGTATAGTGCTGGTGTGTGAAACTAATGCATGAAAGCAAAAGATGAGGAAAGTCCTTGTATAAGAAGATAGAGTGTTTTAAAATTAAATTGAATGAAGCCGTTTAGATGTTAAAAATACTTAATGGGTCAAGTAGTGAGACTTGACTATAATGACTAGTTGATTGATGAGTTTTGGAATGAGTCGTCATAGATGTAATAAAATTATTAGTGGCATTGAATTACTAGTTTTTGAATGAATCGTGTCATGGATGCATTAAGATTATTAATATCATTGATTATTTATGAATGACTAACTAATGAAAGTTATATGCACCAATCAATTTTGACTAAAGCTATTTGAAAGTTGTGAACAAGTGATTATGGTAATTACTTCATGTGTCAGTCTACTGGTAACAGAACATTGTGGGAATTGGAAATGTTTGAACTCACACCAATTGTTATTGACACATACACATTAACGAATATTTATATATACTTATATGCATGACAACATTGTATGCATGAAACTAAAATTAATTTGAAAATGAATACTTTTTGTTTTTTTAACATTGCATATTTATGATTAGTGTCGTTGATGAGATTAAGCATGGTTAGCTTAATGGCAACAAGAAAACCTTTGAAAGAGTGCCGTGAAAAATTGCAATGGTAATTTATAAAGTATCATGTTATAATGTACATGATTGTGTTATTTGAGAAATAATAATGTATAGCACATGTATGTTACTCATATTCCATGTTAATCTAGATATCATTGGACCCATGTGGAGGGCCAAGTATGATGTATGATGTACATAAATTTTCTTTCTCTTTATGTATAATGTGTATATAGTTCATTATGTAATTTACTATGGGAAACAATGCTAAAAGAGAAATTTAACATGCCAAACAATTGTCAACAATTGTGAAAGGCTAGAAGGCCTTGGGTTGACAGTGGTTGACTGCCCAGAGGGGTTGATGGCGCTTACCTGCCCGGAATTCCTCTCCCTAGAGATATGTGATCTCATTAAGGGAAAAGAGTTGGCCAAGATGGTGAAGAGGGGAAAACTTGAGGCAACTCTATTGATTTTGGAGCCTGTTGGAGAAGGTCCAAAATTCCTCATAGACGAGATGCTGTCAAAGGAATAGGCATGATTTTCCCAAGAGGAATCCTATACTGGACTTTGAATGGTCATTATAATTCTCGAGCTGGTTTGCTAGTGGAACTCCATACTAGACCTGGAATGGTATTTTGTCAAATAACTTTTTGGATGTGAAAATTACTCGATTTGGTTGTGGAAATCAACTCCCATGGGTTGGGAGGAGCATTTTTTTTACCATTGTGGTTATCATAGTGGAACGAGTTAAGTAATAAGTTATGTGTTATATTAAAATGAGATTTTATTTGATTGTGTAAATATCTTATGTAGATATTGAGAGGAAAGGATATTAGTGCTTGGAAAATGAATTACTGAATGTATAAGTTCATTTATTTTATTACTAATTTGTTTGAATGTCTTAGTAGAGGCTAAGATATGCCCATGGTGCATTAATTTTCCATTGATACGATTAGAGAGCTAGGTGCTCTCTGAGTACTTTTTTAAGTATTGTGTGGATGTCTTTAATAGGAGCTAAGAGAATGTGCACATGATGCATTGATTAGAGAGTTGGTGCTCTCTGAGTACTTGTGCAAGTACTCTGATTAAAACATCTTTTGATATTGCATGAATGTTTGATAATTGCAAGTATTTCATTTGATTGAAACTATGTGACTAATGTGATCGAATTTGTTAGTCATACATTACAGGCTCTTTCCATGGAGTGTTGAGGGGTGGTTCAAGCATTCTCAGAGAGATTGTGTAAAATCCATCATTACTTCCAATAGTAATTGGTAAGTAATGGTAAGTTGGTATATATATTTTTCTATATTTTTATGAACTGAATAAGGGATAAATAGTTAAAAATGGAAATGGAATATTCCTTGAGCTATACATGCTTATGACTATGGATAAAAACATTATCGTTTCAATTAATGGCTTTTAAGGAAAAGAAAATGTTTCATTGTGAAAGGGGAGGACCCCCTTTGGGTTGTTTATATTATTATATCATGAGTATAGGTTCAAGTTTCAGTGAGAGAAGCACACCGAGGACGGTGTTCTCTTAAGGGGGGGAGTATGTAACATCCCTAAAACCACATGGAATTAATAAAGAAATATTAATTAAAACTTTTAATCAAGAATCGGTTGGAATCAGGAACCAGTTATTGGCAACTAATATTCTTGCTATTTACCATCGACTCTCGACGGAGGGAAGTAAGGTAATTTAGGATGATCACCAGGATATGGAAGGAAAGACCCTTAAGGTAATAAGATCTCAATGAGAGAGAATCCATTAAAACCTCTTGAGCCTTGGGATGGCAAGATCAGTTCATAAAGGATTTGAGCTTGGAAACACATATTGATAAGAAAGGTGAGATATAGAAAAGAGGAAGAACGTGAATGATCTAATGACTGGGCAGTCATATAATAATTTTTATCTCGAGATGGAATGACTTGGTCAAGTGATTGCTATCGAATTCCCGAATTCCGATTATTAGGGAAAAAATTCTACCTTCATTCAGATCTACACCGAAATGGATATATGAAGGTGAAGTGGTAAAGAAACACTAGTATTAAATTCGAAGCTTCACACGTGATGGAGGCAAGGAGTCGGTTATTAAAGAGTTAAGTAACTATACTACTTCTTGGAAAATATAGGTGTTTATTTGCAATGGATATATGTCTATTTTGCACAAACAAATAACTATTTTGGTTGAGAATAGTACATATTCAAACAATAGTTATTGCATTTATGGAAAATATAATGCCTACAAAATAAATAACGGTTAAGTTAGAGTTTCTTTAAAAAGGATATTTATTTTCCATGTACGCAAAAATTCCATTGTTGTGTTGAAGTTTCCTTGAAATGAGATAGGAATTTGGTTTCTTGAAAAAGAAACATGTGTATGCATGCTTGAAAATTTAACTAATATGCATTTCCATTGTTGTGTTGAATTTTCCTTGAAAGGAACAGGAATTTGGTTTCTTGAAAAAGAAACATGTGCATGCATCCTTGAAAATTTAACTAATATGCATTTGATCTTTCTTGGAGAGAAATATGTATATTTTGAAATAATTCTTGCATGTGAATCTTGCAACTAAAAGAGATAAATATAGAGTAAAATGTGGTTTTACTTAATATGTAAGATTGTGCATTTTCATACCAATAGTCCTTGTGCAATGATATGTAGGCATGCATAGGAATCTTTATGTAAAAGATAAATAACCACGTGATTTTTTTGAAAGAGAGTATGTGGTTATTTAGCTAAAATTTCTTGAAAAGAATAATCTCTGGAAAAGATTGGTATTATGCTAATATTTTAGAAAGATATTGCTCTTAGTGAATTACCATGGTAAAAGACATAATCTATGTCAGTTCTTGAAAAGTTTGTTATGTCAATCTTTTAGAAAAATATTGTTCTTAGTGATATACCATGGTAAAACACATAAGGAAAGTTACTATGTTAATTTTCTTAAAAAGAATAATCTCTTGAAAATATTGGTATTATGTTAATCTTTTGCCTTAAAATACTATTTCATGATGATAGAATTATAAGAAGAGAATATGTGTTGCCTACATTAAAGGAAAAACTATCTCTCTTGCATGCACAAAGAGGGAGAGTTATCTGTCTTGCATGCACCAAGAATAACCATTGTGTTATAGAGGTATGTTCTTTGCATGGATAAAATAAATACCGATCTTAATCTTTAGGAAAATATGTGGGTACCTTTATGCTAACAAAACTATTATGTAGTTTATGTTAGTTTCTTTTGAAATAAGATCATGTATATTCATACAATATTTGTTTTGGGTTTCATTGGAAAGAATATACATTTGTATATGGGAAATGATAACATGTTTTGTTATCTACATTGGAAAAGATTCTTTGACAAAGAAGATGAATTACATATACAAAAACTAAAGTAATGTTTTGGTTTCCTTGAAATATATATATGGGTAGTGTTGGTATAAAATTTGAAGAATAAGACATGTATTTTTATGCTTTATTCCATTAGTTTTATGGAAAAGAAACCATGTATTTGCATGCCTATTATGTTATATTTCCTGGAAAAGGAAATATGTGTTTGCATGTTCTATTGTGTTAAATATTCGTTTGGGAAATTATTTTAGAACTTTATGCATTGTATGCATATGAACAACATTCATCATGTTAGTTTTAGCACCAAAAGCAATAGCTGAAGGGCTGATTCTTTTGCTAAAATTTAAGTAACACGAATGCACAGTGTGTCATTTTCCATTAAATGAATCCCTGGACAATTGTAGTGAATTGTCCTGTACGAATGTGAGCGTGTGCGAGAAGTGTCATAATAATGTGGGGTTTATCTTGACATGAATGGATAATTACTTGCTTACACCAAGGTAGTGATGTTAAAAGAAAGCATTTACTGATATTGTATTCAAATTTCATTTATGTACATGAATAAGTGTTAAAGAATCACTTAAAGATTGATTATTTATTGATTGAGGCTTTATCTAATCATGTTGTAAAAGCTTGTTGATGATATCAATAACAGGAATCAATGATGACTTATGAAAAGGAAATAGTATTCTTAACATGGTGGCAGGTAAATGATTAATGGTTCATGCAGAAGGGTGCAAGTTGCAAGATATTCCATTGTGCATTGGTACGTTGTAGGTACATCCATGCCAACAAGATATGAAGATATGTAGATTAATGGGTAAATGCAATCATTTTTATTGCAATGGCTTTAAGCTAGATATTTGTATATTTCCTTATAAGATTTATAATGATGGTTAAGGGATGCTCTCGCTTATAAGTCATTGAGTGAGGGCTGAACACCCTTACTAGCGTTTAATAATAAAATTAAACATTTGTTGGTTTTCAGCCTATGGGGTTTCCAGGGTATATTGGTGTTCAATGATGTGATTGATTACTGTGTCAAATTGATGATGAATGCAGGGTTACATTATACAGTTATATGTTAATGTACAACAATAGAGGCTTTTAATGGTTAAGCAACTTACTATTCTTATACTAAGGTTACTCTATGAATTGGTGAACATTCTATCTAATGAGTAGTAAGGAATATTTAATAGTGATTTGGATAAGTTACTCATGGGTAACTTGTATAAAAAATTTTGACTCCTTGGATTTCCATGTGAAGTTATTGGTGTATGTTACAAATGATACACGATAATGTAGTTGTTCTTATTTTATAATATCACTGTTTTTTCGTTCTGGAAAAAAATATCATTTTTCAATTTTTGTAGGACAAGTTTCTAAACAATCTATAGGAATATAGTTTTCTATTTTTTCTATGTTTTATTTTTCTTTTGTGATAAGAAAAAACCAATAACTTTATACTATAAAATTTTGTTCATATAAAACAATATACTTCTATTTTTTTCATATATTTAACATAAAATTATACCAAAATAATTAAGAAAATAACTCAATTTCCAAAATATAGAATCTATAATATTACATATCGAAAACAAAATTACTTTCTCTATTTTAATTTTAAACCTATATCAATATATTTTCCAACTTTTTCACTATTTCTATATTTGGAAACACACTTCTCAACGTCCATTATATAACTCCAAAAAGTGGTATGAAAATATATTTGTGTGAAGAAGTAGAAAATAAACAGGTAATACATAGAGCCATAAGATCGCATAACTTAAATAAAAAGAGACAATAATATCAAAATCTATAAAGCAATAAGAAAAGCACAATTATTTTTCCCATACTTTGTACCACCAAAATGGAAAAGCAATCACAACAATGTCTCATGGGTTTCTTGGGAATCAACCCTATTTAATCATGAACAAGCTCACAAACAACATATAATGTAAATGAGGATAAGTCATGTTTATATCATTCAAAAGGTGTTGTGGAGGTCTTTGTTTATGTTGAATCTCTCTTTAATTTCAAATATTTACTATTTGTTGAGGGTTTCACTTACCTGGGGTTTCACTCGAAGCTTTTTTTTTATGGGGTGGAGGACTATAAATGGATACTCGAGAAATATCAAAAGAGGATTAATATATGGCCTTTGTGGTGGTTATCCATAGGGAGAATAATGATGTTAGTTTAGGCTGTCCTACAACATCTATCAGTTTTCTGGGCACACATCTTTATGATCACCAAGGCCATTATTGGGAAAATCAAAGCTCTTTTAGCAAATTTCATTTCGGATGCTGGAAGAAAGGATCGCAAATATAATCTAGTGAGGTGGGATATGATTGCATTATGGATGTGGAGTGTTTTGGTAAAGCACTTATGAAATATTTATGGAGAGTTATGCACAATCCTGGCATATGGCATGACATTATCAAATATAAGTATCTAGGAAACCAAAATTTGGAAGGTATATTCTTTGTGGGTTGGGAGAAAACCAAAAGAGGATCGCACATTTGGAACAGTTTCATGAAGGTTTGGAATCTATACATTGGGTTGTTTAGATGGAATTTTGGAAACAAATACAAGACCTTGATTGGGCATCTTGGCATCTGTGGCACCACTCATGATGCAACAATTAACCCGTATTTGTGTATGCATTTGAACATAAAGGGGATGTTTTACTTGGCTCAGATGATTGAAAAATGGGAGGATGGGATCCTAGTATGGAAGAAGTCTGAAGAATATGATCTGTCGAAGCTATTGATAGGAGATTGGTAGTGATATCTGGATATTTTAAGGAAAGTGGGTTAATGCCAACAAAACCATGGGGATAGGGTACAATGGGGAGGTAAAATGCATAAGGGACAAGTCATAAACAAAGAAATATACACCTGGATGATGAAAAGGGAAAATAGTGATAGGAATAAGTGTTGGTTTAATATTATATGGAAGGAAAAGGTCCAATACAAAATGATCATTCACATATGGTTTTTTTGGAAAGACGGAAATCTCACACCAAAAACCTCCAAAGGAAAGGTAAGATTGGCTCGGGAATCTGTAGGATGTGTTCAATGAAAATGAAAACAACACACATCTATTTTGTAACTATGTTTTCGCTAGGGAGGTACATCTTGTTATTTGCAGACACCTAAAACTAATGACACCTCATTATACTACCACAGAAAAATGCATAAAATGGTGGTATGGCAGGGGGAAATCTTTTAGGAGCATTCCCATTCTGTTTCACTGGTTTATTTGGGTTGGTTGAAATCGATGGATTTTTTTAGGAGAGGACATGCACCCCCAACTTGGTTGCCACACAGATTATCATAAGAGGAGCAACAAATCTTATTTTTAGGAGCCACCTCGTGACCTTTTAATCAGGAATATACCTTTTGAGATACACTATCCTACAAGGTTCTTTGATGGTGCAATGCAACAATCAAGATGTGGCTGTGGTGCATGGCTCATGATTTCACCACAATGTCACTACAAAATCTTCTGGTATGGAGGACAGGGCACTAATGAGGGCAGAGATCCTTGCCCTATGGGGATTACTATGGTTCATAATGCAATTATACCTTGACAGGTTGTGAGTATACAGGGACTCCAAACTACCCATAGACCATCTCAACCACAAGATAAAGATAGTGTCCGAAAACCTCACAACATGGTTGGACAGGATAAAAGATCTAAGGAACACATTCACTGCTATCTCTTTCAACCATTTATTTCGAGCGAAAAATTAGATGGCAAATAGTTTCTCAAAGAAAGGCCTCATGGTGCATTACGTGAAATGCATTACGAACTTGTAGATGGAATTGGGAGGGGGGAAAAGGGATGATAAAGATTTTATTAACCAAATTTTATGTCATTTTTGGTTTTTTGAAGTTCTGGTATAACATTTTTTTGCAGGACTAAGATACAGGATAGATTGTAATTGTTTCCTATGGCGAACACGTTTTTGGAAAATAAAATGGATGTAACTTAAATATGTATAGAGCCTAAATTGCACAAAATAGGGGTATAGTTATAACAAGTTCTTGTGTATGAAATTGTATGGAATAGCATCCGGATAAAATAGAAAACGAAGTAATGATCACTATTGAAAGTGGCTTGAGGGCTGATATAATTTCTATAATTTTCACTAGTACTATATATCAACTAGAGTTTTTTCTTGCTGAAAAAAATTGATATCATTTTCTAAATTTTCCAACTTTTAATCTTAAAAAAAAAACCAACCATTTTCACGATTTCACTGCGAAAATCCATAAAATGATATACCGACATATGTCAAGGCATGAAGAACTTAAAAATGAAAAGAAAAATAAATTCAATTCAATTAAATAGCAATAAGAACAAATGCAAACTTAGTGGAATGTCAAAAGCAAAAACGTAATAAGAATGCATAGTTGAATGCATAGTTGACACCGAATAGATATCCATCCCATCCATATTTTAATCAAGGAGAGGTTATATGTTAGATTTAAGATTTTTGTGATTTTCTTTTGGATTAATCATATCATTAAGATTTGGTAGACGTTTCCAACCAAATAATGTGGTTCAACTAATGTGGTTCATGAATCACATTAGTTGGTTAGTTGGTTAGAAACTTTCTACCAAATCTTAATGATGTGATTAATGAGAAATACATATTTTTCTAAAATGTTGTTATATTGACTTATTTGTTAGTAGATTACATTTTAAAAAATGACTATTTTTAAATTATTGAGTTTGCATAATTTTAATAAGACTTGTTAAGTAGCAGCCATTTTGGTAAGATAGTGATTTTCTAATAGATATCTAGCTATTTTAGTTTTCAAAAAATTTGAAACTGAGTATTTAAATCATTTTTTTTAATAATAGCAACAAATATATTTAATACCTTCATGAATTTCCAAAAAATATTCTACCTAATTTAGTCAAATTTATGATAAAATACCATTACCTTGCTAGTAAACAATTCTTTTCGAGATAAAATATTCATAATAAACAATTATTTTCGAGATAAAATATTTATACAAATACAATTTTAAAGACACAATATTGAAATACCATCCTAATAGCCTAATTGCCTAATTCCAAAGAAAAAAGTTTACGATTTTAACTATACATTGACCTAACATTGAAATACCATCATAATCACCTAATTCTCAAGAAAAAGTCACCTCCTTAAATTAATTTCCAAGGAAAAGGTCACCTCCTTAGATTACGGATCAATTTGTTAGAAGTTACAAAGGTTGGTTAACATAATAATATAAAATGGTCAAATTACCATAAATTAGGACAATCATATAATTAATATGGTTGATATATTAGACCAATATCCATTATCCATCATATGTATTTTACCAAAATAAATATTATATATTTATAAATATAATTACCAATACATTTTATATATATATATATATATATATATATATATATATATATATATATATATATATATATATATATTATTTAATAATAATATATTATTAAAAAATTTCAATATATTAATAGTTTTAACTCAAACTATAATATAGTTTAAAAACAACAAAATAATAGTATTTTATTATTATTTATAACAAGTATATGTTTCTTACCAATATCCCAAAGGATTATTAATATTACAAATCAAAAGAACTTATAAATCTAAAGATTTAATATTATAAACCCAAAAAATTAGTGAAACAAGGGATAAATATCAATATTATAAACAGAGAAATTAAGAATAAATATTTTACACTTAAGAGATTAAAAAACCCTAAGAATTAATATTTTAAATTTAAGAGATTAATAAACCATAAAAATTAATATTTAAAACCCAAAAACCTAAGAAACTAATAAACCCTAATAATTAATATTTTAAACTCAAGAGATTATTAATAATACAATGCAAAAGAACTAATAAACCTGAGGTTTAAATATTATAAACCAAAGAAATTGGTGAACCCAAGGGATAAATATTAAAAACCTAAGGGATTAATAAGGCTAAAGGATCAATATTAAAAACAATGAACCCAAGAGATAAAATTAAAAACATAAGGGATCAATAATGCCAAAGGCTCCATATTAAAAACAATAGAGATTAATAAACCCTAAGAATTAATATTTTAAACTAAAAAACCTAAGAAATTAATAAATCTTAAGAATTAATAATTTAAACTCAAAAGATTAATAAACCGAAGGGGTTATCAATATTATAAATCAAAAGAACTAGTAAACCCAAGGGTTTAATATTATAAACCAAAGGAATTGGTGAACCCAAGGATAAATATTAAAAAGCTAAGGTATTATCAAGGCCATCTGATCAATATTAAAAACATAAGAGATTAATAAACCCTAAGTATTACTATTTTAAACTCAAGAGATTAATAAAAACAAGGGATTATTAATGTTGTAAACCAAAATAATTAATAATCCCAAGTGTTTAATATTATAAACAAAAGAATTATTAAAATTATAAAGGTAAAATTATTTAATATTATAAATCCAAAAAATTAGTAAATCCAACTGAAAAATATTATAAACCTAAAGTATGAATATTAATATTATCAACCAAAAAATAAATAAACCCTAAGAATTAATAATTTAAACCCAAAAACCTAAGAATTTAATAAACCATAGGGTTTAATATTTTAAACTGAAGAGATTAATAAACCTAAGGGATTATTAATAACATAAACCAAAAGAACTAATAAACTGAATGGCTTAATATTATAAACCAAAGGAATTGGTGAACCCAAAGAAAAATATTAAAAACCCAAGGGATCAATAAAGTGAAGGGATCAATATTAAAAACGAGGGGATCAATAAAGTGAAGGGATCACATGACTATTAATATTATAAAACGAGGGGAATAATATTAAATATAAGTGATTAATATTATAAACCTGAAGTATATAAAATACCTTTGATAAATACTATAAACAGTGAAATAAACACGATTGACCATGCTTGATTTAAACATTGAGACAATTGTTGTCACAATGCGACATTCTACCAAGTATGACCATGGTTGGCCATGGTTGACTTTTTTATTGGGAAAATGTTTTTCATAATGTGACATTGGACCATGCATTGATATTAAACTGTAGGACTAATATTTTAATAAACCCAAAGCCTTATTAATATTAGAAACCAAAAGAGCTAGTAAACACAAGGGTTTAATATTACAAACCAAAGAAATTAGTGAACCCAAGAATAAATGTTAAAAACTTAAGGGATCAATAAAGCCAACATATCAATATTAAAAACACAAGAGATTAATAAACCCTAAGAATTCATATTTTAAACTCAAGATATTAATAAACTCAAGAGATTATTAATGTTGAAACCAAAATAAGTAATAAGTCCAAGTGTTTAATATTGTAAACCAAAGGAATTATTAAAGTTATAAAGTTCAAGAACAAATAAACAGAAGAAATTAATATTATAAACCCAAGAAATTAATAAATTTAAAGGAAATATTTTATAAACTTAAAGGATAAATATTAGTATTATAAAGAAATAAGCTAATAAACCCTAAGAATTAATATGTTAAACTCAAGAGATTAATGTACCGTAAAAATTAATAGTTTAAACCCAAAAACCTAATAATTTAATCAAACATAGGATTTAATATTTTAAAGTAAATAGATCAATAAACCTTGAACCAAAAAAACTAATAAACCCAAGTGTTTACTATTATAAACCAACAGAATTGGTGAACGAAAGAAAAAATATTAAAAATCTAAAGGATCAATATTAAAAATACAAGAGATTAACAAATCTTAAAAATAAATATTTTAAACTAAAAAACCTAAGAAATTAATAAACCATAAGAATAAATATTTTAAAATCAAAACCAAAAAAATTATTAATATCATAAACCAAAATAACTAAAAAAAACCTAAAGATTTAATATTATAAATAAAAAAAATTAGTATATATATATATATATTAAAAACATAAAAAATCAACAAAACAAAAAAATCCATATTAGAAAAAAGTAACAATTTCAACTATACATTTAACTAAATTGAAATACCATCATAATAGATTAATTCCCAAGAAAAAGATCACCTCCTTAGATTAATTCCCAAGAAAAAGGTCACCTCCTTAGATTACGGATCAATCCAGAAGGCCATTAAGGGGTTTGCCAGAAGTGACCAGAGTTTGCTTAACATAGTAATACGAAATGGTCAGATTACCGTAAATTAACCACCCATGTGAAAAGCAACTTGTATTCCGAGGTAAAAATATACGATACTCTCATCGGGTTCACCCATGTGAAAAGCAACTTGTATTCCGAGGTAAAAATATACGATACTCTCATCGGGTTCAGGGCTCTGCCAGAAGAAACAAAAAGTCTGCTGCACATAATGATGGTTGCATTCCCAATAACTGCACACGTGACTTGAGGCAATTAAAAAAAGATGAAATTGACAGGGTGCCTCGTGAAAAATGGAAGAGAAGAAGACTGTACCGACCGAACAGTAAATTACAGAGAGCAACCCTACATTGTGTAGTTACAAAAATCATATAAGCAAGATAGTTAGATTTAGTGAACAATATTTCTAGAGTTATAGCTCATTAATATATTGTATTTATAAATTAA
Source organism: Pinus albicaulis (assembly GCA_034641835.2). Classification (NCBI taxonomy): domain Eukaryota; kingdom Viridiplantae; phylum Streptophyta; class Pinopsida; order Pinales; family Pinaceae; genus Pinus; species Pinus albicaulis. Next base: position 1,573,857,915 of record CM076575.1, on the reverse strand, counting down.
ATTTAATACTTAAAAAACAACCATTTAAGGTGTGGAAAGTTTGAAAGTTTATAACTCAAATTTGTAATTCTAATAAATTTATATTAAATTCAAAATATTTTTTACCAAAACAATTTACTTAAAAACCCTAAAAATTCTAATAATTTTTTTCATAAAAACCCGAAAAATATCTGACAAATAACCTACGATTAGTAAACACTGTGATAAGTAGGGTACACGAAAAGAGTCGGAGTGGTGTTCAATGACAGTGATGAGAAATTATGATGTTTTCGTTTGAAAAATATTGTGCCTGCTAGTCTTGTGTTCTGGGATTTAGCCAAATACTCTATTAATATGGGCTCATCCTCGCACTCATAAGCGTCTATCGTTGCTCTGTATCCAAGACACCTAAATGAATGCAAAGCGAAAACACGTAATGTTTGCCAAACACTAACACTAGTACGTTAAATTAGTAACTTATCTTTAGAATTTTCACGTGACCTTTTAGTTTACTTCTCCAATTATTAATTTCATTATTCTTAAACATAATATTTTTTAAAAAATAATAATAATAAAATAATTAATTGATTAATTAAACAAATAAATAATTAAGTTATTAAAAAAAAAATGAAACAAATAAATAATTAAGTCAAAAAAATAAAATTAAAAATTAAAAATAAAAATAAATAAATAAGTAAACAAATAAATTAAATTAAATCATTCTAATAAATAAATAACATTTCATATCCTTTTGCCCAAGTGACCTCCTTAATAATAATTAAAATGTTCCTAAAAATTAATATTTATATTATTATCGCTTTGCCCTAATTTTCAGATATCTTTCAAGGAATTATGGGCGTTTACCCCTGATGATGGACTCACTTATGAAGTCTCAAATGTTAAGTTTTTAAAATACTCGAAACAAGTTATTCCTTTATTTAAAAGAAAACTAATTTCACCTAAACTCTCTTTTAAAAAAAAAAAAATTTACAGCAAAATAGTAGATTTAGTACGAAGTTAGAAAAATAGTAGATTTAGTACAAAGTTGTCATTAAAGAATCAGCCTTAAATGATCACTAACTTGAATGGTAGCAATTTCCATATTTTTCAAAATATAAGACCTCTATGTGAATGTGTTACTTTTTCAATAAATGAAAAGATTTAGAAGTAATTTGTAATGAGTTGTTTGATTTTTTTCTTCAATGTTCCTATTCTTTGTTGTGTTTTTCTAACTATATTTATCCCCTCATCACTCAATATTTTTATCAAAGTATGCTACGGTGGTTTGGCTGCAAAGCTTAATGAAATTGATAGCAACAATAATATTGAATGATTTGGAGGGAGTGTTGGAAATTTTAATCAAATGACCCACTACAACAATGGTTTTAATATTTCCCAATTTCAAAGGTGAGAATTATGGTTTCGAGCATTAAAATGAAAACACTATTTTTTCACAAAATTTGTGGGACTTGGTGGAAAATGACTATAGAGAACTAGAACATGCTCAAACTTTTGTTGGTTGGATCAAATTTCAAAGAGAGTGATAAAAGAAAACTTGAAAAACCAGGGGTCTTTCTTTCATCCAACAGCTGCACTATTCTATTTTTATAAAAACTTGTTGCAACAACAAAATGAAAGCATGCATGAATGCATATCAAGGGAAAAAAGGGTAAAAGATGTTATTGCAATTTCTCAAAAGAAAATATGGAACTCTTTGAATGCAAAATTATGAATTTGTGAATTTGTGAGTTCTTGGTTAAACGGTGATAAGGCAGGTTGTTATAGTATCCATCACAGGTTCAATTCCCTTCCCTAATCCACATGTAGATGAAAATGGAGTAAAAAAAAAGAGAAAAATGATTTTTTTTTTATTGGTATCCAATGAGAAATTTTTGAGCAATCATAGAAGAAGAAGAGGACAAACATATAGAAGAGGAAAATGTCAAGGAAGACATTTTTATGCAAATAGCAAAGAAGAGATGTTGATAGGAACTAATGAGGTTGAAAAATCTAGAAAATCCCAAGTTCAATACTTTTATTATAAAACATTCAATGCCAATTATGAATATATTTGTTGAGAAAAATAAAAGTAACAAAGGAAAAAGAAATATGGAAACTTTATTTTTATCTGCTATAATTAATAAGATTTTCAAGGAATTATGGCTTTTACAATAATCATATGACTAGAATTAACATTTTCAAGGTAGATGAATCTACAAAAGCTGGGAGATGAAAAGATAGTAAATGTTAAAGGTTAGGAACAATTGCACTAAAAGCAAACTAAGTCAAAGTAAAATATAATAATGATCTTGATATGTGCACATAATTGGTTGAGTATGGGGAAGCTCACTAAAAAGGGATATTTTGTTGTTTTGAAGAATAATAAATACATTATATATGATAAAGAATATCATCAAAATTACAGCCAAAATTAATATGGTATAAAAAAATATTTTTTTCTCAAACATTTTTTTAAAGAAAATAGAGCATCAAAATTTTTATGTAGTTACTATTATAGCCTTTGCGAGATATGAATATTTAAATATAAAAATATTAAACATAAAAAGATTAAAGTGATTACATAATAATAAAATTATCACTCTTGCTACTTATTCATTTGGTTGATGAAGTTTATGAGAAATAAATCCTTGGAAAGTAACATAGAGACTCGTCCTTAATAGGAAAAAAAACTTGGAGAAGGAAAAAATAATGGAAGGTAGTACATGCAAATATATGTGGTTGATGCAAAACTTCTCACTCAACAAAACTAAGTATTTTATTATATTTGCTAATGATTATATTATAATAACTATGGATGCATTTAATTAATTAAAATTCCAATGTGTTTTTATTATTTTTCAAAATCTTGGGGATGGAAAAAAAAATGAAGGTAGTGCATGCAAATATATGTGGTTGATGCAAAGCTTCTCACTGAACAAAACTAAGTATTTTATTATATTTTCAGATGATTATATTATAATAACATGGATGCTTTTAATTAATCAAAATTCTAATGCTTTTTTATTATTTTTCAACAATTTAAATGCTTTTTTATTATTTTTCAACAATCTAAAGTTATTATTGGGAAGCGGAGGGTTATGTTCTAAAGAAATTAAGCACCGATAAAAGGCTTTTTTATTATTTTTCAACAATTTAAAGTTATTATTGAGAAGCGGAGGGTTATGTTCTAAAGAAATTAAGCATCGATAAAAGGGGAGAATGCATTTTTAATAAGTTTGGTTATTATTGCAAAAAGAATGGCATTCAAAGGAAATTGACAACAAGATATACTCTCGAATACAATGGTGTGATTGAATGCAAAAATTGCATAATTGTTGAGACGTTTAGAAGTATGTTGAAAGGTAAAAATTTTCCAAAAATATAAATTTTATTTGTTTAATATATTTTTGATAAGATGTGTGCAAAATGTATGCCTCAATATTAGGCCTAGAGTGAATAAAAACACGATGTTGTTTACTTGAAAGTTTTTGGTTGTATTGTTTATATTCATCTTTTTAGGGAAAAAAAAAAACTTAAGGATAAAAATGTGAACATTTTTATTGGTTAATAGGAGGAAACAAAAGCTTGGAGACTGCAATCTAAAAAAAGTTAATTATAATGTGTTTTTTTTTTTTTTTTTTTTTAAATATTTATTATTATTATTATAATGAAAAGGAAGAATGCCAAAGAAATAAAAGAGTGCAAGAAGAAAATCCAAGACTTATTATACAAGAAAATTAGTTTTCTATTTTAAAAAACTAACTAGTGGTCCAAATACTTCATAAACTATATCCACTCCATCATCTTCTTCAACTTGAAGTCCTTCTCAAGTCTAAGTCTTTCAAGAAAGGTGAAGTCCTTAAATGATATTGATGGATATTTTAATTTTCCTTTAATGTCTCATATTGAAATAGAGGTAAAACTTACGAAGATGCAATAAATGAATAAGCTTGATGCAAAGTAATCCATGAAGAGATTGTAGTGATTAAAACGAATTATACATGGAAATATGTGAATTCCCATATTGAGGAAAAAAAAAGTCATTAGGGTAAAATGGGTGTACAAAATAAAATGTGTAGTTGATATATCCATACAAAAGCACAAAGAAAGTTTAGTGGTAATGTAGTTTGCTCAACAAATAGGTATAGACAATAATAGATCTCTCATGCAATAAAATTGGATAAAGAATTGTTTTGGCATTAACAAAAAAAGATATAATTGGTTTGTTTATCAATTTAGTGTAAAATCAACCTCTTTGAATATTTTTTTGAAAGAAGATTTTTATGTACAATAGCCCTAAATATATAAAGTTATAAGAAATGAAAATAAAGTTTACATATTAAAAAAATGATCTTTGTGAGCATAACAAACTCCAAGAGCATGGTGTAGTAGGATATATGATTATTTTTCTTAAGAAGGGATATAATAGAAGGGTTGCATATGACTGATATTTTTTTTTTTGTAAGCATGGTAGGACTACATCTTCATCATGTCCAACATATCACTCTATTTGTGCGAAGAATTGAATCGGTGACTTCACATTGAGGAGTGCCTTATCAGTGCACCCTATCATCGTCTATCCTAGACCCCGTGGACCAAATGAATGATATTTTATTTCATAAGAAAGATATGTTATATTTCCTCTTCACAAATGGAAAATAGAAAATAGTAAATCCATGAGCACATAGTGAGCAAAACTATCAATACAAATGAAAAATTATCCATAGAAGAGGTAGGAAAAAAGGTTGATGCTAAATCTTATAACAATTTAACAGGAATTTTCTTGTATCTTACTACCATTAGACCTAATATGATGCAAGAAGTATTTTTTTTATCTAGATTCATGTAAAGTATGTAAGATTCATTTTGGAATAGAATTTTTTTTTTGAGGTATCTCTATGGAATAAGTAATTTTTGCATTTGGTGTACTTCAACACATAATTTCTTGATCATAGAAAAATTTCTTTAAGCTATGTTTTCAACCTAATATTAGGTGTAATATATTCTCTCGGCAGGGGGTGTCTATTGGATGAGCCAAAAGGTGATGATGGTGGAACTATGGTTTAATGATGGGTCGCAGGCTGCCCCCACTTGGTGGCCTGCATGACCACCCCAATATTGTGAGCATAGTCCAACTATGGAAAGCTTGAAGGGTCAACTCTTGTGTTCATGTGAATGCATATGAAGGTATGTCTTCTTGGGAATTCACACACCCGAGAACTCAAAGATATAATCATGGTTGAGGATGGGTAGATTTGGAGCCATCATACAGTGTAGTGGTTGGATGGTTGTTGTGCAGTAAGCCGAAGGAGCTGGAGTTCACTTAACATAGGAAAGTCATGGTATATTCTTCCTAGGAGTGACAACTTTGGTATCTCACTACATATTTAGGGGAAACATGCAATCTCGGGTAGTAATCTTGGTGATACATGTCTGCAACTAGATACTCTCATCATCACTGTGAATTTCTCCTTCTAGTGGAGCACCATCCCTTAGGTTTGGTCTCTTATATCTATTAATTTGTAATTCACATTAAGATCAGTTGCATTCTCTATTTTCCATGTTTTCTCTCATTCATTTCTTTGGATTTTGGTTATCCATTCCTTACCTTGGTACACTATTCTTCAGAGGACTGTAGGCCTCCACCTCTTGTTGAATTTTCTCTTGCCCCTTTGCTATATATGGGTATTTTTATGCACTCTCCCCCTTTTACTTGGTTGTTCACCCACATCTCACCCCCTTTTCTTACCCGATCATTTCCTACATCACTTCCATTTTCAACTATGGTTTTCCACTGTTTGACCTATCCTGCATTAAGAGACTAAAGAGGTTGGCTTGGCACTCCCCCCAAGTTTACACACCCTTCTACAACGTGGCACCCATTCTTAGACCTCATTCAAAGCATCTATGGATAGGTATAGCAGAATAATCTAGGTGTAGTTCAAAGAGAAATTGTTGATGAAAACCAAGTTTGATAGGATCGTCATTATGTTCCAAATGCACATGTTGAATGTGAAACTAGAGACTGAATCCCTGATGTAGGTAACCCTATCAGGGCCTATTAGAAAATCAAAAATGTAGAAAGACATTCTTATCTTGATATGTACTTGTGATATTTAGTTATCTTCTTTTTGTTCTTCTTCAACTTATGCTTATTCTCAGTACTAACCCAGAGGAAGTTTATCTGGATAGCCCTTATTTTCTTGATGACCGACTTCAGGGCCGCAAGGACTGAGAAGAGGTACATTGACATCGCCTAAAGCACCGATTTCACTAGATTTAGGTGACTGGGAAGGTTTAACACCTGATGCGTCCAGTTGTCCATCTTGGCTGCTATCTTATCTAGGAGTTCATTCCAAGTACTATACCCTTCCTTAGAGCTTAGCAATGGGGCTCCCAAGTATTTTTAAGGGAGGAAACCCTACGAGTACCCCAGGATTTTGATAATGTTCCTTCGAGTTATCGCAGGAGTGTTGAAGAAGTAGATTTGCAATTTCCCATGATTTACTTCTAGGCCACTAGCTCTTTTAAATATTTCCAGGATTTATTTCAGTCCTCCCACCTCTTTAACTATTGTCTACACCATTAGCATCATGTCATCTGCAAACTATTGATGTGTATGATGGGGTGCCCCGTCATGTAATCCAAGCCCTCTAATCTTCCCTTCCACTTGCTTCTCCTCCAGCGTTCTCCCCATCCCTTCTGCCATCAGTATGAAAAGAAAGGGGGACAATGGATCACCTTGCCTAATGCCCCTTCATGACTTGAAAGTATTAGAGGGGGAGCCATTTACCATAATAGAGAAAAAAGATAATGATACGAGGTTTAGGACCCATCTCACCCAGTCGTGGCAAAAACCAAAAGCTTTTAACATCTCCCTCATGTATTGCCAGCTCAGTTTGTCCTAGGCTTTTTCCAGATCCAGTTTTATCATCATCCCCAATTTCCTGGAAGTTTTCATTGAGCAGATCACCTCATGGTTAGGATGATCATGTCCAAAATCTGTCTCCCCTCCACAAAGCCCACTTGTTCCAAGGAATGAGATCAGGGAGTAAGGGTTTTAATATGTTTTCCATAACTTTCATGATAATTTTATAGAAGACATTACATAATGCTATCGGCCGAAACTTACCCGGTTCTTCCGCTCCATTCTCTTTTGGGATAAGGATGAGGAAGGTAGAGTTGGAGGACTTCAAAATTCTGCCCATTTTTTGTGAGTCTTCTACTATGTCCACCAATTCCTCCTTCACTAGATACCAGCAGCTTTGAAAGAAGTTGATCATGAGTCCATCTGGGCCCGAGGCTTTACTGCTTCCTCCACCTCTGTAATTTCTATTATGCACATCAACATCTGGCTATTATCAGCCGATACTAGGTGGGGAATATTGGATGTTATCTTATCTATATCCGGGCCTCTATATTCCTCAGTCTCTTGGAGCAACCCCAAGAAAAACTGGTTAAGGCTCCGCTTAAGATATTCTTGGGTTTCCATGAATTGGCCATTGGAAAATTTAAACGGGTTATGTAGTTTCTCTAGCGATGTTTTATTGTGGCCCTGTGGAAAAACCTGGTGTTCCTGTCCCCCTCACTAAGCCACAAGTTTCTAAACTTCTGTTGCCATAGGCTCTCCTCTCGCCTTTCCCACTGGGACAACTCCAAGAGGAGTTTGGATTATGTTTCCCTCTTCGCATTAGCGTATCCTCCTTGCATCACTCGTTGTTGTAGTTCCTCCATCTATCCTTCTATTATCTGTTTTGCCTCCTGAATATTGCCAAAGGATTATTTGTTCCACTGATTCAACCTCTCTTTTATGTACTTGAGTTTCTGCTGAAGGAAATACATTTTAGACCCTAAGGGGGCCTTGAATTCACCCCACCATTCTTTGATAAGGTGTCGAAAATCAGGGCTCGAGCCAGAAGGGCCTTTTCAAATTCTCACCTATGTGAAGCCAGTCCAGATATACTGGCCAGTGATCTGACCTGGCCACTAGAAGGACTATGACCCCAATCTCTCCTAACCCCTCGGTCAAAACAGATTCGGACACCAAGAACCTGTCAAGCCAGGAGGCTATATGACGAGATCCAACACATTTTTTTTGCCATGTGAATAATTTGTTGGTGGTTTGCACATCCACCAGATGCAAGTCCTAAATAACTTCATTGAATAGATCACCCATACCGCTGAGGGTCCAAACTCCCCCTTTTTTCCCCCATATTCCTTATCATATTAAAATCACCCCGTAAGATCCAATTTTTTTCCCCCACCCAGGACCAAATATTTCTTATACCCTCTAAGAAAGTCAGTTTCAGAGCCATTTGAAAGGGCCCATAGAAATTCATCATCACCCCTCTAACAGAGCTACCCAAGACATGAAAGAGAGCAGAGAGGGAATGGGTGGAAGCCACAAAGTCTGAGAGGTTGATAACCGACGGGTTCCACAAGATGCCAATCCCTCCAGCCATTCCCCTTGCATCCACTACCCTAACTTCTAATCCTTTCCAGATGGCTTATATGATCTTCTTCAGTTCTTCACTACTGCGCTTTATTTCTTGGAGAAAGAGGATCGGGGGTCTCTCCATCTCTATTTTCCTTTTTATCAATCTCTTTTCGAGTTGACTGTTACATCCTCTTACATTCCAAGAAAGCACTTTCATGAGGAAGATTTTGAGATAGGGAGGAAGGCGTCCTTAATAGTTGGAGATTGCCCTGATGCCATCGGTTTTCCTCCTTATTATTGTATTCTTCGGGCATTGCTACGTCTCCCTCTTCTTTATCCTTCCGAGACCTTTAAGGATCCCGAAACCACTCCTAGTGTTTTCGAAGTCTTGGATTTGATGATGGCCTCCCTTAATAGTCTTGCTTGTTGGAAAGGGATGTATATGGATATTGGGTGCATGCAAACTTGCTCAATCCTCTCTAGGTATAAATACCCTATGTCCATATCATATGTCTCCTTCCCTTGTCTGTTATCCAACTGGGTCATCTCCTCTATTGTTTCATGAGGATTTGCCTCCAATGTTTTTCCTTCCTTCCCTTGTTCCTTATTAGTCATGGGTCTGCGGGATTCATAAGTGGTCCTTTCCTCACTAACCTTGTTTAGAGCCAGAAACTTGTTCTGTGTCTGTGGCTTCTTCTGTACTTCCAGCCCTAAGTTTCTCTTTTCCTGTATATTTTTGCTGACAACCTTCTTGAATCCTTTTGCATCCTTCACCTCACTAGTATTCTTTGTTGTGGTGGGTGGAGAGTTCAAATGGAATTCGTGGAATAGTTGACCATGTTCATGACACCGTCTACACCTAAAAGGGATATGCTCGTAGTCTATTACTTGGAACCAATCCTCTTCTTGCCATGACAGGTTCACACCTTTCGGTAGCTCCTTCGAAATTTCTAGGTATGCACAGATTCAAGCATAGGAAACATACCTCATTTTCTTGGTTTCCTCAGCCACCTTGGCGAAGGATCCTAAGGCATTGTCTATGTCTTCCAGAATCTCTGGATGCCAAAATTCTATCGGGAGGGAGTAGAGCCTCAGCCAGACCGGAGCCGCAGATAGATCCGCTTTGTCCAGATTGAATCGTTCCTTCCACATAGTTAAATACAATCCTACTGAGTTATATAAATACGGGCCTCCATAAAATACCTTGTTTTTGTCTTCCAAATTGAGGAATATTATTGTGAAGAAGCCTTTCACCCCAAACTGCTGGTTGTAGTGCCCTTTTGGTTTCCAAGTTGTATTGATCCACCATTTTAGGGTATTTTCCAGTGGCCATATGCCCACAAATTTTCCTATTAGGACATGGTCCTTCATATATTAGATATGAGGTTCCATACATTCTAATTTGACATGTACCTGGGGGATTTCCAATGATTTCGGTAGGCATTGGCCAGGACGTTGTGCCTCCTTTGCTGTCCCTCCCTCCTTCACGTGTTTAGAGTTCTTCTCTTTTCCAGACCCTTCCAAACCTATGTCCTTTTTTTCTGCTGTAAGGTCCTCCTTGCCCTGCAGATCCATTGAGGGTCCCCCCTCGCCTGTCAAGCTCCCTTCCATCATTCCAAGCCCGGCAAGCCTAGAGGTTCTGCCTCCTTCCACTATCGCCCGCTACAATCAACTGCCTTCATTTGCCGTGACCTAGGTTTTTCCCAGCGCTCTTGCTTTGGTTGATATTATGTTATCTTCTTTTAGTTATTATTCAATTTATTTATGTCTTATTTGATCTTCTTATCATCAAGCAACTACCAAAGCATAAACATGAAGTTGAAGGACACAGGATGTAGGCTCTTAGCCAGGGAAAAACCCCTCTTCTAAGGGAAAACCCAAAAATTCTCTTCTCTTCTTTTAAAACCAAATAAAATAAGACAACCAAGACCCTTGACCAAGATAAAGACCTCCCCCAATCCACCAAGTCAACATCCAAATATATTCCTTCTAATTACCTTCTTCAATATTGTACATCAATATTGCATCAACCACAAATTTCGGCTTCGGCCTTACTGTAGTCCTGCAATTTCGGCCCCTTCTTACAACCCAAAAATTCGCATATGTGACAAAAAAAGAAGAAGATATTTTGGCTTCCTTTTGCTAGATAAGTGTCTCCTTCTTCTTTGTTATGATTATCCTTCTTCTTATAGGTAATTTGAACTTCTTTTCTTCCTCTTGAAACTGCAGATCGAACTTGATAAGTGAGTGAGTACATGATGTTGAGTTCCTTCTTATATATAGTCACTTCAAGGTGGTTCTATCCCTTCATGAGGTCGGCTTGTCTTCTCTTGGGACTAAATTTGTGGAGGAGGCACAAAATATATTTTTGACTCAATTACAAATTTCCTTTTCGACATACAAAGCCCAAGAAGGGTTTATTATATAATGACAAGGACTAAGACTCATGACACAAATCGTAGAAGCACACAATGGGTGGTTAGACCTAGAAACAAAATAAATAAAGCATGAAACCCATGATTATAAAATAATATTATTTTACAATATTTTTTTCTTTTTCATTTGACAAATACAAGTGACTTAAATACAATTATGAAGACCAATACTTGTTACATTTCTCAAAAGGGCCAACACTTTTGCATATATGTAGACAATTAATTTGTACTATCATATCAAAACCCTGAAGGGGAGGGTATCATAGACAGAGAGAATTCTTAGCAAGAGATTATCACTTGCATGGATGAGCTTGAGGAGAAAATGGAAAAAATGGATGGGAAGATAAATTTATTGATTGTGAATCTCATTAGAATTGACCTTGCTTCATTTAACACTAATGGCGATCCATAATCACCTGATCACACGGTAAACATAGTTGAAATAATTTTCTTAAAGTTTAGGATCCAATGCATCTTTTGTTTTGTATCTTAGAAATTTTTGATAGTCCTTGTAATGCTAATTATGTGTTTTTTATTTATTTTTTTATGTTATCTGATCACCAAATTAGACACAATAGAACATATCAAAGTTTTATGTTTACTCTACTTGCCTAGTTTCCCTACTGGTAGTACTTTAGTGTTTCTTGAATTAATATAAAATCTATGATCTTACAAAAAAAGAATTAAGATCAGGTGGAGTATAATGGTCCTCAAAGAAACAACCAATTGTTTCATTTTATTTTCTAGACACAAAGTATATTGTGGTAACATCAACAACATGTGAAGCAATTTTTTTTAAAATAAACTTGACATATATGAAGCAAGAACAACCAAATTCCACAATTATTTATTATGATAACATGTCTACAATTTCCATAAGTAAAATTATAGGGTTTCATAGTTGTACCACACATATTGATATGGAATATCATTTCCTAAGAGATCATGTGGCAAAAGGAGGAACTAAAATATGTTTTTGTAAACAAATGATCAACTTGTTGATCTCTTCACCAAAGCACTGCCAAGATAAAAATTTCATTACATGATAAAGATACTTGGAATCACCCCATTAAGCATCAAGGGAGACTGTTGAACATAATGTTTAATTTATATTAATGTAATATCTAATTGTTAACAAATTATTATACCATTTTCAACAAATTTTGGTTTCTCATAAAATAAATTAGGGTTAGGAAGAATTAACCTCAAGTAATTTAGAATTAGTTTTCAATTATGCGTCCCAATTTTATTCTTTTTTTGTGGAGTAAGTTTGCATTGCCTTCAAAACATGAGATTACATAATGAGTAGTATTTTTAGACTAGTCCGTTAATAACAAGGCTAAAATATATCAAAAATTTCACTCTTCTAAGAGAGATTGAAGGAAAAAGGCTTTCAAAACATTCAAAATAAGACATATATGCACTATTGTTTAGCCCCACCATCTTGCAACCTAACACCTCATCGAGCGATTGTGTGTGTTTCTGAAGAGTCTCCACATTCATAATTTGCAAGCATATATGGAACCTTGTTTCCTGATATTCAGATGTGGTTGGGGATGATGACAGGAATGTTAACAATTTGGGAGGAGGCTCGAAAAATAAATTTTTACAAGAAAAATTTCTTGTTTTGGATATTATGGACCATCTGCATAATAAGTGGAGTCTCTCCTTCCAAAAAACGTTTGGAGTAGCCATGATCTATTCCATTTACAGGCCTTAAGGAGAGCAGTTAGCTCCACTGGATTATTGTTGTCAATGCCCAGTGTGCGAGAGTATGTGTAGAGAGGTAAGCCAAGATGATTTATATATATGCCTCCATAGCTAGATTTATTAGGGTTTTCTTTTGAGGTAACATCAATATTCAATTTAAGAAATGAGAGATGTAAAGGGGACTATGATGAAAGGATAGTTGAAATAGGTGGTCATATTGGGGTGGAGGAAAGGGTAGGGAGGATGGGGAAAATTTTGCATTTGCTAAAATGTCTAGATTCTAAACCATGTGCTTACTAGTTTTGGGCTAACCAAGGAAATCACTGATTGGTTCTTTGATATTACTTTCTATAATGTTCTGGATAGGATTAAGAGGTTGAGAGGGTTTTTGTAAAATTATTTTTTGTGTTGTTTCCACACAACCCATAACATGAATCCAAAAGAATGTGTCCATATATTGTTGAGGATGGAATTGGAAAATACTTGGCTTTGTAATTGAGAAATGGTGTTTGGAATACATAGTAGGTCATGGTCAAAGAAATTGAACAATTTTCCAATCGAAGCCAAATGTTATTGGAGAAGGTGCAACTATTAAAAGGTTGTTCATGATTTTCAAAGTGGAGGTGGTAGACAGGGTGCTAGAGGGACTATGATGGTTTTGTTTCTGAATGTTATACTAGGTTAGTGTTCAATTTTTCACTAGGACCCACTAGAATAAGGATATTTTTTCCTAGGATTTATGTTTCCAAATATCCACCTAGATCATATCTCTTTGCAATTTCTTATACCCTACTTCCAGGTGGTAAGCTTCTTGAATGATAAAAGAGGCCTTTGAGTTGTATCCCCATTATAGTCTATCCAAATAGGAGGAGAGTGGGATTAGCCTTTGTTTAAGGTTACCCTAGAATTGACTCCATGCTTCCCCTTTTGGCTTGGGTTTCCATTCTGCTTGTAGTAGCCATTGTCTCCATTGTCGACTAGTGCCTAAATTAGTCTAGCATTCCTTGATTGTTAGTAGGCCCTTAGCTATCATTTGAAGGTAGGGATTATTTATCTTTGGTTTTTTATGGAGTTTAGAGGCTTTTTGTTATGATTCTTCCCAGAATAGAGTAATTCTTCCATCCCTTACTTCACAAAAACAATGTATCTAGATTAGATACAGTCCTTTTTTTGGCCAAGGTCTATATGGATGAGTCAGAATGGGAAAGTTGCAACCATATAAGATGTATGGGGGGAGTTTGTGTGGCATATTTTTTATGCTAGTTTGATTTCCATAGATTGGAGCCTCCTTGGAGACATCTCCACTAAGTTTTGTCTCCAAAAACTATTTCAATAGTGTGGGAATCCCATAAGGTGATACCTCCTTCCAATTTTGGCACACAAATTTTATCCCATGTAATGACAAACCATTTGTTTTCCCAACATATTTCCTTTAAGATTGAGTCTAGCGCCATAAGAGCCAAGCATAGGTAGATGGGTAGCACTTTAAGGACTACTTTTAAGAGTACTAAGTATCCAACTATGTTAAGCTATCAAAAGGTCTAACCAGCTAGCTCGTCATTGATTTTTTTTATAAGTTCCTCCAGCATACTCCATTTAAGAGAAGTATCAACGAATGGAGCCCCCAAATGTGAATGAATTTCCCCACCTCTTAGATGGTACAAGTATGCATACCATAATATCATCAACAAATTATTGGTGGGTTAGGCAAAGGTCTAAAACATATAGATAAAGACCTTTGATTCTGCTACTAATAAGAATAGGAAAGGAAATTGTGGGTCTTCCTACCTAATGCCTCTGGAAAATCTAAATGGGTCAGTGAAGGACTTATCGAATACGATTGAGAAAAAGGCTGACTATAAAAGGTTGTTGGTCTAGTTGATCAAATCTTTATCGAATTTGGAGGCTTTGAGGATCCTGAAAAAGTAATTTCGATTAAGTTTTTCGAATGCCTTTGAGAGATATAATTTGAGTAGCATATCTAGGCTTTTTGGAGCTTCTAGGAGTAGATAGTTTCATGAGAAACCATGATTCCATCAAGGATCTTGCTACCTTCAAAATATCTAGTTTTCTCTAATGAAATGAGCTTCGGAACTGGTGGTTAGAGTTGATTGGCTATTATTTTGGTAATGATCTTATAAATGACATTATATAGAGCTATGGGTTAGTAACTACAAGGTTCCTCCAGCTTTTCCCTCTTAAGTACTAGTGTCAATAAGATGGCATCAAAGGATAAAAAGATGTACATTTTATCGTGATTCTTCCACCACTTACCATACATTGTGCCCTATAGTGGGGCAATAGTTCTAAAAGAATTTTATAGTGAAACCGTCCAGGCAAAGATATTTGATACTAGATATTTTTTTTATAATTTCTTCCAATTCTTCAAAGGATATTTCTCTTAAGAGTGCTTCATTCTATTCTCACATTACTAGTGAAGGAATATACTTTGTGATTTGTTGGATCACCTGTTGTCTATTGAAAAGGTGTTTTGTGAGAAGATTGTGATAGTACCTATTAAGCTTTTGTATCTTAATGCTCCTACAAATTAAGTCTTTCCTACTTTTTTATAGAGTTGATTTGATTAGGGTGGCAATTTTGCAACATGGATTTGTGGAAAAATGCCATATTTCGTTCTTCCTCCATAAGCCATTGTATCTTTAATTTTTGTTTCCAGAATAATTATTATTGCTTCCAGAGTTCTGCAAGTAGGGTGACAGTAATTAATTATTCTTTAAATAGAGCATTTGATCTACTGTGGAGGACGAATTTTTGTTAAATTATTTCAATTTTCATTTCTAGTTTTTTCATTTCTTCCAAAATGTTTCCAAATTTATATTTATCCATCCTTTGATCTTTTAGCTGATGCATTTGAGATTTTTTTGTAGCTTATACATTGAGTTTCCTTTAGAACCAACTGTTTAGCTCACTAGGTCTTGATGTTGGCTTGAAAATCAGGATGATGAAACCAAAATTTCTCAAGGCATAAGGATCTATTCTAGAGCCTAGTTCATTAGAGAAATTTTGAGGTATAAAATGGTCCTCCTAAGGAATATTATAAAATAATAGTTGAAATAATGAAATAATATTAGATCACTTCATCAAGTTTTGGAGGAAAAAAAGAAAAAACTACTTTTTCAACTCATATTTTCAACTTATCTCCCTACGATTTCACTGAAATTTCAAGTGGGAGCTCTCACTAGATGCAAAATCTGATTTTGCATCCAAGGAGTGCCCATGTTACATTCTTTCAATGGACCCTACTACGCGAAAAATATTAAATACATGAAAAAAAGTGATTGCAATCATGTTTTTTCATGTATTTCACATTTTTAGTGTAGTAGGGTCCATCGAAAGAATGCAACATGGGTTTTATTTGGATGCAAAATTAATTTTTTCATCCAACGAGTGCTCCCGCTCGAAATTCAACTAAAATCATAGGGAGATAAGTTGAAAAAATATTTTTTTTATTATTTTATTTTTTTATATGTTTATCTTTTTACTCCAAAACTGGTGATTCATCCTGCATGGTTGACATCATCATATTGAATCCTATTGGTTCTTATAAAGTTGATTTTTGTTGTACATTTTTGTTTTGAGGCCCATTTTTAACCTAAAAATTTCTCTAATATTAATGTTAATATTTAGATAGATAGGCCAATAATCTAATCCATGTTTGGGAAGAATAAATGCTTCTAGTAAGATATCCTGATTTGTTATTGATTCTAACACTAGGAATCTATCTAGTTTGGAGGCTAGTTGTTATGTACCTCTTGTTATGTTATTTCAGGAAAAAGTGACATCTATATAGTCTAAATCCGCGAGCCAAGAAGTTGGAAGTGTATCTTGAAATTGAATGGAACCAACATCGTTTCTTCTTATTTCCCCTCTTTTTTTTTGGTGGGGATTTTGTCATGTTGTACTCATCGTCTAAAATAATGGGGGAGGGAAGTAGAAGATTACTGGTGTTGGTTAGAGATCTGAGAAAAACATGTTTCTCCATCGGTGGCAGGGGGCATAAATATTTGATAAGTAACAAGTTTGAACAATGTTGATAAGTTGAAATTGGATTTTGAGAATTTTGTATGAAGTGAGCATGTTGAGAATGAGAACCTCCTATGTGTTTTAGATAATATTTTGTTTACCCGACTGCCCCTACACATCTAAATTTATAGCTTTACAACTTCTACCCTATTTGTTGGTTATCTTATTGATGATATCACATAAATATTTGGTTTCCTATAACAACATAATGGTGGGATTTTGAGAGAACCATTTTGATTTGAGGAGCCTCTATTTTCCTTTACAATTGAGGCCTCTAATATTCGAAGAGATGATTCCACAAGAACATGATTCCACAAGTTGGACGATGAATGGCAACGGGTGGTTTTCGGAAACCATTTTCATTGCGCGTTAAATCTCGAGGGGAAAATTAACACGATATCATGTCCAGCCGTTCGATAATCAGTGGTTGGAATCAATGGTCATCGTGATTGCGCGATGTGTGAACTTTAACATGAAGGTGTGTCCGGTGGGTTTGCAATATTAACCATTTATTTAATTTCATAAAATTCGAATGATGGACATGTGGGGCCCGTGGATTGCAATGTATGTCGCGCTGGTTGAATTGATGGGGTCAATATTATAAACCGAGGTTTGACAGTCGTGTTAAAAGGGTCGAATCCATACTATCACTAAAGCCTGGGTTTGTATACAAGGAGAGGATTTTAATTGTAATTCGAGCACATTATAAAGAAGGCCAAGATTATAATATAAGATATATATATATATGGTCTGTGTGTGTTAGAATAAAATACCAAAGAGTATATTAGATGTATTGAAGGTTTATGACCTTTGAAGGAAAACTCCCGCCACAAGAAGAGTTGTTAGATTTAAAATTGGATAAGTACAAAGGTCTGGTAGGTGTTTTGTCGAGAGAATTTTAATTTAATATCTCAAATCTCCCATTTGAGATATTAAAGGATTCTGATCTATTTACTAAATTTTCCATCTCAGAATAAAATAATGTAGTGAGATTGCCCAGATTGGGGAACTAAAATTGTAAAACAGGTATATATATATATATAGAAAATATACAACTATAGTGAACTTGGCGAATATGGACCTGACAGAGGTAAATAGAGATTGCAGAGTTGAAGAGATGTGCAGCTAAGGGATTTAAAATTGCAGTGAACAGGTGTACATGCACAAGTGCTAAGAGTTGCAGTAAACAGAGGTATGCAGGACAGTTGCACGAAAACAACAGAAAGGAAAAAACCAACAAGCCAAGGGCTGAGTGAAGTTTATATACTGTAACTAAAAATGTAAATGTTTTAATTGTTTTATATTGTTTGTGATGCAAAGGCAAGTATCCGAAGGAAAAGAAAAATCCCACTGTAACATTGAAATTTGTACATATTGTTATATTTTTTAAAATGAGTTGCACAAAGGAATGAGAAGGCAGAAGCCAAAGAGTCATGGTTGTCCACTCCAAATTCCTTGTGGAATACAAATAGTCATGTGATGAACTCTATATATAATATTAACTTGATATGTGTAGAGAGGTTAGAGAGAGTAAGGATAGAGAATGCAGAGTATAGAAGATTTAGGCAGAGAAGATAAGGAAGAGAGGAGCAGAAAGAGATGCTACAGAATAGAGTTGATATCTGAGGTAAATCAACAAACATTTATTTAGATAAATTGAGGAAGTTGGAGCTTCCCTATCAAGTTAAAGCTTGATAGCTGTCAGTTGTAGCTGATTGAGGTTGGAGCCTCCTGTAGGTTGGTGCCTGCAGAAAAACAATGGTGAGAGGGAGTTGGAGCTTGCCTTTGCATCACAACAATAATAAGATGTGGTTTTCTCCCTTTATGGGTTTCCACTTACATCTTTTGTCTATATGTGTGTTGCTTATATGTTGATATGATCCACTCAATCAGTTTATTTGTTTGTTGCTCTCACAATAAGGTTGATGTCACATTAATTCAATACTTGCTGCAACATTTTAAGATTGTTCACATATTAAGCTATAAATAAGTTTGATGAAAATTAAGAAAAAGTTAATTCATGAGTTAAACTGATTCACCCCCCTCCCCCTCAGTTTAACCAAAGATTCAATAATTGGTATCAAAGCAAGTTCCTTTTGTATCATTTTAACAACTGAAAGGTGATCCTAGGTTCCCAGGATGGCTATTAAAGAAGGATGCTCAACCAATAAATCCCCTTTTTTCACTGGTGCAAATTATGCCTTCTCGAAAATCAGAATGAGGACATACATAATGTCTCTAGGAATAGAAGTTTGGGCTGCTGTGGAATCAGGATATGCCCCAAAGGAAACTGACTCAGAGAAAGAAACCAAACAAGGTTTGTAGCTAATGAAAAAGCCATGAATGCCATATTAAATGGATTGTGTGAGGCAGATTTTATCAAAGTAATGCACAAAGACACTGCCAAAGAGATGTGGGATACCCTAGAGAACATCCATGAGGGAGACAAGAAGGTAAAGACTGCCAAAATTCAAGTCTATAGAGCCCAGTTTGAGAACCTAAAAATGAATGATGATGAATACATTGCTAGCTTCTTTCTAAGGGTTGCAAAAATAGTAAATAACATGAAGGCTCTAGGAGAAACCATAAAAGTTGTAATTGTAAAAAATATTATAAAATCTCTTCCACCCAATTTTAACCCCAAGGTGTCTGCAATAGAAGAAACAGCTAATTGGGAAACCTTGACCATGAACCAGCTACTTGGAAATCTAACAGCATATGAGATGAGGCTCCCACAGAAGAAGCCAAGTACAAGGGAGGTAGCCTTTAAAACAGAAAATAAGAAAGAAGAAAAGGAAGACATATGCTCTTGCTCGGATGAAGAAGAGGCTAAATTTGTCAAGAAACTGGATAGAGGCTCAGGTAAATACAAAGGTAAACTTCCCTTCAAATGTTTTAACTGTGGAAGAGTTGGACACTATGATGCTAAGTGTACTCATAAGAAAGTAAGGAATCTGGCTCAAGAATCAGAGAAATATGCATCAAAAAAATGGTAGAAAGGAAAAAATTTCAACAAAAAAACTTTCTACGCTTAACAAGACAGCAGTGCATCTGAAGACTCAGATGAACCTTCAAGTGAAGAAGGAACCTCTGAATTTTTATTGATGGCCATAGAAGAACTTGAAGGACTCCTGCTAGAAGATGAAGAAGAAGAAGGTGAAGTCGACCTTGAGGGGGAGCTAAGAAGTTCCCTGGAGGAGATTGATAGACTCAAACTGAAGTGCAGAAAACAAAAGGACATTCTCCTCAAGTATGTACAAGAAGAATAGAATTCAGAAGTCCTCATGCAGCTAAAGATAGAGCTTGAAGAAGCCAAGAAGATAGAAGACATGTTACTTAAGAAAATCAAGGAGAAAACTCAGGAACAAGAGAAGTTGGAATAAGAAGTAGTATGTCTCAAGAAGAAATTAGAAAATGCTCAAAGGAAAGTGGCTATAAATTCTTCTCAAACAACAAGCTCTGGTAAGTTGAACGAAATTCTGGATTCTTAAAGATCTCCTATGATAAAAACTGGAATAGGCTATGAAGGAGAATCAAGTAAAAGCAAAGAAAAAGAAAACAGAGAGATTACTTTTGTAAAAGCAAAGAAGGATGATGAAGCAGCTCAAATAATTCCTACAAAATAAGAAACATGTAAGGAGGGAGATAGAATCCAGAAGAATCCTCTAATAACAAAGAATGAAAGAAATACTCAGACAATAGAAAAAGATTCATATACCCCTGAGTATGTCAAATTTGGAAGCCATGAAAGGAGATTCTTCCCTCCTATGAAAAAAGCTACTTGTTATGTCTGCCACAAGCTGGGACACATTGTTGCATACTTTCATACAAGGAGGAGTAATTCAAACTAGCGAAAGAAACAAACAGTGAAGAGATTGCCTAAAGAAAACAAATGGAGAAGACAACCTCACATCAGGTATGCAGATTTTTTCTATGGATATTGTTTTTATTGTAAAGAATTTGGCCATAAAATCATTGAACGCAGAAAATATGGACAAAGATTGATGCTCAACACCTCAAGAAGGTTTACGAATCAAGGAAATTTTACTTATACTCACAATTCTTCAAAAATAATAATCAAATGATGTGTATGTAATAAAATTGGACATATGCCTTCCAAATGTCCTCTCAGAAGATGTAGTTCATCATCTCACCAAAGATACCAAAAAAAGGATGCTTCCAGTGGAAAAAGAAGGTGAATAAATGTGACCTGGCTCTAACTGCCCAAGACCTGAAAAGCCAGTGGTATTTGGATAGTGGTTGTTCTAAACACATGACTGGAGACAGAAGCAAGTTTATAACTTTTGATGAAAAGAAATCTGGCAATGTTACCTTTGGCAATGATAAATCAAGAAAGATAAAAGGAAAAGGCTCAATCAGCTTAGATAATGGCAGAGGAAAGGCCCAAGATGTACTATTTGTAGATGGGCTGAAAGAAAATTTGCTAATTATCAGTCAAATGTGTGATAAAGGCTATGAAGTTATTTTCAGAGCACAAGACTGTGAAGTCAGATCAAGCACCACAGGTAAGACTCTATTCAAAGGTGTTCGAACAGAGAGTAATGTTTACATAGTGAAAGAGGAAGATGAATCATGCCATCTTAGCAAACCTGAGGAGTCATGGTTATGGCATAGGAGATTGGGACATCTCAGCTTCAATCATATCATTAGATTGAGCAAGAAGAAAGTTGTCAGAGACATGCCAGAAATAAAAAGGCCTTCTAATACCATATGCAAATCTTGTCAATTGGGCAAACTGACCCGCACATCCTTTAAGGCCAAAGATGAGTTATCAACAAGAAGACCACTCCAGCTTGTGCACATGGACCTGTGTGGACCTGCAAGAACTAAAACACCAAGTGGAGAATCCTACTTCATGCTTATAATAGATGATTTCTCCAGAATGACATGGGTTGCATTTCTTAAGAATAAATCGGAAGCTTTGGAAAAATTCAAAATATTCAAAGCTTTAGCAGAAAATCAGACAGGATGCAAGCTAAAATGCATCAGATCAGACAAAGGAGGTGAATTCATAGATTATGAGTTTGCAGACTTATGTAATGAACATGGCATAAAGCAACAATTTACTATTGCAGGGACACCCCAGCAGAATGGAGTAGCAAAGAGACAAAACAAATTTGTACAACAAATTGCCAGAGCCATAATGCAAGAGAGTTATATTCCTCAAACCTTCCGGGCAGAAGCAGTACACATAGTCGTGCATATCCTTAACAAAGCTCACTTAAGGCCAAGCGGTGACAAGACTCCCTATGAACTATGGCATGGTAAAATAGCTTCAATCAAGCATTTTAGAATCTTTGGAAGCAAGTGTTACATAAAGAATAATGATGAAAATATTGGGAAATTTGATGCAAGAGCAGATGAAGGGATATTTCTAGGATATGCTTCCAAAAGTAAAGGGTACATGTGCTACAACAAGACTCTTCGAAAAATTGTTGAAAGCATTGACGTGAGATTTGATGAAGAACTTCCAAACAATACAAGAGGTATAGACTGCAACATTCCTTCAGACCACCATGAAGAAGAAAACCAATATGATTATGAAATAAGAAAGACTACAGAAGATGTTGAATTGAGCTCTAAAGCCCCCTCTAGATACACTCAGAAGAACCATCCTGAAGATCAGATCATTGGAGACAAGAGAGCAGGGGTCCAGACAAGAAGGCAGCTAACTGAACAGACAAAAGAGGTATACATAGCCATGTTATCACAAATTGAGCCAAAGAAGTTTGAGGAAGCCAGCAAGGACAAGTATTGGGTGAATGCTATGAATGAAGAATTGGACCAAATTGAGAAGAACAAAACCTAGGAATTAGTCCCTAGACCCACTAAGAAAAATGTCATAGGCTCAAAATGGGTATTGAAAAATAAATTGAATGAGCAAGGACAAGTAATCAGGAATAAAGCAAGACTTGTTTGCAAAGGATATTCACAAATCGAAGGACTTGATTACGAGGAAACATTTTCCCCTGTAGCCAGAATGGAAGTTATCAGAATGTTTCTCGCCTTTGCATGCTACCAAGACTTCAAGGTATATCAAATGGATGTGAAATCCACATTTCTGAATGGAGATATAGAAGAAGAAGTCTACATGGAACAATCAAAAGGCTTCTCATTAACAGACAAAGAATATTATGTATGCAGACTAAAGAAGGCTCTATATGGACTAAAACAAGCTCCTCGTGCTTGGTACTCAAGACTGGACAAATACTTGCAAAAACAAGGCTTTAAGAGAGGTGGAGTAGACAACAATCTATACATAAAAGCTCATGAAAATGAACTCCTGATTGTTGTAGTATATGTTGATGACATTATGTTTGGAAGCAATAGAGATGAGCTAGCAGAAGGGTTTGCTGAGGAGATGAAATCAGAGTTTGACATGTCTATGATTGGAGAGATTAGTTTCTATTTAGGACTTCAAATTCAGCAAAAGAACATAGGTACATTCATATCACAGGAAAAATACTTAAAAGAAATGTTGAAAAAGTTCAAAATGGAAGACTGCAAACCTGTGTCAACTCCCATGATCACGAGATGCAAGCTGTGTGTTGATGATGGATCTACTGATATAGATCAAAGACTCTACAGATCCATGATAGGAAGTCTGTCGTACCTGACAACATCAAGACTAGACATCATGCTAGCAGTAGGACTTGTGGCTAGATACCAAACAGCACCTAAACAAAATCACCTTCTAGCAGTCAAAAGAATATTCAGATATCTACAAGGAACTGCACAGTATGGAATTTGGTATCCAAAAGGCAAAAGCTTCACTTTGACAGCATACAAAGATGCAGATTGGGCCAGATGTGTGGATGACAGGAAAAGCACAAGTGGAGGTGCATTCTATCTAGGAGAAAGTCTGGTGGCATGGCTAAGCAAGAAACAAACATATATTTCTCTATCTACATCAGAAGCAGAATACATAGCAGCAACAATATGTTGTACACAAGTCATGTGGATGAAGCAAACCCTCCAAGACATGAAGGTAAGCATTGATGAACCTATCTCAATCAAATGTGATAATACAAGTGCTATAAGCATATCAAAAAATCCTGTGCTTCATTCAAAAACTAAACATATCCCAATCAAGTATCATTTTCTCCGAGAACAAGTGGCTCAGAAGGTAGTAAAGCTGGAGTATGTACCAACAAAAGAACAGATAGCAGATATATTTACCAAACCTCTTGCTAGAGAACCATTTGAATATTTGAGAGATAGACTAGGGGTAGTATCTATAGATTCTACTCTCTGACATGAAGAGAAAGCACAGTTTCAGGGGGAGAACAGAAACGAAAATATCATTCCAAGGGGAGATCAACTAGAAAGGGAAGCATGAAATACGTCCTCAGGATCAAAGGATTATGGAAAGAGTACATCCAGCATAAAAGAGTCAATCAAAAGGCTAAAGGATCAGTATTTTTGTTTACTCTTGAAACATTATATTGAGCATTAAAGCAATATATTTTTCTCTATAATTGAATGCCTTTCGTAAGTCAGCACTTATATACCTTCAAGGCCTCTGACTTAGGATTATTCATAAACTGTGTGAAGTTTGCTTGCTGAGACTTCAATCAAACAATTTTAAGTTGTGTGGAAGATCATCATGATAGAACAGTTAAAATATCTGGAGCATGAAGGACTATTTGATCAGTAAAGAGAAATTGACCATTGACATACATACCTCCTTATGTCATGAAGAAAATTTCATGATTGATAAGTGAGTTTGACTAATACTTTGAAGGTATCGAGCCTCAAGGGTTTGATCTTGAAAGTGCAATGTGCAAGCAGTAAAATTGGTATTTGGTCTCTTAAATTGAAAGATCACCTAATCTCACAATAAGTTGTAAACTTTGGTTTGATTCATTGTCCACAACAACAATAAGGACCTTTCAAATATAAAATATATATTGGCATCATTATCATAATTGAATACATGTGATATAACAGATGTGTATTGCAGAAGAAGACATACTTCCTCAACAGATATGGATTTCAGATGAAGATTATAATATAGACAGAAGTGTAGCTGAAGCAAGCTTTATATGTCACATGGAGCATTCACAATCCTTAAGTATTGATCCAATGATGCATCCCTAATTATACAAATCTGGTTATATGTGGTTCTCATCACCCAAGTATAGACAAGTTCAAATATTCTCAAAAGTCTTCTCTCAACAACTCGTGTACACCAGTTTGGAGCAGCAAGGTACAAAGTCAGAAGAAGAAGGCCTAAACACATCTCAGAGAGAGGAAATGAAGAGATAGAAAGCATACTAGGAAATGTGCAACCCTTTTCCATTGATGTCAAAGGGGGAGGAAAAGCAAGTAACAGAAGTTAGGATCTTCTAAAAGAAGCTAGGCAGAGGAAGACTTGGAGGAAGCATTGGATTATTGGTGAAGGTGTTGCCATCAATGCCAAAGGGGGAGACTATTGGAAATATTGTCATTGATGGAAAAGGAGGCAGCAGAGGCAAAGACAGACAAAGGACAGCAGTAGAGGCAAAGGGGAAGACAACAAGTCTTTACAGGGAGCATGAGAAGAACAGAGGGAGAGTCTATTTACAGAAATAGCGCAAAGGAGACCTGCATCGGTTGCATAGAAACCAGAGATCTGTAGAGACAGAATATAGAATAGAAAGCCTTTGAATCAGAAGATCTGGCCAAGCTAAAGGGTTTGTATGTAACTCCTGCATATATATTATAGAAGAATTGTGCAGTATTACATGGGCATACAAGTCTCTGTGACTAGTGTTGAATTGTGCTTAGACTTTTTCTGAGTTAGGAATAGAGTATTGAATGTGGCTAGTCTGCATTCTGGATAAAGGTTGTGAGTTAACCAAACTCGGGCACGCTTGCCTAGAGAGAAATGAAGCCATTGTTGCAGAGTAAGGGATTGATATAGCATATCCCTATTTAAAATTATATATGTAATTATAGATGGGTATATGAAATCTATTAACACGGGATAAAGGGAGTTTCTGCCCTCCTTTGATGACTGACTGGCAACTATGGTAAGATATTGAGAAATTGACCCTGCATACCCAAACAGAAAGAGGATATCCCTCGTGCAAGGGAGGAACTTTGTGATAGAGTCGAGGAAAGGCCCTATGTTAAAGAATCATGGGACAAACACAGAGGATAGGTAACAACCTACGCGTGAATGGAGTTGTGCGTTACAATGAGCGAAAGTGCGTGATGAAATGCTGGAAGTATACAATGAACAGTGGAGCAAAGCTCGCTCGATAAACTATGTGTGAACTAGAAGCGAGAGTATACAAAGGTTATAACACGGAAGAATCTCACTGAATGAGCTAGTGTGGAACCCTGAGCAAGATTAGTCGGAGGTTCTATCCTTGTCTGAGATCGTGAATCAAAACAGTGGAAGATGAAACTAAATTAAAGAAAAGATCTTTGGTTGCTGGAGCAAAGGAATTCTGAAGCGATGGCATGGTCCTAAAATGAAACGTTTAACAACAAATGAAACTTTGTTGAAGAGCACGACAAAACCCTGAGGGAAAGGAGAGGAACCACGAGCGCTGTGAACAGTGACAGTGGGTTTGGAACACCCGACGGTTTTCATCGCACCACTTTTGTAAGGTAAGCGGTAATTGGAAAAAGAATGTGATTCCACAAGTTGGACGACGCGTGGCAACAAGTGGTTTTCAGAAACCATTTTTATTGCACGTTAAAGCTCAGGGGGGCGGGGGGGGGGGAATTAACGCAATATCATGCCAAGCCATTCGATAATCAGTGGTTGGAATCAACCGTCATCGTGATTGCGCAATGTGTGAACTTTAACATGAAGGTGTGTCTGGTGGGTTTGCAATATTAACCGTTTATTTAATTTCATAAAATTCGAATGATGGACGTGTGGGGCCTGTGGATTGCAATGTATGTCACGCTAGTTGAATTGATGGGGTTAATATTATAAACCGAGGTTTGACAGTCGTGTTAAAAGGGTCGAATCCATGCTATACCTAAAGCCTGGGTTTGTATACAAGGAGAGGATTTTAATTGTAATTTGAGTGCATTATAAAGAAGGCCAAGATTATAATATAAGATATATATATATATATGGTCTGTGTGTGTTGGAATAAAATACCAAAGAATATATTAGATGTATTGAGGGTTTATGACCTTTGAAGGAAAATTCCCGCCACAAGAAGAGTTGTCAGATTTAAAATTGGATAAGTACAAAGGTGTGGCAGGTGTTTTGTCGAGAGAATTTTAATTTAATATCTCAAATCTCCCATTTGAGATATTAAAGGGTTCTGATCTATTTGCTTAATTTACCAGCTCAAAATAAAATAATGTAGTGAGATTACCCGAATTGGTGAACTAAAATTGTAAAATAGGTATATATACATACAGCATATACACAACTACAGTGAACTTGGTGAATATGAACCTGACAGAGGTAAACAGAGATTGTAGAGTTGAAGAGATGTGCAGCTAAGGGATTTAAAATTGCAATGAACAGGTGCACATGCACAAGTGCTCAGAGTTGCAGTAAACAGAGGTATCCAGGACAGTTGCATGACAGCAACAGAAAGGACAAAACCAGCAAGCCAAGGGCTGAGTGAAGTTTATATACTGTAACTAAAAATGTAAATGTTTTAATTGTTTTATATTGTTTGTGATGCAAAGGCAAGTATCCGAAGGAAAAGAAAAATCCCACTGTAACATTGAAATTTGTACATATTGTTATATTTTTTAAAATGAGTTGGACAAAGGAATGAGAAGGCAGAAGCCAAAGAGTCATGGCTGTCCACTCCAAATTCCTTGTGGAATACAAATAGTCATGTGATGAACTCGATATATAATACTAACTTGATATGTATAGAGAGGTTAGAGAGAGTAAGGATAGATAATGCAGAGTATAGAAGATAGAGGCAGAGAAGAGAAGGAAGAGAAGAGCAGAAAGAGATGCTACAGAATAGAGCTGATATCTGAGGTAAATCACCAAACATTTCTTTAGATAAATTGAGAAAGTTGGAGCTTCCCTATCAAGTTGAAGCTTGATAGCTGTCAGTTGTAGCTGACTGAGGTTGGAGCCTCCTGTAGGTTGGTGCCTGCAGAAAAACAGTGGTGAGAGGGAGTTGGAGCTTGTCTTTGCATCACAACAATAATAAGATGTGGTTTTCTCCCTTTATGGGCTTCCACTTACATATTTTGTCTCTATGTGTGTTGCTTATATGTTGATATGATCCACTCAATCAGGTTATTTGTTTGATGCCCTCACAATAAGGTTGATGTCACATTAATTTAATACTTGCTGCAACATTTTAAGATTGTTCACATATTAAGCTATAAATAAGTTTGATGAAAATTAAGAAAAAGCTAATGCATGTGTTAAACTGATTCACCCCCCCCCCCTCAGTTTAACCAAAGATTCAATAGGCTCCACCAAGGGGCCTAAAGAAAATGCAGGAAAATCTGAGCGGACGACACATCCGACAAAGAAATTTGACAGTAGAAACATTGCAGCTGTAGAGAAGGACCAGGACATGCATCAAAAAGCAAACGCATGCCACCCAAAAGCTGTGAAGATCCCGAAAATAGTTATTCAAGAACCTGACATTGGCATCTACAGAGAATACATGAGAGAACATGCCATCAATTGAAAATTTATGGGCATATGGTCATTCGCAAGAGCCCTCAAAGGATGGATCCAAGACAAATGTAACCCCAAAGGTGCGATAGAACTCTAGCTTGGCTCAAAAGGATTCTTCACCATTTTTTTTTCTCTCCTGGAAGACAGGGACATAATCTTCGAAGGGGGGCCATATTCTTTCAATTTTGGTGGTCTCTACATGAGATACTGGAAGGAGAAATTCACTCCAGAGAAAGAAGACTTCACTTGTATCCCAATCTAGATTAGACTATATTCTCTCCCTATAGACTACTGGGTACCATCAGTTCTCAAATCCATTGGAAATGAACTTGGAGAATATATTAAGATGTCAGAAGGTACAAAGAATGAACATTATATTTCATATGCTCGGATCTGTGCCTATATTGATGTCTCTGGAACCCTTCTAGAGGCCATCAATCTGAACTTCAGAGATGAAATATGGACCCAAACGGTGGACTACAAACATATACCTTTCCATTGTCGGAAGTGCCATGAGCATGGAAATCTCTTCAAAGACTGCCCACAGAACCAGCCAACCCCAAAAGAGAATCAGGCAGGTAGGAAGGATGAGCAAGGCTTCATCAAAGTGAGCCACAAAAATAGGCAAGGAAAAAGGAACAATACAGGAAGAGAAAATCCAAAGCTAGCACAGCAAAACAAATATGACATCCTCTCTTCCATAATAGAGGAAACAAGACAACACAGTAATAGCAAAGAGAAAACCAACGAACAGGAAAAGGACATGGATACAGACATGGAGAACACAACCATTCTCTCTCAAGAAGAATAGGCAACTCAAGAGGAAAATGATATGGACTTCATCCAGGACATACCATCGTCGGAAGAAAAAGAAATAGAGGACATCCTGATGGGCATGGACCTGCAGAAGATATCAAGTGACTGGACTACAAAAGGTTTCGAGGGAATACCAGAAGATTACATACAAAGAATTGAGGAAGCATACACTCTGCAACAAAGCCTTCAAAAGAAAAGAGAACACCAAACCAAGGGGAAAAACCAAGCCAGCGGAATCAAAGTGAACCTCAAAGCCAACAACCAGATCACAAAGGGGCAGCCAAAGAGAAAGGGTTGAAAAACCAACAGTCAACATCTCCAAGAGCTTGGTAGTCGCCTTATCAATGAGGGCAAGGTAAGGGTTCTCTCTCACTCCTAATACATTATTATGATCTGTACATCTTGGAACATCAGAGGACTCAGTAGTCCCACAAAAATGGATCCTCAAATCCAAAGTTATCTCAGGAAAAACTGATATTCTATTGTTACAAGAAATAAAAAGTGGTCTATTCGATATGTTGGACATTCAACAAGCCTGCTTTAGGAAACAATACAGTCATTTGGCTATTGCTGCATCTGGCACTGCAGGAGGCATAGCAATGTTCTGGAAAGACTCAAAATTTCATCTGATTGACTCCTTTGCTTCCAAGCACGCCCTCACAACGGTTCTCCAAATCACGGGAACAAAAGAAAAGCTATGCATCACCAACATTTATGGCCCACATGCGGTTCATGAATGCTCTGTTTGGCTGAACCGTCTTAATAGCCTACTCCAGCCTCTAAGCCATTAGTACCATCTCCTTTCTGGAGACTTCAACATGATCCTAAATCTGGAGAAAAAAGGGGTGAGCTTCGCAGATTGGACTCAGACTCTTTGGCCTTTCAAAGTATGATAGATGAATTGGGCTTCATAGATATCCCTACAAAAAATGGCATTTACACCTAGAATAATAGAAGAGGAGGTGAGCGTCAAATAGCCTCCAGACTTGACCGCTTTCTCCTCTCTGAAGAGATATTCCTCTCCTCACTGGAAATGGAAGCTAGCATTGCTCCTCAAGTTGGCTCTGATCACTGGCCGATTGTTTTGACCATCAAAATCTCTAAAAGACAAAAGAATGTACGCTTCAGGTTTGAAGCGTTCTGGCTCTCCCACCCAGATTTCCAAGAAAGAATCTAGGAATGGTGGTCCATATTACTTCCTTAGCATGGAAACAAGATGCAAGGCTTCCAACAAAGACTAAGAATTATCAAACAAGAATTAATCAAATGGAATCAGAAAACCTTCAGAGACATCACAATGGAGAAAAAAATGATCGAATTAAAAATGAGAGCACTTCAACAAAGTATCAGTCACAGTGGAATGATAGAGGAAGAACAAGCCTCTCAAGCAGAAACCCTATGGAGGCAGAAATCCAGGATCAACTGGCTTAAAGATGGGGAAAAAAAACAGCATTCTTCCACAAATCAATGATCCAACATCGAAAGAAGAACCAAAATTCTCAACCTCAAAAATAAGCAGGGTCTCATGCTTAATACATATCAGGAAATTGAGGAAGAACTACACCAGTACTTTTTGAGCATCCTCAAAGAAAGCAACCAGCACAATGAGGAATGCATCAAGAAGACCACCAATAATATCTAGTCCATCTTAACCAGAGAACACAATCAGATGCTTTAAAAAAAAATAACCATGGAGGAAGTGGAAGTTGTTATCCAATCAATGCCCAACGGCAAGGCCTTGGGGCCCGACGACTTCACTATCGACTTCTACAAAGCTTGCTGGAATCTAATTAAGGAGGATGTCTATGACATTGTGGAGGAATCAAGGATGAAGAAATCCATCTTTCCTTCCCTCAACGTTACTTTTTTGGTGCTCATTCCCAAATCTGACAGGGCGGACTCTCCTGATCACTTCAAACCCATTGCTCTATGTAATGTAATTTACAAGATCATCTCCAAGGTTCTCGCCAACCGCATCAAACCCTTCTTGCCTCTCCTCATCTCGGCCAATCAAACTAGTTATGTTGAGGGCATGAAAATCTTGTACAGCATCGTTCTCTCTCAAGAAGTCATCCATTCCCTCAAAGACTAGGGAAAATTCGGTATGTTGATTCAACTCAACATGTACAAAGCTTTCAATAAGATTAATTGGAATTACATCCGACATATGTTGGATGCCTTCGGTTTCAGCTCTGACTGCATTAAATGGATCATCGACTTGGTCTCGAGGGCTTTTTTCTCCACTCTCCTCAATGGTTCCCCTTCCTCCATCATCAACCCCATGCGAGGCATCAGACAAGGATACCCTCTCTCTCCATTCCTCTTTGTCATCATGGCTGAGGGTCTAGGTAGGAACATCTCTGTGACCTCCTCCAACAATCTTATCTCTGGTCTCAACCTCTAACACCCCCCCCCTCCCATCTCCCACCAGCAATTTGTGGACGGTATGCTCCTCATGGGATGCCCCACAGCCAAAGAAGCCCATGATTTTCAAAAAAATCTCGATGACTTCGCTTTAGCCTCTGGATCCTCTGTCAACGACTCCAATTCTAAAATATTCTTTCTCAACACATCGATTGCCATTCAAAGCCACATCACCATAATCCTGGAATTCCAAAAAATCAGCTTCCCCTCAAAATACTTGGGCATTCCCCTGATGGAAAAACCTCTATCCTGCTCGAACTGGGAACCCCTTATTTCCAAGCTCAAAAAAAAGATCTCCAATTGGACCTTTCGCACCCTCAATTTCGCCAATAGATTAGTCCTTGTTCGCTTTGTTCTTCAAGCCATGCCCCTGTACCATTTCTCTGCCACTGCTGCTCCCCGTTCCATTTCGAATTAGATCAGAGCCATTCAAAGAGATTTCCTCTAGAAAGGAAAAGCCAGCAACAGAAAATGGGCCTTGGTGGCCTGGGACAAAGTCTGCTTGCTCAAGAAAGAGGGTGGTCTTGGACTTCAAGATCTAGGCATCCTGGGCAATCCTTTGGGAACCAAGACTTGGTGGCACTGTATCACTAATCCTTCCACCCCTTGGGCCATGCTTTGGAAAGCCAAATACACCCCCATGCACCCCTGGGACTCTCTTATCAGGCTCTTAGGTAATCTCAGAGGCTCTTCTATTTGGAATGAGGCATGGGAAAACAGATCACTCATTCAAAATCATAGCTTCTAGGAGATATGTAATGGTGAGAATGCCCTGTTCTGGGTGGATGCTTAGGATAAATGTCCTAAACTCGACTCGGGGATTTATATGCCAGTCAAAAGGCAGCTGGAAACTCAAAATAAACACAAGGTCAGAGACTACTGGAAATTCTCGGAAATCTTCGAGTGGAGGGAATGGATGGATATCAAAGACATTGTCTCAATCCCTTTCCACCAGCCGATGAACATTCTTACAGAGGAACTAAACAACAGACAAATCCAAAAGGAAGAAGGACCAGACATTATACGGTGGGGCTCCAATGCAACAGGGAGATTTAATATCAAAGAAGCTTACAACATCTTGCAGAGTCCCACCCAGATCTACACAACTGCAAGTGGCAGAGACTCTGGAGTAGGAAGCATTGGTCGAAAATCACACTCCTTCAATGTTTAGTCATGCACAGGAAAATTCTAACATGGGACAATCTTCTAAAGAAAGGCTTCATAGGACCCTCCGAGTGCACGTTGTGTCACTCCAACTCGGAATCGTCCAACCACATCCTCAACACTTGTCCTTTCACTTCCAACATTTGGTCCTGGTTCCTTTTTTTCTTTAAAGCCTTCGATCGCATTCATGATTCCATTCTCTCCTCTCTGGAGAATTGGCGCCCTACCTTCTCTAACTAGCCCCTCATCAATTTAGCATGGAACCTCCTCCCAGGCATCATATGTTGGGCCCTCTAGAAGGAAAGAAACTCCTGTATTTTCAAAAACGAGGCCTCAAAGGAAGAAAAAATTCTCCACGAAATCAAATGCACTCCGCGTGAATTTTCCTCCACCGCCAACCTCTTAGACCCTTCTCGCCCTCCCTCAGTGGATGATCGCAAAATCTCATCCCTTCTCAACCTCCCCTCCCCCTCTGGCACCCCTACCCTTGTTGTCCCTAACCCCTCCCTTCCTTTTTGTATATGGCAACTACCCAATCATAATTTCACCAAGCTCAATTATGATGGAGCATCCAAGAATAACCTAGGTATGGCCGGTTTCGGAGGTGTCTTCTATAACTCTCAAGGCTTTATCCTCTGGATTTACTATGGCAATCTAGGGCACACCACTAACAATGCAGCAGAGCTCCACGTGCTTGCTCATGGACTGGAAATTGCCAGGCACAACAACTACTAGCCCCTTCTAGTAGAGGGTGACTCCAACGTTGCTACCCAAGATTGTAAGAAGCTCCCACAAGGGCACAGTGTCAGACATGTTTCCGACTGCTAGCGCATCAATAAAATCCTTCATAAAATCAATGCTAGCATCGTGGAGGCAAGAGGGGTTTATTTCACGGCAATTAAGAGGGATGCTAATAAGTTGGCGGATTTCCTTTCCAACCAAGGGGTCAAGACCTCGGAAAGACTCATTTCTCAGGCCTGGAACTCAATTGAATCTATAATGGTAAAAATCGCGTGCACCAACATTAATAAAAATGATCTTCAAAAGCCCTTGGTCTTGTCAGTACCACCTTCACCTATCAATCATTATGATCTGGTACACCGCATTCCTTCTCACGATTGATCGATTTTGTGTCTCGCCCTTGTTTTGTTCACCCTGGTACGTCTCCACCCAAGGCCATTACTCCAGGCCAGCTCCCAACACCTTTGCCCGCATGCAATACAGTTGTACCTATGTTCCCCCTTCTCCTCGGCCAGTCACCTCAAATCCCCCTCACTTAGCCTTCATCCCTCATTGCTTGCCACTGTTGGGCTCTCCTCTCTCCACGTGCTGCAGTTTCAGCTTCCTGCTCCTGCCCCCACCCTCCACTCCTCTGCACAAGTTGCCTCCCATGGCCACCTGTCACAGCAACCCTCCTCCCCAGCCTCATCGCGGTCGCGATTCTTACTCGGAGAATCCTTCTCGCCATCCGGTCACGAGGGCAGAGACCTCTGCTCGTAATTCTGCCCACATCTTTGCGGAGAGTACTCCGAAGCTGGTGTAGGAGATTTTCTCTAGATTGGAGGCAGAGGCCTTTGCTCGTCAGAAGTCCATCCCGTCGGAAACAGTGGACAATGCCTTTCGATGGATTCCTGACCCCGCTCTCACAAGGAGCCGAGAAAATCTGTACAGTCGTGATATTGATCTGCACTAGCACACGAAAACTATGGTAGCCATTGCGATCCAGGAGAAAAGCAACATAAGCAAAAAGCTGGAAAACAAAATGGACACGCTGTCTGAAAAATTCGAAGCCTATGTGAGGGTGGTTCACCACCTCCGCTTCGTCAATAGCTCCTCCCCTCACTACGATTTGCTGAAACACAGCTCGGCCAAGCAGCACCAGCAGAAGCCTAGAATCAAGGAAGAAGCTCAGGAAAAGGTTAACCCGCAGGAGGTTGGTCCGTCCCATCACAATCTCCTCGACCTGGAGGAAGGAACCCTGGATCTCCCGATCAACGTGGAGGATTATCTCAATGACGAAGAGGACGTGCAGCCCCCCTCAGGTCCCTAACTTTCTCTACTCCTCTTGGTTTAATCTGTTTTCTTTTTGTATGAGGCTCACTCAGCTCTCGAGATCGAAAGATATTTTTTCCAGTACCATGAATGCTTTGGCCTATTGCAGTCATACCGTTTTTTCTATCTTCCCCACTCAACAATTCTCCCATGTATCCCCCTCCCTAAGTGTGGGCTTGACACAGCGGTCTTGTTTGACTCCGGTCTCCAGCCTCTCAGGCTATTTTATATACTCTATTTTTATACTTAATGTGAATAGAACTTCCCAATTTACAAAAAAAAAACTTTTGCACACTTACTCTGTTTGACATCTTTCTTGCATTATTGGAAAGCCTCCAAGTGTAGAACAACGCTAGGGAATTTGGCACAAGTGAGATATTTTGGACACTAGTTAAACTCATTTAATGCCTCAAACTACCTTTAGAAGGTTTCATACTCCACTTTTCAAGAGTGGGACCCTAATAAAAGGTAGTATAAGCTAAATCTTCCAAATTTTACACTCTAAAAGCATCGAAATAGATGAAAATTAATATAATGATCCAATCTGTATCACAAAATAAAAAGATAAACTTTGTTGGTGAGAAGCATATTTACTATTAGCATAAGATAAACTTTTTTAGAATGGTTGGATTTAATCAACTCCTACTTTTCTTATAGGTTGTGGTCGTTATTGTGGAATAGAATTTATGTTATTTAAAAAGTTTGATTCCATATTTTAGGGAGATAATGTCTTTCTTAAAAAGGTTTATAGTCCAAACCCATGGGCACAAACCCAACCATGAGAACAAGTTGGTGTGACCTAGACCACGTGACATACAAAACATTTCGACAGCTTAAGTATTTCTACTAGTTGTTAATTAAACTACAAATTAATGACACAAATTTACAAAGAAACACCTTAGATATTTCTACTTGTTGTTTATCAAACTACAAATTAATTATACAAATTAAAAAAAAAAATAACCAATTAAGAAATTTAATTTTAACCTCTAAATAACAATATATCCCGATAATGCCTTTGCCAATTACAATTTTTTTTTGGTATACAACAATGCTAACTTAAAAAAAAAATACAAGACCACCACCAGCATGACTGTGCCTTTACGAACCAGAGCCAAAGTCCCATAACAAAAAAAAACAGAGGTGCATAATACAATACCACTTTAAAAAGAAAAATATTTTTCTTAAATAAAAAGTGCAATCCACATGGACAAGCCAAAATCAGCTTAACTTCACTTATCAGACTCGTTCCTGAACTAATCTCACGTTTTATATGCCGATGATAAACACCCAGGTCATGGCATTATTGGACGGCCATCATTAAAACTTTGATCAGTTTGACAGTCTATTGTTCAGAGTCGCTTCCATCCCCAGAGATTTCATAGTCAGGCGTCCCAAAGATATTCCACCACGAGATGCAAAGAATTGACAAGAATTGAAAACTGAAACTGCATTTTCATAGATGACATGTTGTGAGATGAGACGAGCACGGAAAGGTGGTGCATGATTTTAACTCCCTAGGGGCATTCTCTTCATTATTTTTCCCCAAAGTCTTTCTGGGAAACTCTTTTCCAAGAATCTTGCTGGTGCAGTTCTTGCACTTCTATTTATTAGACCAGACCAAAATTAATTCATCCCAATTTTGGGCCTAATAATAATCAATTTCCAGTTTTTCTTACTTTCAGATCCAGCAAACAACATGAATACATCTAATTTCAAGTTTTTCTTACTTTCAGATCCAGGAAACAGCATGAATACATCTCTGTGTAGAGGAACAGGGTGAATAGTATCTTTAACCTTTACAGAGTGAAGTGGAACGCAAAATACTACGTCTGTTTTTTTAATGAGAATAAGTATATCCACTTTAACCTTTACAGAGTGAAGTGGAACGCAAAATACTATGTTTGTTTTTTAAAATGAGAATAAGTAGATCAACAACGTATAAAGAATTATTTTTTCAATAGAGTGGGAAAATTTATATTAATTTAGTTGTTAAATAAATAGTGGAGACAATTATTACTGGCTACTATCTACAGACAGACTGACATTATTATTCAAAAAAAATAAGCCACTTAGAATTACCTCAGTAATTTTTAAGGAATAGGCTTTAGCTCTTGCTAAAAGTCTCTAGGTCTTTAGCCATGTCTTAAAAATAAAGTT
Organism: Pinus albicaulis; assembly: GCA_034641835.2. Lineage (NCBI taxonomy): Eukaryota > Viridiplantae > Streptophyta > Pinopsida > Pinales > Pinaceae > Pinus > Pinus albicaulis. The sequence continues at coordinate 1,573,821,056 of CM076575.1, read as the reverse complement.
TTTGACCAAAATAATGACAGTTGTAAGTATACTCTAGACCAATAATTCTATTTTTTTTACAATTTAAAGAGACTTTGTCTATTTCGTAATAATTCCAATTTTTTTAAAATAAAATTACTTAAATAATTCAAGTTAATAATTAATTTCTTATTTAAACAGGCTTGGTCTATTTTTAAAAATAAATGTATATAAATAATTTAAATTTAAAAATAAAAAAAATATTAATTGTTTAAAGTTAATAATAAATGAATGAAATTTTTTATAAGGGATGATATGTGTTTGCCACTCCACACTCCACTATATAATGTATCATAAATTAAACGAGACCTAAGTGTTTTTTATTACTATAAACACTGTTACATACATACTGGAGGTAGACTAAATACAGAATGAGAGAACCTCGCACACTGCCATCCTCTCCAAGTGTGTGACCGTAGACGAAGAAAAGAGAATTAGAACTACTTCTGGCACCCTTAACAAAGATCCTGTTTGGTGACTGAGGACCGGCTTGTGGCTGCGGTTAGGATCGCTTTGGCTGACAGTGACGGCAGTCTCTTCGACACCCGAAGTGCCCTTGGCTCTCGGATCGGGGTTTCAGATCGGCAGTTCATACACATTTGTAGGGGTTATATGTTAGTTTTTTTTGAAATTTTTTTTTTTTTTTTTTTTTTTGTTAGTTTCAGTGGTGTAATTTAGAGAAATATACATCTATAGTTTATATGAGTTTTGAGATTATTGGCACGATTAATTTGTGTTTTTAGTAGTTATGATTTAAGAGATCTAAATAGTAAAAATTATTTGGGAATTACAATAGATTTGGGCCACACCAGCTCTTAGGATGACTCTAGTTTGGAACTAGTAACTTTTATACTAAAGAGTACCTTAACAAAACACCATGACACACTTATATACACCCTTTAAACATAATATACTTACCAATTTAAAAAAATTTAAAAATTCATTTCAAATAACTAAAATTTATTATTTTATTAAAAATTATATCATCTCATAACAATTTATTGCTCCTGAATTCAATTCTGGACAATTTTAACCAGAGAAGTTTAAAAGCAAACCCTAAAACCAATCCGATAGACTATTATATATATATCGTACTGGATAGCACGTTCCTTCTTTATTGTATTGGAGAAAAGATCTTTAATTTAATTTTATACGGCACGGAAGGACAAAGGCAACAAAGGAAGGGGTAACACAGGAAGAAGACAACAGAAAGAAGAGAGCCGGAGAGAGGGGAGCAGTAAAGAAACCTGCCAGTAAATTTTATATCGTTTAAAATCAAGCCAACAGGTTATTTTCATAAATTTATATTTTGTAGTTTTAAATATAAATTTTCATAAATGTATATTTATTAGCTTTTTATATGTATGGTTGACAATCGAACCAACAATGATTTATAATTTAATATTTAAAAAAAAAACGAAACAACTTTGTTATTATTTCCGGTAGTTGTTGAAAGCCGTTTGAGACAACAGATTGAGATTCCTTAAATTGCAGATTTGTACGAAGTACTAGTCCTGCAGCTTTGACAAAAGACTGATATTACTTAAAAGTTGCAGATTTGTACGAAGTACTAGTCCTGCAGCTTTGAATTCTTCATCATTTGTGTGGTGTTGATTACTCTTTGAGCTTTAAATTCTGTACATTTGTCTCTTTTACTGAAAAATGAAAAATAAAAATGGAAGTCGTCTAGGGAGCACGCGAAATCGCCGGGAGGGCAAAGAATTGCCGGAATCTAGTTAACTAAAATTCGAAAAATCATGTGCTTGGAGTGTTTTGAATCCATTTTTAATGTTGGAAATAGATTCAGCATTATCAAAAACTCTTAGGGAACTAAAAATATTAAAGTCTAACCACTAAAGCAAATCTTTGACGAATTTTCTAAAAATTATTGCCAGATTCTGGGTAAAAACGCGTGCTTTTTAGACTACCCGATAAAAATGGTGTTGCTTTTATTACTACGCCCTCTGAGTCTGTCCTGTCCCTCGTGGTTGTTTTTATGGTTTTAAATACATCACCCGGGAATGCATCAATGTTTGCGTCAAACTAGATAGAATCCTGTCGTGGCATCCCTGGCTGTTGTTGTTATGGTTTTAAATACACCATCCAGGACTGCATCAAAGTTTGGGTGAAAGTAGGTAGAATCCAACTGTAACATTTACAACTCCAGCTAAGGGAGCAAGATTGGGTTGATGTTGTGTTTGAAAACAGCTGTCTCGTTGCTAGGTAGAGTGTCAAGGTAGGAGAGAGGTGAAATTCCAACCATGGTTGGTTCGATGTTGTTGGAAGATTATCTTAATAATAAAAAACACCAGAAAAAATTTAACTGAAAAACTCACTAAAACAAGAAATAATTTAAAATTTTTACTCACACTTAGAACATTAGTGGAAACTTCATTTGGGAAGTTTGATTGAATGTTTTTGACATTGTTTGGTTTTTTCTTACTAATAATTTTAGAAGATATATTTACATCACTCCACTTAAGGTTTTATAAAGTTTTTGTTGATTCTTTGACAAAGTCTTTGTTAACATATCATCTAGATTTTAGTCCATCATTTAACATTTCATGGATGGATCCAATGATATAAAACATCAATGTGCTTTGTCTTAGAATGATATGTTGGATTTTTTTTCTAAATGAATAGCACTCTGAGTATCACAATGCAACAAATAATTATCTTGTTTTATTCTCAACTCTCCTAAAAATGGTTGCATACACAACATTTCTTTGCAAGTTTAAGTGGCGGCTATGTATTTTTCCCATGCTGTGGAGAGCGCGACTACTTTCTGCAATCTGGACATCTAAGATACTATTCCACCTACAAAAGTACATAAATAACCAGTGGTGGACTTTCTAGTATCCACATCTCTAGCCATGTTTGCATATGTATAACCTTCAAGAGAAACATTGTTATTACCAAAATATAAAGGATAATTACTAGTACCCTTCAGATACCTCTAAATCCACTTTACCGCTTGCCATTGTTGTTTTTTTTTATTTGCAAGGAACTTGCTCACTACTTACTGAATGTGCAATATCTAGATGAGTACATACCATGGCATACATCAAGCTATCAACAGCTGAAGCATAAGGGATTTTACTCATTTCTTCATTCTTCTATAAGATATTTTAAGCATCGGCTATAAGTTTTAAGTGTGATGCTAGGGGTGTACCAACTGGCTTGGCATTCTTTCTATTGAACCTATCTAACACATTTTCAATATATTTTTCTTGTGACAGCCACAAATTTTTGTTCTTTCTATCACTGAGCAGAGAGAGAAGTGGTGGTGGTGTGTAAAGACATCATTGTGGTGGTTTGTAAAGACATCATTGTTTTGTTTCCAATGGCCACTTAGACAAATCAAAATTGATTTTTCTAGCCTTTAAATAGGCTACATCAAAGATGAATACCATGAGCAAAATCATGGGTGCTCGTATATCTAGAGTGTAAACCACCAGCAACTTGACTTAACTTAGTTATGTTTCCTAGAACAACTTGGAGCCTAAACCACCAGCAACTTGACTGCGTCAAGTTTTCTAGAACAACCTTAACAGGTTGAAAGTATAGACATGGGGATATTTTAATAGTTGACCGACTTGAAATCTGCACTTATTGTTGGCATCTCAAACAATGGCTAGAGTTGAAATGTTGAAAAGAATGCTAGACATTGTATTTGCATAATGACATATGAAGAGGTCTGAAAATTAAGAAAATTGGCACCAATTTAAGGAAGTTATTTTAGAGGAAATCTTTTAAAAAATGAAGAAATTAATGACTATGTTGAAAGCTTTGGGGGTGATCCATCATGCTTATCAAAATCCTTCACCAAAACAAATCATTTAAGTTCAGTTACTGTAGAATAGACTGTAATAACAACGGAGCACTTGCTGATAACACTAGATGTTGTAGGTAGGTTGAGAAACCATGTATTATAGAGAAATTTGGTTTTCATGTTGAAATGGAATGAAAAATAGATGAAATGATGTTTATTGTTGTAGGTTTTAACCCTGTACGGAAATTAACTGCAAACGAATCTTAAAAATAGAAATAAACAATAGCGACAGCATAAAACATAAAACAGATAAACACAGAGATTTTCCCCTGGATCCCCAAATCGGGACGACCAGCTTGATTTTTCATTATATTCCTTTTAGTATTACAGCACATATATACATGCTGAAGCATACATAAACCCCAATCCATTAACCTTGGATTAGAACATAACCGTAGTTCCCTTGACCGGATCTACAAAATACCAGGGGTCGAAAACCATCGTACCCCAAAACCATGTGCAAACCCATGCACAAAACCATGAGCGGATCTGCCCACCGGAAAATAAGGACCAAAATTTTTTTTCGGGGCGCTGCCCCGGACCCCGACAGGGAGGGCTACCACTCCCCCGCGCGTGATTAGTCATGTAAAGAATATAACACGTAACCAAAAATTGTGATGTTGTTGTCATGCCTTCTGTAGATTTAGAGGACAAACAACAAGTCCACGATTCACTGCTACACTTAGAAGAAGCCGACGATGATTATGCTAACATCACCAATTTTGGATATGAGATTTTGAAAATCCTCAAACGATATAACCATGGAGGAAAGGGATTTCGCTGAAATTTTTGTTACTAAATGAAGCTACAAGTATAGCTGAAGGAAGAAGAAGCAATGTTAATGCTATGATTATTAAGGAAGAAGGAAAACATTTTATTGAATACCCTATTAAAAAAAATTCCAAGCAGGCTGACAACTTTTTTAACATTGTCATGGAAGACATGAATATGAAGGTTTCAAAGGATGAAGTAAAGAAGAATGTGCTACACTTAAAAGATGATGTTGAAAACTGCAAATTTTGAAGAAATCAAGAAATTGAATGAGCAATTGGAATAGATGAATTTGGATCCATATATGATGAAGAGGATAATTATGGATATAGAAATGTTACACATTAGTAAGTAGATAATAGGATGAAAATACAATCTTGAATCAACTCTTGGTTGCATTTAAAGAAAATGATAAATTTGTTGAATGTTATTGATGCAGAGACTGAATTTGAAAACAATGTCTTATTTAAATGTTGTTGTGCAGATGAAAGCTCTTACATCCCAGAGTAATACTAACACAAGCATTTTCCAAGATGAAAGCTCTTACGTCCAAGAGGAGCATAAACATAAGCATGGCAATGGAGAATAATTTTATGAAGGATGATGGACATGAAAATAAATTATGATGACAACCTTTTAACAAGGTTTAGTGCTTGGAATTTTCGAAGTATACTCATATTTTATGGGTCAGCATGAAAAAAAAGCAAAAACCCCAAAGGAAATATTTTAGTTAAATTAATTTAGGGTAAGAAAATATGAATATAAGAAAGTTAGATTAATATATGAAGGTTATATTAATATAATATATAATATTAATATTGATTAATAAAATGGGTACCAATATAAATTAATATAATAAATATAAATTAATGTATTAGATGTTAATTAATTTAATGTAAAAGGAATAGACTAATATATTTGATTTTAATAAGCTCGTTAATAATTAGTTAAAAAAAGGAAGGGGAAAAAAGTGAGTAGAAAGCAAAACCATGAGAAAAGAGGGACAAGACAAAGAAAAGAAAATGAAAAAACCTGAGCTCAAAGGGAAATGATAAGAGAAAAGGAAGGAATCCAGAAACAACAAAAAAAAAAATTAAGAAAAAGGAAAGGGAAAAGGGAGAGGGAAACAAATAGGGAAGATAGAGAAGAGGAAGATAAAGAAAAGAGAAAAGGGGAAGAAAAAAGAAAAGAAGGGTAGAAAAAGAAGGGAATGCAAGGGGACATAAAAGGAGACCCAAAGTAGGAAGAAAGAGACCCAAAGGAAGGAAATAAGGGGCCAGCAGTGGATGATAGGGAGGAAACAAAGGGAACTAGGTTAAACTATTAGGGGAACTAGATTGCTTGGTCAGTGGAAACTAAATACAACTGATTTCAATGTCACCATCTGTGTTGGAGTTATCAGGATTCTTAAAAATTTCCAAAGCCTCTCTAATGTGTTGTTTGAAAGGATGATTTTCTGGAGCAATAATTTGGGTGTCTTCAACATAGATATGATGCTTTGTATTGAATGGATGTTCAACTAATGCCGAGGAGTGGATACATTCATGTTTGAGGTCAACAATGTGTTCTTTTATTCTAGTCCTGAATGATCTCTTTGTTCCATCAATGTAACATCTCCCACATGAACAAGAATCTTTGTAGACACCTCCCTATTGATGGATGTTGATTTTATTCTTAACTGAACTCATCCTTTGTTTCATAGTGCTTAAAGGTTTAAAATATTTTATGATATTCCTTTTCTTCAGAACCCTTGCAATCTTATCAATAACTCCTTAAATGTAGGGAAGGTATTCATTCCGAGTAGTGTTGTCTAACCTTCTCCGCATTATTCCCTTACAAGTCCTACTAATGTATTTCCCCTTATAGCTGATATTATTGAATACCTTTTCCAAGTGGTCAAGATCTTTCTTAAGATGTTTAAAGTCACAAATTCTAGATGCTCTTATTTCCAGGGTGTTTAATATACTGATTTTCTAAAGGGGGTAGTGGTGTCAGTTTGGGTTTTCTTTTTGAATACTTGATATCGAAAGGTGTCATCATGTTTTTGTAGATTTTTGGGTAGCATCAGATGTGCTCTATCTACGAAACTTTGTAGAGGAGCTAGAATGCATGAGATCTCCAAGACCCAGAAATCATTTGGAGAAATTCCACCTGGAGCTTAAGTTATTCAAATAATTAATTATTTTAATGGTGACCCTAAGTCTAAGTTAGGGAAATTAAATAACTAAAGTGAATTAATTTAGACATGTAGGTGAGAATGTTCTAAGTGATGTGGATCAAATATTTTCTAATATTAGCCATTGATTAGAGATTAAATCATGGTCGTTGAATGTTCAATAGGAAAGTATTAAAGGAAGGCTTGGGGTCAATTGGAGAACACACACAAAGTGGCAACACTTGAGCTAAGTTGAAATTTTGGGCGCAATTTGCTGAGAATTTTAGAGTGAGCTTGCAGTGCAGCAAGTGGCAGTTCGACAATGGGATTTCAGATCTGAGATCGAGAATACAATAACAGAGAGGAAAAACAACACTAGAGAAGCAACACAAACCCAATAGGGGTGACATAGGCCCAGGAGGGGTGATGTAGTCTAGCCAGGCTCACGTAGAGGCAGCGTAGTGGCTTACGCAGGCCCAAAGAAATGACGCAGACCTATAGGGATTGACGCAGTGCTAGGAAGGGTAGCGTTGGGGTTTCATTGGGCCAGATTGAGCTTGTATTTAACAGATTTAAAGGGGTGATGCAACCACAATGTAGGGTGACACAGTGACTACGTGGGCCCCTATGGTGTTCTTCATCCTCAGCTGAATCAACCATAATATCTATCTCCAAAGAAAGAGGTACTTCTGCTGGGATTTTCTCTGTCGGGTAAAACACTACTGGTACCCTAGTTTGTATTCAAAAATCTAAATAATAATAAAAACCCTCAAGAGTTGTTGCACCGGTTTTCCCGCATTGGGCTTTTCGGGGGACATTTGTCTGAAAAATCTTATTACTTACTTTGATGTTTTACTAAATAACTCAGAAAAATAACTTGTTAAGTAAATACAATAAGTAGGAGAAGTAAATCAGATTACTGCAGTAGGGTTTATGCTTAGTAAATTAGGAAATTTTCACATGGTATCATATCTACTGCAAATGAGGGAGAGTTGAAGCTATCAAGTAAGCAGGGGAAGTTTTTGCTGCAGAAGGCAGTTGTGGTAGCACAGATCCAGGAAGATGCAGCGTAGCACCAAAGGGACAATGCAAGCCCAGGAGGGGTGATGTAGAGCCTGTCTAGCTCACGCAGAATTGACGCAAAGGATCACATAGACCCAGAGGGGTAATGCAGAGCTAGTCTAGCTTAGGTAGAACTAATGCAGAGGCTCACACAGGCCCGGAAGGGTGACGCAGTCCAAGAGAAGGTAACGTTGTGCCAGTTTTCATGGCTGGAAGTGCAGTTTGGTTCTTCGGAAGTTGCTGGTGGGGCATTAGTTCTGTCAATGTAGAATGGTGTCTAGCAAGGTTGACAAAGTAAGGGGAAGTAGTTCCTCAACATACTTTCTCGCCAAGAAGTCTGAGATATTATCAGCAGTGTGATTGGAGAGGGTTGATTCAGCAACAGTTGGTGCAGGATTTCCGAGAGGGAAATCACTTTTCAGTGGGATTATATTCTCTAGAAGGTTTCTAGTGCCAAGAAACCTAGATCTGAGTATTTTGGTGAGTGCAGCAATAGAAGAAGGGAGAAGAGTGTTCGCTTCAACAAATTTTGAGCAGAGATGGTCGCACATGGATTGAGGGATCATGACATGCTAGATGGAGTATCCAAGTTCGTCATTTGGAAGGCCAAAATCCTGTCAGCTCTAGATGAATATCGTAACAAAGATCATGCTGAGAAGGTTGTAGATGTTCTTGTTGATGCTGATCCATTGAAGAAGTATGAGGAAGCACAAGAAAGGGCCAAGCGGTTGATTATGGATGGGGTCAAGGGTCATGCGGTCCCGCACATTTTTGAAAAGAACATAGTAAATGAGATGTGGACGACGTTGACCTCAATGTATCAAGGGACTTTTGTCCAAAGGAGAATGCTTCTGGAGAATCAACTTCGACTATCAAAGGCATAAGGGAGAGGAAATCGACCCCTTCCTCATTAGATTGAAGGTGATTTGTGATCAGCTGGTTACTATGGGGGCCACTCCTAATGAGGGTCTATTGGTCAAGACTACTCTGAATGCGTTGTCTGAATAGTGGGAGACCTTTGTCCAAGGAATTTTGGGCAGAGCGACACTTCCAAATTTGGAAGACATGTGGGTGTCTCTCCAAAAAGAAGAGATCTGGAGGATGACCAAGGAAGGCAGCACAAGTGACAAAATCAAGATCAAGAAGGAGGAGAAGGAAGATGCATCTCTCTCATCCAAGGGACAACAGGGGCAGCGAGGGAAGAAGAAGAGAGACCTTTCAAAGGTGAGGTGCTTCAGATGTGGTGAACTAGGACATTTCACCACTACTTTTCCTCAAAAGAAGAAAGCCAAGCAAGATTTGGATTCAAAGGCTGTAGCAGCTAAGGGTAACGATGGGAGTGATGACGATGTGGCTATGATTTCTCATGTGCCTCGAGAGAAGAGGTGAGGTTACATAAATCTGTAGATTGAACTATAGATGGTGGTGTAGGGCAGGATCCTTGAGGTGCCCAAACTCTTGGATCACACACGAGCTACAAGATCCCTTAACGATAGTAGGAGGATGAATGGAGTCAATTGGTTCAGAGGATTATGAAGACACATTGGAAATGCTAAGATTGAAGCCTTAAGCAACGCAAAGAAGAGGCAATGACAACGTAGAAGCAGTAGCACAAAGGTTGATGGGATTTCAACAGTGTAGAGGCAGTGCTTATGTAAAGTAGAGCAGCAACAACACAAAGCTCTAGAGGGTCAATGTAGATTAACAACAAAGGGTGTTTTAGTATCAACATGCAGCCATACTAACTTGTCTGTAAGAATTTTGGGTGATGTCCTTCAGTTTCTTACTTCTCAGTAATTGAAATATAGTGCTGTAGTTAGCAGTGGCAGTGCTATGGGCAGCATGATGCAACATTTGAGAGGGAGCTACAATAAAAATGAGGCATTGATTATGGCAGAGTCATGGGCAGCAATAGAGAAAGTAGCAGCATAGAGGAAGGGAGACAGCAGGCCACGCATCATTAGCATAGGGGACCGATGTCGTCAATCAGAGTAATGCTTCTGGCTTGAAGTGTTTATTTTTTGGTAGCATCAGATGTGCTCTAGCTCCAGAAATTTGTGGAGGGGCTAGAACACATGAGATCTCCAAGACCCATAAATTGTTTGGAGAAATTCCACACCAGAGCTTAAGTTATTCAAATAATTAATTATTTTAATGGAGACCCTAAGTCTAACTTAGGGAAATTAAATAATTAAAGTGAATTGATTTATACATGTGGGTGAGAATGTTCTAAGTAACGAGGATCAAGTCTTTTATAATCTTAGCTGTTGATTAGAGATTAGATCACGGTCGTTGAATGTTCAACAGGAAAAGGATTAAAGGAAGGCTTGGGGTGAGTCGGAGAACACACATAGACTTGAGCTAAGTCAAAATTTTAGGGCTTGGTTTGTTGAGAATTTTCGAGTGAGCTTGCATTGTAGCGAGGGGAAATTCGCTAGTGGAATTTCAGATTTGAGGCCGAGAATACAATAACAAGGAGGCGGAACAACACCCGAGGAGCAACGTAGACCCAGCAGGGGTGACACAGACCTAAGAGGGGTGATGCAGCCTGGCCAAGCTCATGTAGAGGCAGTGCAGAGGCTTGCGCAGGCCCAGAGCGCAAGCCTAGAGGGGTTGAGACAGAGCTGGGAAGGGTAGCGTTGGTTTTAGTTGGCTAGATCACGCTCGTATTCAGCAAATCTGAAGGGGTGATGCAGTGACTACGTAGGCACCTATGGGGTTCTTCATCCTTAGCTAAATCAACCATAATATTTTTCTCCAGAGATAGAGGTACTTCTATCGAGATTTTATCTGTTTTGTAAACCACTACTGGTACCCTAGTTTGTATTCAGAAATCTGCATAATAATAAAAATCGTCAAGAGCTATTTCACTGGTTTTCCCGCATTAGGTTTTTCTGGGGACATTTGTCTAAAAAAACCTTATGTGTCCTTTGTTGAATGTGGCTAATTCTTCAGTACTTGATTTGTATATTTGTGTAGGCTGCAATGTATTTACTTTGATGTTTTATTGAATAACCAAAAAAATTAACTTGTTAAGTAAATCAAACAAGTAGGAGAAGCAAATCATATTATTGCAGTAGGGTTTCTATTTTGTAAAATTCAGAAAATTTAACAGTTTTATGGTTAACAAGACATCCAAAAAGAAAATACACTCATTATCCTCAAGATCAATGGTAAATTGTATGCATTCAGAGATACCATTAAGGTGGTCCAAAAAAAAATTAAGTTCTTCCTGACCATTGGTCCATTTCACATTGGTGTCATCTACAAACCTCGTCCACCTTGTTGGTTTGAGAGGATAGGAATCAAGGATAATTCTTTCAAAATTTTCCATATAAAGGTTATAAAAAATGGGTAATAGTGGGAACCCCATTGCTACTCCACTTATCTACTCATAATATTGACACTGGAAACTAAAGAAGGTGCTTCTCAAATATTCCTTTGCTAATGCAGTAGTATTAGGATTAGTAACTTCTTTAATCACTTAAAAAACTTCATTAAAGGGAATTTTTGTGAATATTTGGAGAACATCAAAGCTAACAATCATACATTTGGGATCAATTGTTTATTCATTGATGATTTCCACAAAATGGGATGAGTCTTTAATAAAGGAATCAATGTTACCAACCATGGGACTCAAAATCTTGGCAACAAGCCTATCAAGTTCATATGTAGGGGATCCAATTATAATGGTTGGAGAGGAACCCCATTTTTGTGCATTTTAAGGAATCCATATATTCTTGGATTGATTTCTACATTGAGGGATAAATTTCTTCTTTGTTGCATCATAAAGGCTAGACTCTTTAAGTGCCTTTTAACATCTTTGATTTCCTTGGTTATTGGGTTACTATGCAATCTCCTATAAATGTTATTATTATTAAGGTGTTCATGCATCTTATTAATGTAATCATCCTTTTTCATCACCAGAATGGCTCCTTCTTTATCTTCTTTCAAAATAACTTGATTGTCATTGTTGCTTATGCTTTTTAGGACTAAAATCTCCACTTTGTTGAGGTTTCTATGTGAGGGTTTTACATACCTAAGAATTGTACCATAGTATTTCCTTGTAGAAATATCACTTTGATACCATGTACAAATATCTACCCATGGATTCCATCTGATCTTGTGATGTAATAAAACAATATATTGAATCCTTTTACAATATTTGTGCAATATAAAACACGATCACTCAATCACATGCATGTAAGAGAAAGAAGTAAATCATTGCACAACACAAGATTTTCAATGGGAAAGCAACTAATCAAAAACCCTCTATCTATATTGTGTATTTACTCAAGGAATCATGAAACAATACAATGCTTAATCTCTCATGAGATTCTCCAACACTCTACCAACTATCTCACACTGATCTATGTAAAATCAGTCTAGTACTTAGCCAATTCTCAACCTTCCTTCAGCCTATCTTTCTAACACTATTCCTAGTGAATTAGGCCCCTATTAAGTAGGAATTATTCCCTTCCTTGATTGTGTAATCCACCACGGCATACTCATGACTTTATAATTGCACCTGGGAAATTTTCTAGAAATACAATTAATAGTTATATTCCCTTTAACCTCTATCTCAATTGGGTCTTCCTCAGAACTGACATGCATGTGACTATTAATAGCGACTTATTAGTTATCTGATTGATCACTCATTGTGAATTAAATCTAATTTAATTCGCTTGACCTCTCACTAGTTCATCTCTCAGTTAGAACTAGTTAAACTAATTTTAAATCAATTAATTGAGTTAAATAATTCACGCCTATACCCCGCTGATGCATCAAATGCATCTGGATCACCAAAATATTATGATCCCTCTACGTGCCTCATCTTAGACCCTCAACTCGAATTTCTTGAGCTAAATCAATCATCATGACTTTTTAAATTGATACAAGTTGTTATGACATGAAATTACAATTTATTGCCCAATTTATTTAAGGGAAAAATAAATTAGACGTCGCACATTCCTCACCAGTGTGCATTAGAATTACCTCACCAATGTGCATAAGAAATTCCTCACCAGTGTGCATCAGAAATTCCTCACCAATGTGCATCTGAATTTACTCACCAATGTGGGTTCATTTTTTGCCATTTCTAGTTGCCAATTTCACTGTTTCTTGTTGCAAATTTCAACGCTCCCTCTCAATAAGAAAGGAATTCAATCTATCCTGATCTGGTACCTTTGGAATGTTCTGCATGCAAGACTTATCTAGTGTTGTTTGCACCTACAACTCCTGAAACTGAATAGCCTCTAAACAACTAAATCAGTATAATGCATCTGTCATTAGAGTCTCATGACTATTGCTAGCTACTATATCTGTCTACTGGATTCTCTGTGATGCTAATAACATCTACATATGTGCCCTCTACACTGCTTCCAAATCTGATCCGTGCTCTAGTATCTGACATCTGTCACTCTGATTTCTGTCTTCCTGAAATCTGACTGCATCAATCCAACTGATCCTTCCTACTACTGTTGTACTATGGGCTCCTTGTAGCTAGGTTCGATCCATGAGATACACCATCTCAATGGAACCTACCCAAATTTTTTCTTGGGATTATATTGGCACATCACCCCACCTCTCAGCTGGAGGTATAGCTGCATGTACTCCCTCTGCCCATCTGGCTCGAAATTTCCCCCTACTGGAGGTCTTTTCGTGAGTGGATGCCTCCACTTGGTCTCCTCTTTGCTTCTCCAATTGTGGCTACTCCACAACCTTCTGAGACAGCTTCTGAGGCTGCATGTTGAGAGATAATTTATCCCTCTCAACTACCAAGTCACTAACCACTTCTTTTCTCCTCAAATATTTTCATGCATCCTCAACCTCAAGGGCATACAGGTTCTTGACTCTTACACCGATCTGTTTCACCCGTCCCGTGGCAATGTGTCTAAGGAACACATTTCCTTTTCTAAATATGACATCATAAGCACAGTCTTCCAATACCGCCACAGAGACAAGATTCTCCCTTAGGCCTAGGACATACAAAACATCTGTCAGTTTGAGAGGGGAGCTAGACTCCCTCTGAAAGGTAATTGTACCTATCTCGGTCGCTCTATACCTCCCGTCATCTCCAAACTCAATGTTCTGCTGGAGGTTCTTCTCCTCTAAGTCACTGAAGAGATGTCTATTCCCCATCATATGGAATGAGGTACCACTATCTAGACACCACATGCATCCCATTACAATGATGGCCATGCATGCAATGAGAGTAAAATCAAGCTCGAACTGTGAAACCAACGCTTCACCCGCTGCAACCGTAGGCTCTTTCTTGCTTGCCTTCCTCTATGGAAAATTCGTGGCATAGTGCCCATGCTCGTGACAATGAAAACACTTAATCTTGGACAAGTCTCTCTTGTCATATTCACCTTGGGACTTCTTTCCATTGGCTTTATTTCCTTTTCCGACTAATGCACAAACTTATTCTTTTTCTTTATCGGAGGTCCCGTCTCTGGTGCTCCGCCTTATTTCTTCTATTACCAAGTCAGACCACAAATGATCCCAGTCTGGTAACTTCTCCCTCCCATTCAAAAAGTCCTGGTAACTATGCCAGACCTTTGGAAGGCCTAAAAGTGCTAGGCTCACCAAATCATCCTGGGCTACAGTAACACCAACACTTCCAAGCTCATCTCGAGATTGCGCGAAATTCACGAAGTATGTTGGTACCATCTCACCCTCCTCCATCTTGACCCTTGTGAGCTTGTCCTTTAGCGCCAGCTTCTTATGGTCGCTACTATTCTGGAACAAATCGGTCAATGCCTTCCACATAGCATATGGAGTCGCCTTCCCATCGAGATTAGAGACAATATGATCTTGAAGTCCCTCTAACAAGATCCTTCTCGCCTTTGCTACCTTATTTTTCCATGCATCAAGAAGTTTGGCATCTACTACTGCGGGCTTAGGAATATCAGTATCCATGAATTCCTTGAACTAGTTGTTCTCCAAAATTGACTCCATCATGTCTTTCCATGTTAGTAATTCAAATTACCCTCAAGAGCATATTTGAGTCTCAATCCATTGAAATACATCTTGATGTACTACTGGATCTTGAAGAAAATATAACTAAATTTGAACTTGTTCAAGAAAAACTCAATTTATTCTCTTCTATTGTGATTCCTGGCGCTCTGATACCATGTAGAAATATCTACCCATGGATTCAACCCGATCTTGTGATGTAATAAAGAAGATACCGAATCCTCCTACAATATTTGGGGAATACATAACATGATCACTCAATCACATGCAAGTAAGAGAAAGAAGTAAATCAATCACACAACAAAAATTTTTCTTGGTGAAAGAAACTGCTCAAAAATCCTCTATATATATTGTGTATTAAGTCAAGGAATCATGAAACAATACAATGCTTAATCTCTCATGAGATTCTCCAGTACTCTACCAACCATCTCACACTGATCTAGGTAAAATCATTCTAGTACTTAGCCAATTCTCAGCCTTCCTTCAACTTGCCTTGCTCATGCAATTCCTAGTGAATTAGGCTCCTATTAAATAGGAATAATTCCCTTCCTTGATTCCGCAATCCATCATGGCATCCTCATGACTTTATAATTGCACATGGAAAATTTTCTATAAACACAACTGATAGTTATATTCCCTTTAACTTCTGTCTCAACTGGGTCTTCCTCAGAATTGACATGCATGCAACTATTAATAGTGAATTATCAATTATATCATTGATCACTCATTGTGAATTAAATCTAATTTAATTCACTTGACCTCTCACTAGTCCATCTCTCAGTTAAAACTAGTTAAACTGAATTTAACTCAATTAATTTAGTTAACTAATTCATACCTACACCCCATTGATGCATCAACTCCAACTGGACCCCAAAAATATTAGAATCCCTTTGCATGCCTCATCTTAAAGCCTCAACTCAAATTTCTTGAGCTAACTCAGTCATCGTGACATAGTTAACTGATACAAGTTGTTATGAGATGAAATTACAATTTATTGTCAAATTTATTTAAGGGAAAAATAAATTAAATGCCCTCATTCCTCACTAATGTGCACCAGAATTTCCTCATCGTTGTGTATCATAAATTCCTCACCAATGTGCATCTGAATTTCCTCACCAATGTGAGGTTCATTTTTTTTCCTTTCTAGTTTCCAATTTCACTATTTCTTGTTGCAAAGTTTAACATTCCTTATGGTTTCTTTGTCGGTATCAATAAGATCCTTAATTTCCATATTCAATACAACATATAATGTCTTCGACTAGTACTTTAGAGAGTGCTAGTGCAAACCCAAATCCTTTGCTAAGGATACTTTCTTCTTCTTTACTAGGTAGATGGTTTGAGAGGTTAACCACCCACTTTGGAGCAATGGTCTTTTGATTGCACTTCACATTAAAACCTCCTTTACGTCATATATTGTTCAAATAGGTATTCTTTAGGTTATTTTTGCATGCTCTCAAACACATTTACATTAAGGTTGGCTTTAATATTTGTCCTCATGTGTTACTCTCGTATTTTGTAGAGGCACCTCCTATTGTTACGTGTGATCAACATGCTCACAATTGGGTTGGTTTCATTGACTACGTTGTCATTATATGCCACATTGATCTCCTTATGAAGGAGGTCGTATATCATTCAACTAGTTATTCTTCATATTATTCGATATATTTCCAAACTTGTTAACAGTAAGGTTGGCTTCAATGTTTCCCTCATGTGTTACTCTCATATTCCATCAAAGGCACCCCATGTTGTTAGATGATCTGAACATGCTTACAATTGAGTTGGATTCTTTGACTATGTTGTCATCCTGTGTAGCATTAGTCTACCTACAAAGGAGGATAATGAGTGTATCTCCTTTTTGGATGCCTTGTTAACTAGAAAATATAATGGCATATTTTGACATCAAGTCTTCAGAAATAAAACCCATACTGAAAACTACCTTCACGCTGACTCCCACCACCACTCCCTTCAAAAAATTGTCAGATTAAACACCTTGGCCACAAAAGCATCTAAAATTTGTGACTTTGAACATCTTGAGCAAGAACTTGACTACATGGAAAAGGTATTCAAGAATATCAGCTATAAGGGGAAATACATTGAGAAGAATTTTACCATAATAACGAGGAGAAGGACAGCAATCTAAATAACACTGCTAGGAAGATATACCTTCTCTACATTGAAGGAGTTATGGATAAGATTGCAACATTTCTGAAGAAAAAAAAAATCATAACATATTTTAATCTTTTGGTCACTATCAAATAAAGGATATGGTCAATTAAGGATAAAATGAACATGCATCAATTGAAAGGGGTCTAGAAAGTTTATTGTTCTTATGGAAGATGTTCTATTGGTTAAATTGGGAGATCATTCAAGACCATAATAAAAGAACACATTGTTGACCTCAAACATACACGTATTTTCTCCTCGGCCTTAGATGAGCATTCAATCAATACAAAACACCATATTTGTGTTGAAGACACCTAAATTATCGCCTAAGAGAATCAATGTTTCAAAAAGCACGTTAGAGAGGCTTTTGAAATTGTTAAGAATATTGGTAACTTGAATAGAGATGGTGGCCTTGAAATTAATAGTAGCTATCTTCCACTAATTAATCAATCTAGTTCCCCAAACAACTTAACCTAGTTCCCCTTGTTTCTTCCATATCATCCACTGGTGGCCCTTTGTTTCCTCCATATCATCCACTGGTAGCCCTTGTTTCCTTCCCATGGGCCTCCTTTTATGTCATCTTTCTTTCCCATTTTTTTCTTCCCTTTTTCTTTTTCTTATTCCTTTATTATTCCCATTTCCTAGTTTATTCTTCTTCCTCTTCTCTCTTGCCTGCTTGTTTCCTTCTCCCTTTTCACTTTCCTTTTTCTTTCTTGTTCTCTTCTTTCTATTTTCTTCCCTTTTCTCTTATCACTTCCCTTTAAGCTCGTGGTTGTGTCTATTATTTTATTTTTTTATCTCTCTTATCATGGTTTTATTTGTCCTTTGTCATTTTCCCCCTTCATTTTGTTTGTATATATTTATTAAATTTAACAAAGTTATTAACATATAATATGTTAATTTATATCTTTTTTTTGTAAGTTTATATTGTATTGCCTTAAAATATCCTGCAAAACACATACATCCTGCAATCAAAATATTCAACCATGTCATTAACTAGGTGGTATTAATCTACCCAATAGGAAACCAAATATTTTTTACTGCCCACCAACAGAGTAATTTGTCCAAAAGTCTAATTTTTTTTGAAACACTAGCATGATTTAAGTATACATTATAGTGTTGTAATACCAAAAATTAAAAACAAACATTCAGACTTAAGAATTTGAGGAAGTGACAGCAGTCGGGTCTCTAGCACTGGAACTAGGTGGATCATGAGTAGAAGGTTCACACTAGAAGAGAAGCTCAATGTGTGTCAACCTTGCATCAATTATCTCTAAATAAACTCTCTGATTGTGCTTTACACATTTAACATCCTCAAAACTAGAAAATACATTGTATCTTTCAACATGCTTGCCTTCAAGACTTTGCCCAACAAGGTCCTCAACTTCCAATTCAAAGTTAGAGCACTATAATAATGCTTCCTTCTGGCTCAGGTATGCCCAAGGTCAAGAATCTAGGTAGAAACATCTTCTATGATATTTAAGACCAAGATGACATATTTGTCACGAACAACAAGAGACTCCAAATGGTGAATTTCATTATCATTTTTAGGGCGTATTGTTGCGCCTCATGTATCAATGACTTTCTGGGACTATTTTTGGGCATGGTTGCGGCCATGAGGACCGTGACCACCTCCTCCATGCCTGCTTCATGTACGCTAGTGCTACATGGAAAAAAAAATTGCACTAGGTGTATATACCCAAAATGCCCAAACCCAATCCAACAATACCAAGAACCCCAAACTAGCTAAACCATGGAAATCATAATAAAAGCAAACCAGAGGTTTCAGGAAACATGTTGAAAAGCATAGGGCACTAAGCCAGATGAAGCAACCTGCAACCATAAGAGCAACACCGAATAGAAAAGTCTATGTGTGCCAACCCAAGAGGCACACTAAGGAGATAACTCAACCAACCCTCTAGAATGTTAAGAGTGTAAATATGTGCCTAGTAACAAGTAAATCCCCTCCCAAAGACAAATGAGTAGATATTAGAGTGAAAAAAAACTTTAAGATAGATATAACAATGATGATAGGGTATCAAGGCACTACAGGTTGAGAAAATAGGCACTCCCTGGGATTGAGGATTTGCAAAAATAACCATAGTAATACATGCACAAGGAATGGTGGAAGATATACCTCTAGTTGCAACAAGGTCGCCTCCCATCTCTTCTCTCTCTATGAAGTATGGAGGCTTCCACCATAGCTCCACGAGCACAACCAAATGAACACCACTCAAACCTATAATATGAGTTATGCCTCTTGAACCCATCATAGAAAATACAATTAATTTCAAATTGTGCATCAACCGAGGCTTAACTAACCACTGCTAATGCAAATTTCCTCCTAATCGTCACTCCTGAGGCAAAGGGTCTAGTTGTTACCTCCCTGCACAATGTTAAAACCAAATCCTCTCACACGAAAACAAAAACTTGTTGTATGCCATATCCACCTTCTCCCTTTCAAGTCACATGCTTATGCATGCATAGGGATGACCACGCCACCCGCCCCATTAACTATGTTCTTTGCAGTTGTGTGGTGGGAACTTCCCCCAATCCCAACACTTTCCTCGAGATTCACCTCCATTGGGGGATTAATATATATATAACCTACATATATTAGTGGTATTCATCTTAATATACCTTCTTATATTAATATTTCCTCACGCTAATTTAATTTAAATATAATATCTCCTTTAGGGTTTTGCTTTTGGTATTGGATTTTTTTTGTTGTTTCTTTTCTTTTCTTGAAGTCGAACCTTTCCTCCTTTGTTCCTATATCTTACAGTTAAACCTTGTCCTCCTTATCATCTTCTCCTTAATTTTTTTATCTCGATGATGAATCCAGTTAATAGACTCTAAACACTAACCTCTCAATGTATACCATGGAGAATACTTTAGAAAATCCAAACATCAAATCTCAAACCCATAGGAATCTCAAAACAACCATAGAAAGGTATAATGCATAGGCCTTTGAAGAATAGAGAAAGTATAATCCTCCAGTCTTGAAGATTGCAGATCCTGACAAGGAGTTTGTGGTATGTACATTTTCTTGCAAGAGAGGACTTGGTGGAGTCCTGATGCAAGAAAGACAGGTGGTATGCTATGAATCAAGGAAGTTGACTGAACACGAGAATTATCTTTCATGTCTTGAAGATGTGGAGGAATTATCTTCTTGGAAGGAGGTTTGTCTTGATGAGTGATCATAATGGGCTAAGATACATGTTTAACCAACCCAATATGAATGTTAGGCAAACTAGATGGTTGGCTACTCTCAGTGAGTTTGACTTGAAGATTAGGTACATTAAAGGCAAGGAGAACAGGGTTGCAAATGCTCTTAGTAGCGGAGTGCAAGTGAATCATATTGCAGTAATGATTTCTTATGGGACAAATTTGCAGGAGAAGATATTGTAAACAGGACAACATGATGACAAGTACCAATAGTTGAAGCACAGGTTACAACATCAGGGTGAAGGTGATAGAGATGAGGAGTATCATCTCATGGTAGATGGCTTGATCAGATTCAGGAAGATGATTTATGTGTCAGATAGCAGTGAGATAAAGAAGCTTATCTTAAGGGACTTTCATGTCAAGTCGTATTCAAGTCACCTAGGGTATCATATGACATTGAAAACAAAAGATATTTTATCATTTCCTGAACTTGAAGAAATAGGTGGCTGAGTATGTTGCAAGATGTTTGGATTGTCAGCAAGTAAAAGAAGAGTCTAAGCATCCAGCTGGTTTGGTGCAACCGATTCTGATTCCCAAGTGGAAATGGGAGGTCATTTCCATGGACTTCATTACTGGTTTTCCGAGGACATCGAAGTAACATGATTCCATCATGGTTGTGGTTGAAAGGTTAAGTAAGGTAACTCACTTAATTGTAGTTAATTCTATGAATTCAGCTAGTGAGTTAGCTCAAATCTTCATCAGGGATATAGTGAGATTGCATGGTGTTCCCAAGAAGATTATATCGGATAGATATGCCAAGTTCACTTCCAATTTTTGGAAGGAGTTGTTTTCATGCTTAGGGACAAAGTTATGCTTTAGTCATTAGGGGAATTTTAAAGTATAAAATGACCCTCCTAAGGAAATTATAAAGTAATAGTGGAAATAATATAATAAAATTTGATGACATCATCAAATGTTGGAGGGAAAAAAGAAAAAACTACTTTTTCAACTCATATTTCAACTTATCTCCCAAATTTTTTACCCAAATTTCGAGCATGAGTACTAATTGTATGCAAAATTTAATTCTTCATCTAATGAGTACCCATGTTGCATACTTTTGATGAACCCTGCTACATGAAAAATTAGAAATACATGAAAAACGTGATTGCAATCATGTCTTTTCATGTATTTCTCGTTTTTCATGAAGCAAGTTCAATCGAAAGTATGCAACATGGGGACTCCTTGGATGAGGAATTAAATTTTGCATCCAACGAGTACTCCCACTCAAAATTTGAGTAAAAACTTTGGGAGATAAGTTGAAAATACCAGTTGAAAAAGTTATTTTATTATTTTATTATTTTTTAGTCATTTTACCCTTTTACTTAAAAAATGGTGAATCATCCCCTATGGTTGACATCATCATCTTCAATCCTATTGGTTCTTATAATTTATTTTTTGGTTGTACATTTTTCTTAGGAGGCCCATTTCAGAGCTCAAAATTCCCCTAATGACGGCTTATCATCTACAGACAGATGGACATACAAAGAGGGTCAATACGATTTGTGAGGATATGTTGACGATGTATGTCATGCATCAGCAGGGGAAGTGGTAGGAGTACCTTTGACTAGTGGAGTTAGCATATAATAATGGGTAATAGAAGTCCTTGAAGATGAATCCATTTGAGTTTCTTTATGGGCGGAGTTGTAATACTTCTATCAGCTAGAGTGATCTAGTGAACAAGGTGTTGATTGGACCAGACATGTTGGCAGAGATGAAACAGGAAATGTAGGTTCCTAAGAGGAATTTGAAGGAAGCACAGTACAGGAAGAAGAGTTATGCAGATCAACACAAAGAATTTAAGGAGTTTCAGGTTAGGGAGCATGTGTACTTGCGCATCAAGCCCAAGAGGAGCTCCTTGAGGATTGGATCATGTAACAAGTTGGCACCTCAGTATTGCGAGCCTTTTGAGATCCTTGAGAGGATTGGACCAATGGCCTACCAACTTACACTGCTTCCGACAGTGAAATTCCATGATGTTTTCCATGTTTCATTGCTTAAGAAGTATGTAAAGGATGTTGATCATGTGACTGATTGGTATGTATTGCAGGTGGAACCCGAGGGAGAATTCTAGCCAAAACCTCTGTCCATTTTTTAGTGAAAAAAACTCATGCTCCATAACCGATAAATCAAGCAGGTTAAAGTGTAGTGGAAGCACTTTGGGCTCGATGAAGCTACATGGGAGATGGTTGATCAGATGCGGGCTATGTATCCCTCTTTATTTGTTGCTTGAGAATATGTGTTTGATGTATTTGTCTTGATTTATGTTTATGCATATGTGTATTGTATATAATGCAATGAGTTGTGTTATAAAACTCCAATAAGCCTTTTGTTGTAAATATTGCATTGCGTTGTGTTATAAAGCTCCAATAAGTAGTATAGTGTTCATGATTCAAGAGTTAGTATCTTGTAAATGTTGCATTGAGCTGGGTTATAAAGCTCCATGGGCAGCATGTGTTTGTTGGTTATAAGTGCCATTGAACACTAAGGATGGTGTTCCCCTAGGGGGAGGGGTTTGTAACACCCCCTGGTTGATTTTCTATGTAAATAAATAAGACTAAGGTCATGGGACATATATTCCAAGTTGAATGTTGGGAAAAACATAGTCATGGGAATAACTTGTGATTAATTAATGGCTATGGAAATTGGCAAAAGAATTGGGAAAGGAAAAGAGGCAATAATTGGCTTTTAATGATGAAAATAAAGGAAAATAGGAGAAAAACAAGGTGAATACACAAATTTGCCTGCAAAGGAAATTACAGGAAAATGAAGAAAAATGAAGAAAATAGATGCATCAATAATAAAAAGGCTTTAGAGGATCAGTTCACAGTTTTTGACAGTGAGCCTTTTGTCAGTTTAGCTTTGTTCTCTCATACCTTTGAACACTTAGAGCATTATTGGAGCATGCTTGTAGAAGTCTAGTATTCACTTAGATTTGGTGAAAGAAGGTGAAGGATAGCTGGGAGCACAAGGAAACATTTGGATCAACAAGTAAAACTTGATTGCTTTGTAGGTAACAGATTGCATGTGTGATTTACTTTCTTATTTCTGGATGCATGGTATATGCATGTGATTATCTTGTTATGTGTTGTCATCGACATGGAGATTTTTCTGGATTGATAGTGGTTTCAACCTTGCCTTGTCATTTCCTTAATAGCCATGGTGTTGTGGGTTTCCCACTTGTTGTTTCTCTGATTGGTGCTCATGTTTCCTATGGTCTTGGGTTGCAAAAAATGCTATGGAAGCCATGGAAAAGTTTGGTTGAGTTGCTAGTTTCTAGAGTCATAGGTTGGGACAAAAACTCTAGAGCCCTTGGTGGGTTGAATTAATAGTCCCTTGAGCAGCGGTTGGAACAAAAATTCTGGAACCCTGGAAGGCTGTGGGTTGAGTTACTAGGTTCTAGGAGCCCTAGACAGCTTGGGTAGAGATCAATCTAGTTGATGTTAGTGATTTTTGGACCATAGAGGTGGAATTGTTGTGGAGGAGGGTTGATGTGGTTTGGCATTTGGAAGCCGTGGTTGGTTTTGTCTTAGTTTATTCCATGAGATCCCACATTCATGCTTGGAATATGTCTCGAGCGTGAGTGGCTGAAAGAGAGATTTGGTTCAACCCAATCTATGGTTAGGTGGTACGTGGAAATCCCTGACTTGGTTGGAATTTTCATATGTTAATAAGAGTTATTTTGCTACTGTGGTTTATGAATACTTGTATTGGTTATAATGTTGATATTATGGTTGATTTGTCATGTTTTCTATGTTGGATATATGTTGGTTATATGATGTAATCTATCTATGGCTCTTGACATGTTTTGGTAACTTATTGATTGGTTGATGGATGTATGGATCAACAAGTGCTATTCCAGCTAGCTAGAGAGCGTTTAGAGCTTTCTTCCTTGTTCTCAGATGAAGACTATCAATTTATGATCATATAAGAATTCATGACCTATAGCTTACATGTTTTCCATATGTTTGATGAAATCTCTGCTATGGATTAGGAAGTCTAGGTGAAGTTCTTGCTTCGAGTTTGAATCTTTGGAATTGTCGTCATGTAAATTATGATTCTAGAAATTTCCAGGAAATTATAGGCAGTGGTTTGGAGGTTGGCATGAAAAGGGGGCATAGATCATGGGATTGCATGCTTAGAACCAGGGTTGCAGGGGAGCGCCCCCATCCCCCCCATCGAATCCTCTCTTGGAGCACACTATGCTCGGGAGAAGATAGGGAGCGACCTTGCGAGCGCATTCTCAAATTTGCTCCATGTTTTCTAGGGAGCAATTTAGGGAGCGGTCGCTCCCTAACTGCTCCTGGTCACTCCAGAGCAAAAAATTAAAGGAGGGAGTGGTTGGGGAGCTATCGCTCCCCCTCTAATTTTTCTCTCTTGACGACGAAAAATTATCGCGAAAGACGGGGAAGGAAGGGGAGGGGAAGGAAAAAAAGATAAAATACCCTCCTCCCCTTCCATTATTCACCATTTTGAAAGTGAGAGAGAAACATAGGAGGGCTTTTGGAATTATAGGCTTTGAGTTTGAGTTGAGGAGGGAGATTTAGGGAGCTTGAGGAGCTTGCAAGGGAGATTGGAGCTTGGGATTGAAGGAAAAAGAGGTAGAATCTACACTCTAACCTAGAATTTTTTATTTTTATATGTTCATTGATAAATGAAAATGCTCTCTTCTCTCTTCCCATTCCCATTCCTCCATTTTATTGCAGCCTCAAAACTTCAAATATCATGGCTATATGGCTTGGCATTCTCTTTTTGTTGGTTCCTTTTTTTTTTTCTATTATGATGTTGGAGAATAGAATATGGAGGGTTGATCATGATTAAGAGGATGAAGAAGTGGGTTTTAACGGATTTGATGAAAACCCTTTAGAGGAGGAGTACCTTGGTGAGGAGGAAGAGGAGAGTGGAGATGATGAGGGAAAAAAAACTAAACCATACCAAACCCCAATGTGGAAATATGTTTTTAGGACTTAAGCAGGTAAAGGGGGTGGAACAACTAAATTTACATGCCTCCATTACAAAAACTCTTACATAAGTTCATACACCCGTGCCAGAAGGCACCTCTGTGGGAAAAGGCCATGGGATGGAGATAAAAAAATAGGAATCAAAGCTTGTTTAAGTGTGTCAGCAACATAAAGAGCCAAATACATAAGGGAAGAGGAGGAAGCCCAAAATAGATCTAAAAGATCAAAGGGTTTCTTTGAACATAGCTCACAATCACATGCACAAAGAACTCCATTGGCATCCCTCCCATGGCAGTGGATATGTAGGCACAAGAACAAATATATCTTCAAGGCATAGAACCATATCATATTTCCCCGAAAAAGGGTGTAGGAATGATGTGGATTCAAAAATTTATAGGTTTCTTTATGCATGTGGGATACCATTCAATGTTCTTCACACACCTTATTGGCATGAAATGGTTTTTTTCATTAATTGTGCCCCCAAAAGATATAAGATACATGGGTGTGACAAGGCTAGAACCATGGGACTTGATCATGAAAATTAAAAAATAGCACATTGTCAGGTAAAATGACAAGTCCATGGAATGAGCATGGGGTGTCCATTGTATCTGATGGATGGAAAAATGTAAAAGGCATGCCATTGATAACTATTCTTGTTGTGTCTATTAATGGTGCAATCTTCCTTGCAATATATGATTACTCAAAAAAGTTCAAGACTACCATCAACATTGCAAAACCATTACTTGAAACAGTTGGATGTATTGGGTCATACAATGTCATCCAAGTCATCATTAATAATGTTGCTAATTGTAACGCATAGGGAGCAATTATTGAGGACAAATACCCCAACATATTTTGGTTTGGGTGTTTGGTTCAGAAAATGAACCTTCTGATGCATGATATTATTAAGAACAAAAACCATCAATACCAATGGATTGGTGATTTGTACAAGAAAGGAAAAAAATGATAAAAATTATTACAAATCATAGCAATACCATGGGATTTTCCGCAATCACTCAACATTGGATATGTTGAAGATTACAAAGAATATATTTGGTAGTTATTACCTCAACTTCAGGCACCTTTTGAAGGCAAGAGAGCCATTGACTAACATGGTATGAAGTCAACACTGGCATGTTTTAAAGGACATGACTCCATTCACAATTGACAAGCAAGGTTTTGAACAAGTGGAAGAGACCGCTCTTGATGGTATGTTTTGGGCATGTGTGAGGGAAGTTTTTCAGTTCACCAAACCCATTTATAGCATGATTAGTTTTTCAAATACAAATAAACCAACGATTGAGGAGTTATATGAGTAGATGGATAACATGTTGGGGAAAATAAAATATATTGTTCAGGATAATGATCCCAACTTGTATACAATGATTCACAATTGTGTGTGTGCATGGTGGGATAAACTTGATGTTCCACTAGATGCCTTAGCATATATCCTTATGCCAAAATACTACTCTCCATGTTGGTTGGGCCAACCTGCACCAGGGGGTCGGGTTAGGATCAAAACCCATATAGACCCAGAGGTATCTAAAGGATATATGGAAGCATTAGACAAGTTGGTCCCTAGAAAGGAGGAGGCCTATAACCTCACCCTTTCCTTGTTATGCACGATGTTGGGGTGCTAGGTCAGAGAAAATGGGTTACAACTCAGGGATTGATCACCTAGGGTGGTTGTTCAGCTCTTGAGTGATATGTAGTCCCTATTAGATGTCATTATGTGTTAAGATTGTAGGCCCCACTTCCTTAACTGAAACATAGAGGTTGGGTCATGTCATAGTGACACTTGTCTCATGTTTACCCTCACAAGATTGTGAATTTGGGTAAATATAGGAGGGGTGGTTACACTTTGACATACCTCAAGATCTGTTTTGTTCCCTTCCACTATGTTTCATGAGCATCATTCACTAAGGTCTACAACTAAAGAAATGCTAGTTCTATTATCTGTCAAGTAGAGGACATTGTCCACCATATTTCTATACAAAGTGGCATCTACATGTGGAGAAGTTTACACCTTGACACACTTCAAGATCTATTTTGTTCTCAAATACTATGTTTCATGAGTATCATTCACTAAGGTCTACAACAAAAGCAATCCTAGTTCTTTTATGTGTCAAGTAGAGGACATTGTCGACCATATTTTTATACAAAATGGAATCTACATGTGTAGAAGTAAATTATGATGTCAAATTGACAAGAAATACAAATGCCTCGATGCAATATTTCAATTCTCTTCCTGGAAACATCAGATGAGGTTAAAGGAATATTTGTCCGGATAAAAATATGCTATTCTCTAACTACCAAATTTAAATACCAAGGAAGTAGTATAACAATCCTAAGCCCACCATGTCAAAGGAAGCTCATTCTTCATAGACCCAATCATGTTAATGGAGCTTATAGTTAGAAAACGATCATCAACATATAAGATTAGAAGGATCATGTTTCCATCAACATGTCCCATGTATAGGTTTGGATTCAAATGACAATAGATGAACCCCTGGTGCAAAAGATGTTGATCCGTCCTTTCATAAAAACTCTAGGGTAGATTTCTTTAGTTCATAAAGGAATTTTTTCATCTTGCAAACAAGAGTAGAAGAACATCCCATCTAGACAAACTAGGCATTTTTTGTGTTTAAACATACATGCGTAAATTTCCATTGAAAGGGAAGTTTTCACAACCATTCGATACACTTCCTAATGAAAAATTAAATCTAGAGAAAATAAAATTAAAATATTATCTACCTTTCGTAGAAGCAAAGGTCTTAATGTAGCTGATTCCCTCATTCTATGAATAATCTTTGGCCACCAATCTTTCCTTGTGTCACTTAAACTAGCCTTCCAATGTGAACATTGTTTTGTAGGTCCACATAAATCCAACACCTTTGTTCACTGCAAAAATTGGAACCAACTCCCATGTATCATTCTTTATCAAAGTTTTATACTCCTCTACCATTGTCCTCACATACTCTTTTACCTCAAGCTTCTTTGCATGTCATAATATTGAGTGTACATTATAGAAAAATTAGATTGAGATTTGGGATCTTGGTTATAGATTTTGGGAAGAGAAAATGTTTCCTAACATTGGTATCTTCTTGTGCGTGTTCATCCCCTTCAGGAGAAGACTCAAGAGTGGCTTCATTTCTAGTATGAATAATTGATTCTCTACAAGTACTAAGTTCATTGGGTAATGAATAGAAAGTGAACATAAAATAAGTGAAAATTCAACATCTTTATAATGATGGAATATCGTGTCTTTCAATCATATAAATAGTAATATTTAACATCTTTGCTATAGTTTACAAAAATGCATTGAATCTTATTCTCATCCACACCACTATATGTTGGTACACTATATACAATGTTTTTAGAAAAATGTCTCACATTGATTGTCAACATATTATTTTCTACTATATACTAAGTATCTTTATAGCATAACCTCACTCATCTTTATAGCATAGCCTTACTAAATTCTAGTTAAGAGATATGTTGATTAAAACTTTTGTAAAACTTTTTTTTTTTTAAGAAACTAAATCCATGTGCATTTAGAAAACTAGTTAATAAAAATCAAAATATATATGCACTCTAACATTAAGGTCGAATCACACTTCTATGAGTAATATAGAAGATGGTGTTTCCTCTCAATGATTTGCCTATTTTCAAAACGTTACCTACAATGTTTTGCCTAAAACAGAACCTTCACAAGCACCGAATTGTTTCCTCTCCATAATTGGCCTAATTTCACAGTTTTAGTTATGACATTTACTTAAAACACAACGTTCACAAACACCACTCAATAATATGGAGGATGGTATTTCCTCTCATGATTTTTCCAAACTATGATATTTTCCTACAAGACCATTCTCACGTACACCACTCTTACGTGTCACTAAAGGCAAACCATTTCAAAAATTAATCTTCGTGATTACCTACATGGTGTGGTAGTTTAAATGTCTAAGAGTTTCATACCGAAAAGGCCCATACCAAAACATGCTAAATTCATCAATATGGGTGAAAAGAGCCCATGCTTAAACCCGGGATGAACTACAAAACTTTAGAAAACTTGGTAAGTTTCATCCTGTCGCTCCATGTGGTAAGATGCTTTGGAACCGGTAATCCACAACACTTATGAAGAAGGTGCAAAGAAGGAAGAGCCTGTAGCAGCAGACAAGCCTAAACTTTGGCAATGTTCCTAGCTTTCATGCGACATTCATTCCATCAAACTTCATAAAACATATGTGCATTCATTCCATCAAACTTCTTAAAACATATGTGCTTCTTGCCATGATACCTTTTAAACGTATGTGCCAGCTTCCAGTTGGTGCAGGAAGATATTGTTTCAGCCCGAAGGTGTAGAGCCACTGGTAAGCTCTGTATCATTATCACTCACGTTCAACTTATTCACGACCCAGTGCAGACCATATGGGATGCCAACATATAAGGCGAGGTCCTAATGTAGTTTAATATTCGGCTCTTGCACCAGAGGACGTGTTGGTTGTTAATCTCTACGATAGGACTGTGCATTTATACAATAAGAATCCAGCATTGCAGAACAGAGAAATGTTCTTTCAGTTCAGTTGGGTTACTACTTATAGTACGTTCATGGAGGGGCAAAGTGGAGGACAAAACAAATGCGGAAGGAATAGTATTGAATATTAATATCTGAAGAGAGACTGGAGAACTAATGTTATTCCCAACACATGAAATCAAATATAACTATGGATGAACGGATCATCCTACACTGAAGGTCAAAGTGGAGCTAGCTCTTCTGATGCTCCTCGTGCTCCTACCAATGACACTAGTCGCTGTAATATCAGATAATTTAGCGTGGAAATTGGAACTGCAGTGCAAAGACAAATTTTATATCTACTAAACCTCGTTCAAACAACCCCTTCCGTAGGAATCTAAAGATTCTTCTAGATATTAAATGTTGATGAATTATTTATCCTTGCAACTATGAGAAGGCATTTTTCAGTCCTTACTTGGATTGTTGGGCATCCTCACCGAAATCATAAGTTTTAGATAAACAGCCCAGGAAAGTGATGACAATGGGAATTCATAGGACTCTTCCCGTCATCCAACCTTTTTTTCTTTAATATATCATTTTATTCGATGTAAAATCACTTTTTCAATACAATAATTAAGTTTCTTAAGTAAACGGAAACATCTGGAAAATTTACATGTCTAAAAATTCGATTCGTTTAAACATTTTAACCAGAATGAATACTTGTAGTTGTAACGTAATATAGTGTCAACTTTGAATATAACACCAATTGTTCCTGTTCTAGGTCCTTTGAATGGCCATGAAGAGAAGGGCACCTGTAGTGGTGAATTGGGAGTTTAGTGAGTGCAATGAGAGGTGTCATACGATCGACGGATAGTTACAACAAAAACCAGCCATGGAATAAATTTTAAGATTCACAAATGAAATGATGGACTATATAAGCAATAATCATGAGAGGAGGATTTGATGGTTAAGAAATAATATCTTTCAAACCAAATGAAAAAAGTGTCGCAAATTTTTTATCTATTTGGGCAACATAAAAATATATTGTCGAAATATGTTACTAGCGTATTATATTCACACTATAGATACAAAGCATTATGCAGAAGGGTGAGAAGGATGAGTAGTGTAGTGGAACGCTCAAACTCAATTTTGCATCAAAGAAGAAAATACACAAGAGCACATGAGGAAGAGGGTGTTGTGAATAATGTTAATTATGATAAAGATGAAGAGAAGAACCAATGTGCAAAAGTGGCAAGTAAAGATTTTTTTGTAATGTATAAGGATGTAAAAAATAAAGGGAAAAACAAAAAGAAGTTGTAAAACACAAATTGGTACCTAAGATGTTGTCTAGAGCAAAGAGAAGATTATTTTGAAGGTGTGCTACTACTCATGGTGTATAAAGGAAATCTAGAGGAACAATGCAATGGAGTTGATTAATCCAAGTGGATATTGGTAGCCACCCTCCTATTCCACTTGGACCCCACCATTGTTTCTTTCATTTTTTTCGGTTTCCTTAATTGTAGCACAATTTACTATTTTTGGCATTTTTTCGAGTCCTGAACTTCTGGAGTAGTTTTGAGGCCATAAATGACGTTTTTGGAAAATCATTTCTGCTGAAAAAAGGTCTTTGACTTGAGATTCGTTATTAGCAGTTGTAGTCCTTGGATAGATATTTCTAACAAGGTATCATGTGCATCAAACAAAGATCATATGCCAAAGTACGACCCCGGGAAATTGATGTACCAATTTACCCCAACGGGGCCCATAGTTTGGTGTTTCATATCCTAGGGTTAGGTTTTTGGATGTTTAGTATTTTCCATTATTTCTCAATAATAAATAGACCTTTGAGCCTCATCGTAGCACAGTTCAAAGACCTGTAGCTGCCACATCTCTTCTCAGAGATAAGCTACCAACACCCTAGCTAGTTTATTTTCATTTTGTTTGTAAGCATATTTCAGTTATGTGATATTAATGAAATGAAGTCTTATTTCTGATGCATCTCTATGTTTATGTGTATTTTTTTTATCTTATTGCATTCCTGCATAAGCCCGAATCATTGAGACACAAAGAGGCTAAAGAGATAGGAAGGAAAACGAACCACTAGCTAAGGAGATGTTTCTAAAAGGTAAGAAGAAATTAGTTGTAACTAAGCATACAAACGGAATGCCTAGAGGAGATGATATTGATAATTCAAAATCAAGAGAGCATTGATAAGCTTTGAGGAAGAGAGTTAGAATAAGACTTAAAGAGGACAAAAATGAGGAATATGGAAGAATAAGTCTAGTTTAGAGTAGCAAGCAAAGGGTATGTGGTGGAGACTACAGATCGTGTGGGGAAGGCTAAGGCCAACAATGAGCTAAGAGAAGAAACAAGGTACATTAATGTGCTTTTAAATACTATTAAGTAATGAGAATGAATACAGTAGTTCCCTCTTCTTGATTGTTATTCAATGTCTAAATGTTTCATTTTTAGATTTAAATATTTTCTTAAGAATTATATTATTTCATTCCATAAATAAATTACATTGGTGGATATCTTAGCATGGTGATGTGAATCCATAAGAGAAGAGACCTATTTGGTGTGAAGTAGTTGTAATAGATAATTTTTGAAAATATCCCCACACTAGAATTTCAACCTCACTTTATAGGGTTGTAGGTCTACATCATAGAATCTTCAACTTTGTGTCAAAACTAATTTATAAAGTAGCCCTAGAAGAAAATGCAAATGTGTCGAGCCATACTTCTAGAAAAACTCAAGAATATGGACACAACAAATACTTTAAGTATAGATCACTTAACTAACTTGATTCCAAGATCTATCTCAATATAGGTATATAAATAATTTTTGAAAGTTTCAGTAAACATGTTAAAAAGTCCTAGAATTCAAACCCATCATTATAATAAATTATCATGCTAACGCATATAATATTAAAGTAATCGACACACTTACATCCCACAAGATACAAGATTGACACTTAAATTCCATAAGTGAAGTTAGCAGCCCACAAGCACTAATCATTGTTACAAGATTAATGAAATATCTTCCAAGATTCTCCAAATAGATAGCATCACACCAACTATCAATCTCTAAGATATAAGGTAGTTGTTCAAAACAAATGCTCTCCTCCCTTTATGTATACCAATGTGAAGGAGAACAACAACAAAACATGGACTAGGTCCACAAGAAAATTAGGGTAAAGTAAAAAAAACAAATACCCAAATGGAGCTCTCCTCAAAGTAAGGTTTCCATGCAACACTACCAATTGTCTAACCACTAAGGTGGTACCCTCTAAAAACTAGGTATCCACATGTTAAGTGTTCCTTGTCGAAGAAGGTGTCCGTCTAATAAAGGGTTTCTAAACTAAAGCATTCCTTGGAAAGTGTGTTGAGCATTGTTACATGGTCTTAGTGCCAAGGGATCAACCTAAAAGTTCCTAACCCCATCCTCCAAAGTGCTTACACTACACATACCAAGTGCCCATCTTCGTGAACAAGTGCAACATTATAGAAGATGACAAATGTTCCACATGTCAACTACTACATCGAGGAGTGCACTTCCCTAAAATTGATGCAAAGGAAAGAATACACCAAATCTAAGCTTTCCAAGTAAAAGATAAACAATGTTGCTAAGAGACTATGATCTCTTCACATCCAATGAAGCACTCCCCGAACTAGGTGAAAATATTTTCGGAGCAACCAAAAGGTAATAAGAAAGAATTTGATACAAATCTAGGATGAAAAACCCCAAAATTTGTTAGGTTATGTGGAATAAGATTGAATAATTGGTGCATAGAAATGGA
Organism: Pinus albicaulis; assembly: GCA_034641835.2. NCBI lineage: Eukaryota > Viridiplantae > Streptophyta > Pinopsida > Pinales > Pinaceae > Pinus > Pinus albicaulis. The sequence goes on along the minus strand of CM076575.1, from coordinate 1,573,787,576 downwards.
AGAGCTACTATGAACAAGGACTTATAGGAACCATAACAGTGAATGTAAGCATTGGAAACTAAACAATGGTAAAAATAATGAAGTTGATCCTAAACCTAAACCTACAGAAACCAAAGAGAAGAACATGTAAGACATTAATCTCCAATTAAGATTTCTCAAACTTTTCGGGAATAGATAAAATGTAAGATTGGATATTAAATGTTATTATAAATAAAAAATTGAAGCCCTAATAGATTGATTAGGAGAGACATATATAATTTTAGTGTGAGGGAATCAAAGGCCTATATATAGTGAAATTTAAGATCACCAAGCTAAAAAATGAAAACAAAACCATAGTTGTATTTTTTGTAGTAACATAGATTGCACAAAAATAGGGAGATTTCCTATACTTGGAATGAGATGGTTGAAATTTGTGAAATAAATGTTTTCTAGGAGATAATACATAGTTGTTGTTCTAACGTATGAAGATTTTTTCATAGAAAGAGCGAAGTTGACTAGACTGCATAAAAGGAATTTTGTAGACTCTTGATATATGGCAAAGGCTAGGAAGAAGGGGATCATTGACTTTTCATCTTTATGAATGGTCCAAAATTTTCCATTTTAAGGCAAAACAAGTATACAGAAGATGGATATCAATTATCATTTAGAGTGGAGAAGAAGCTAGAATGAAATTTAAGTAGGAAGAATTTTGGGAAATAGAGGTTGTGGCACAAAGGGATGTAGCACAATGCATAAAGAAGATGATGTGCATCGATAAAATATTGATAATGTAGAATAAATAGATGCTACAAGATGCATGCTTGGCCATGGATATTTTTAATAGTGAGGATGAGTTGAAGGGGAATATTCGTTATGCTACGCTAAGATCCTATTTAGAATAAAAGATTTGTGATAAGGTTTGTCCTCCAAATGGAAAGTAGAAGTAGGTGGTTTTATGCATTTTTTTTTTTTGTAATTTATGTTCATGAAGTCTTTTAAATGAAATCAAACATAAAATGGAAGCATGTAATCAACAATCTTACACCATCAATTGTTTAAGGAGTTCACCCCTCCTGGGCTACATCTCCTTGGATCAGCTCCAATGGCTTGATCCTTTCTCATTAAGGTCAATGAATGAAACAAGGAGTACATCAAATGATGAACAAGGGAATGTGAAGTTTCTCCTACAAAGAAACATAATGCTGCAAGTACATCATCCCATAAGCATGCTAACCTTCAGTCAAGCATGAAAACAATTGGCAACAATAGGCATCTTACATCAAGATCCTAAACTCCAGCTTCAAGAGCTACAATTGCACCACATAACACCATGTAGTACATGAACAAATATCTCATTCAATGACATAAAGAGGAAAGAAGTATGAGAAATTACAGCATTGATGAATTTGTTGTTTCAGAAAGAATATGGAGAGTATACAACCACTACAAGGCCATCTTCAACATCAAACTCCTCCATAATTTGTTTCAACACTATGGTTCATCATGGCACCCTTTGGCTTCAACCTACAAAAAATCCTATTTAGAGTGCTCTATGATCCTGAGACCTGTTCCATAAATTCCAAAATAGAAAAAAATGGTACCTTAGCCTCTTTTTGCATCCAATTTGGTCGAAAAATATAGGAGTTATGACATCTCCTAGTTCTCCCACTGTTCGCTCCACAATTTGCACAAAATCTGGGTCGGTCCTACAAATCCACCCAGAATTTGGCAAACTATCCTACAATTTCGCAAACTGGTGGGGAAAATTGTGTGACGGTTAATTTTTCTAATAACGCCCATAATCAAAATTAGCATTAATTAATCATGTTTCAACATTAATTAATCCAAATTAGTGTTTTAATGTTGTGCTTAAGGGTTAGCACTCTGCCCTTTGTCCTGGGTCCTGGTCGTATGTTTTAGGGGTTGGCCCCCACTGCCCCCATCGGTGACTACCAAAAACTTTAAATATATGCAGAGTTGTATAAGGATTAAATAACAATGCATAGGCGAGTTGGTAGCGGTGTCTGTTTGTTCGACGAAGGTCTCGTGTTTGACCCCTGCCTGGTCCAACCATAATTTTACCATGTCGTGAAGGGGACATGTCGCAACCCCATGTTGAGCCACGTGCCTCATCCTCATTAGCTTCCTAACAACCAATAAAAACCTGCAAACACCCACCAACCAAACCTTGCCACTTGGCAACCATTTATTCACCGAAGAAATGGGTTGACGAGCCCGCTGACCTACCCAGTCAGCATGCCATGTCAGTAGTATGGACTGCTGACTGGGCTCCCTGTCTCCACAATTTTTTTCAATTTTCCATGTTCAGGAAAATAGACAAAACATGTTTCTAAAGCCATACAAAGTCCATTTTTCGCGAAATGAGTTGTGTAGGATGACGAACACTACACGGTCATTCAAGTTTCGTGTCATTCTGAGAACTTTGATTTTTGAGCAGAAAATTAGCTCCTGGTCAGAGGATGAGGACGATCAAAAGGTGATATATTATTTCATCTATGGGGATGAAATTCATAAATCCTTTTTTTGTCCATAACATAATTCGTTAAAATGAATAAAACAAACATTAGGGGAATTTTGAGGTCTAAAATGGGCCTCCTAAGAAAAATGTACAACAAAAATAATCTTTATAACAACCAATAGGATTCAAGATGATGATGTCAACCATGGGGGATGATTTACCATTTTTTAAATAAAAGGGTAAAAATATTAAAAAATAATAAAATAATAAGACTACTTTTTCAACTCGTATTTTCAACTTATCTCCCACAATTTTTACTCAAATTTCGAGTGGGAGTACTCGTTGGATGCAAAATTTAATTCCTCATCCAAGGAGTACCCATGTTGCATACTTTCAATGAACCCTGCTACATGAAAAATGGGAAATACATAAAAAAACGTGATTATAATCACGTTTTTTTATGTATTTCTCATTTTTCGTGTAGTAGTACCCATCGAAAGTATGCAACATAGGTACTCCTTGGATGAGGAATTAAATTTCGCATCCAACGAGTACTCCCACTTGAACTTTGAGTAAAAACTTTGGGAGATAAGTTGAAAATATGAGTTGAAAAAGTAGTTTTTTCATTTTTCCCTCTAAAATTTGATGATGTCATCCAATCTTATTTGATTTTTTCCACTATTATTTTATAATTTCCTTAGGAGGCCCATTTTAGACCTCAAAATTCCCCTAATGATCTCAACTAATATAGGGATATGAGTTTGAGGATAAAAAATAATCGTAGCAACAATAGAAGGAATAGGATAAAACTTAATAATCACAAAGGCATGATGATGCAAAAACAACAAATACAAAAATAATAGAATTAGTTGAGAAAGAGTGTTTTTGAAAAATGAAACATGTCTAGATGTAAGTGTTGTTGGGTCATATTATATTATGGTAGCTTTATATCATTTCCGTAGAGGTGATAGAGAAGATAGGGTTAAAAGGATAAAAGCATCTTCAACCATATAGGTTATTTTGGTTCCAAAGGGAATATGGTGTGATAGCGATGGGACAATTCTAAATTTTGTTTCCACATATGTGGGAATATTGGAGTTATTTTGTATTATATCACTCCCATGGATGCTTGTCAATTATTGCTAGGAAGGCCACAATATTTTAACTGGCATGCACATGGCATGTAGTGTATGATGGAAGAATGAACACCTACACTATAATAAAGGATGGAAACTACATCAATTATTGTCAGATGCATTAAGTATTATTAGTGAAAACTTAAGAATTGTATAATGTAATAAAGGAAAGGAAAGAGTGTTAGATAGCTATATAAGGGAAGATAACATGTTGCACATTTGTATAGTGTAAGATGAAAAATGAAAGTTCCCAGAAAGGGTGAAGTTTTTGACAAATGAAGAAACTACTTGAGGAGTTCACAAATGTAACAAAAGATTCTACAATAGCATCATCAAAGAAGAAGATTGAACATGAGTTAAATGTGACTTCAAGGGAGGATTTGTTGAATTTAACAACACATAAAAGGGAAGCATACTTGACAGTGAGGTAGTTGAATGATTGCAAAAATTTATATAGGAAAGTATGATCCCATGTGTAATATTGGCCCTAGCAATGCCAATGAGGATGGAAGATGGAAAATGTGCATATATAGCATATCTTTAAGTAATATTAAAATTAGGTACAAATTTATGTTAATGAGAATGGATGACTCAATGGACATTTTGTGTGGTGCAAGTATTTTCAATTAAATAACTAAATGAGCATTAAAACAATTAACCTATATTTACAATAGAAGACAATATGCTAATGACTCTTATTTTTGCATGAAAAGCATGATGACACTAGAGGTGTTATAACAGGATAATCAATGAAGTAGAAATATGCACCACCCTTAGGAGCACTAGTAGTTCAATAAAGTATTATTCCAAGGAGAACATTACCTGAAACCTAATATGAACACCTTAGATAAGAGTTCATATTCGATGGCATTGATGACACGTCAAGCCCAAAAGAATTTGAATGGAACTAGAAATTGTAACTGTTGCAATGTAACACTCCATTGGGTGTGGATATGTGTTGATCTTGAATATCAAGGGAGCCAAGGAAAGCATAAAGTAGTGATGATTCTATTTATTTCATCTAGGGCTCATCATTTATTTATACATTGCTATGGATATTTGACTAAAACAATTTTTCATAATAGATATTGTAATACTTTGAAATCTTAGGTTATGTAGATTTATTTCCTCATATTCCATATTAATAAATTACTAGCTTTGTTTGAAATGTATGAAAAAACTGAAATAAGGAATAGAAATAACAACCACACCATCCGAACAAATGAACACAATATTTATCTTGGGAAAATAGATATGAGAGAAAACATAGCTAGATTGTGTGGCCTATCCTCTTCTCTCTTTGCTTCAATTATAAAAATCCACATAGAAAGGAATGGGCACTCTTGTGGAGTTACATTTGACATTGTCGATTGAATAACTAGTATGAAATCATCCTCGTCCCCTATACTTTTGTACAAATACAAGTCCTAGATTTCATTCTCAGCTATGGAATAATTACAATTCAAAAGAATGGGATCCCTTCTCCTACTAGCCTGATAGCCATCCAGGGTTAGGATTTTGACTTCCTCAACCCTCGATAACGTTTTGGGCCTTCTATAACTTTCTTTAAAGTGCTCACATGGTAGATGTGTGAATACTGTGGGCTCACATGGCATCCACTTATACCATGCTAGCCAACTAGGTAGGTCACATTGTAGGAGTCATGATGACAACATATGGGCTTTCATTAAAGTGGTCTTTGGAACATTAGAAAGATCATGGATTGGAGATCAATGTCAAGGTGTACACACAAGTTACTGACCCTACAACCCCATAAAACATTTTTTGATGCCTCAAAATGACTACTTAAGGTTCCACACCCTAGCTTTCCAAATTGGCACTAGCCACTATAATGGGTCGTATAACCCAATTCTTTCAATTTCTTTGCCCATAATGTATCGATATGGATTCAAATAGTATGGTGATCCAATATGGATCTATGTGAAAAGGACCTTAGACATGTTGTGGTAATGTGTAGGAACCCAAATATCTACTACAAAAGAATGCATGTGGATTAATTTTTCTCATATGGATATATGTTCAAGGGGACAATTATTGAGATTTTGATGTCTGAGAATTTCATTAGAGAATTGGTTAATGTTTAGGATATTTTTGACATTATAAAGACATAGTTTGATAGGTTAAATATAATACTAAGAATATTGGAAGAGGATATGAATAAATTTGTGGTTTAGTATGAAATTTGTAGAAAGAGAAGGTAGTTTGATACAAATTTGATTGTTATATGTTATTATTGATTTGGGAGAGACCTATGGAGGACATATTTATGGAATTTAGTCTCGTACCATTAAGAATACAATGCAGATAAGATATAGTTTTGTTGTGGTTGCCAGCTTTTCAAACATGGCACTCTTTATTACTAGAACTATTCATCAAGAAGTATGTGCGATTGGATGGATTGTTAAATGTAATCACATCAAATAGAGATACTAGAATTTTGGTCAACATTGGAGGATATTGTGGAAAAATATGGTGATGAAGCTATAATATAGTATAATGTATCACTCTCGAGTAGATGGAGAAATAAATGTGGTTAATAATATTCTTCGAAGTCTTCTTATACATTTATTTGGAGTAAGATAAAATAAAGGGATTAAGTTTTTCATAATATAAATTTGTGTATGATAAGTCTTCCAACAATTTGCAATATTTCTTTTCTCTCAAGATCTTGCATGGGCAATGTTTAAGACAGCTAGTATAATTCAGTTATTTGTGAATTGACACACAAAGGAGGAATCTTGTAAAACTATTTGCATATGGGATGGAGAAGATATATGTTTAAGTCAAACCATGACTAAAGGACAAGGCCGTGGAGTATAAGGAGACCATTGACACACACAAGAGGTATTAATCATTTACAAATGGTGATACGGTCATGGGACATCTTACAAAAGAAAACTACTACAAGGGTGCTTAAAAAAAGTTGAATGTGAAGAAAAATAGGCCACGTAGTGTGAAGAGGAAATTTGGTCATCATATGAAGTGAAGTTGGTAAAGGAGTTCAACATATCACTTATACACAATTTCAAGTATTTTTATGGGTCTAGAGAAGGTGAGATTATTATTGAATATGAAGATGTGAAAGAAGAATGCCAATGAATAGATTGACATAAATGGATGTCAAATCAGAAGGATGAGAAGGAGAAAGTGTTATGTTAAACAATGAAAAACATATGGAGTAAAAAAAAGGAAGTATCTAATAAAGTGAAAGAAGAATTGTGGTATAGGTAACATTGGAATTTTTGGAGTTCAATATACAAAAAAAATTACATAGTTTTAGGAGAGGCAAAGGATTATGAAGTAGTACAAGAATGTATTTTATTTTATTGGGTAGGATAATTTGATATGGGGTTATTCTTGAAACAACTACATTCATGAGCACACTAAGTTAACGTAATAAAGGTGAGTTATGAAAAGAAGAAATTATAGAAAGTTTAATGTGTGGGATTTTGATTAGATAATTGCATGATGACTAGGACACTTTTGGAATGATAAACAAACCATTTGCTAAAATAAATATAGTATTAACCGTAATGGAAGAGGATATAAATAAATTTGTGTTGTAGTGTGAAATTTTTCTTATGGAGGAGGAAGTTAGTTAAAATTTCAATTGTTATCCATTGTTCATGATTTGAAATAGCCCTTGGGAGAACATATTTATGAATTTCCTTCTTGGACTATTGAGAATTCCATGTAGATTCATTGTAGTTTTCTTTTTTGGTTCTACAGTTACAAAGTTGGTCCACTTGATTACTCAAACATACGCGTAAATGGGGTTGCATGATTGGATTTGTTATTAAATAAAATCTCATCAAATAGAGATATTGGACTTTAAGTCAATTCTGAAGGACATTGTGGAATAATATGGAAATGAAGCCACAATGCCATGTAGTGTACTATTCTCAAATATATGGACAAACAAAAGTGGTTAACTATAGTATTTGTAATATTCCTAGATGTTTACTTGAAGATGAGCTGAAACTATGGGACTAGGTCTATTTTTAAAGGCTCAGTTCAACTATGTCAACCAAATGAAGAAATCAATAAGGATTTTGACATTCAATATTGTTTATGGTTAAAATTTGAGAGTATTGCCAAACATGAAATATTTTCAATTGGCATACAAAGAAGCAATGACACAAAACAAATTTCATAAAGGATGGAGAAGATATAAGGGTAGGTACAAGAATGACTAGAGGAGAAGAAAATGTAGTATAAGGATTCATTGATGTATATACAAGGTGTTATTCATTTGCTATCAGTTATTTGGTAATGGTCATCTTAGGAAGGAGAAATATCACAACGTTTCTTGCAATGATTTCAATGTGAAGAAGGTTGGATTATGTAGACTAAAGATGAGATTTGGTGACCATACATAATGAACTTGCTAAAGGAGTTTGACATGTTCCTTATTTTTAATGTTGTTTATATTTATCTATTGAAGTCCAACAAGAAATTGCAACACCTACACTAGTGTGCGACCATGAGGTCCAAGAAGCACCTGCACTAGTGTGGGACCACAGGTCTTAACAACACCTATACTGGTGTGGGATAAATTTGGTGCATGTCTATTTTAGTTATCCCTTAATTAAGATGGATAATAAAATGTAATCTAATCTCAAAATAACTTGTAATAGTTAGCCGAGTGTGATAAACTCAGTTAGCTCATGAATTTTGAGTTGAGGGTAGTTGGTGAGGCATGTAGAGTAATTCTAGTTGTAACAGATTTCGAATTGTAGTGGTAAATTACTTAATGCAGGTTGTAATCAGTTTAACTCAGTTAACTAAGTTAAAGTCAGTTGTGCTAGTTGTAACTGTTTGATACACTAGTGAGAGATCAAGTGAATTAAATATTATTTAATTCATAGTCAGTGATCTCACATGCAACTGAGGATTTACTATTATTAGCTGCATGCATGTCAGTTCCAATGGAGACCCAGTTGAGATCTAGGTGAAAGGGATGTTGACTATCAATTGTAGGATTATTGGGTTGCACCCATGCAACCAAACACCCAATGGATTTCCCATGATCCTTGCGTAGTCAACTAAGGCCAAAATTCCTAAAGAATAGGGATTGCATTCCACATGAATTGCGCAAGCAAGGCAGGTTGTTTAGAGGCTGAGAATCGGCTATGTGTTGGTCAGTTTTGTTTAGGACAGTGTGAGACAATTAGCTGAGTAGAAGAGGGCTCTTGTGAGAAGAGTTGTATGCAATTGTTTCATGTATCCATGATGAATATACAATATAAGATAGTGGGGTTTGGAGCGGCAAGATTTCCCCGGAAAATTATCTGTGTTGTGGTTTGATTGATTCTTCTTTACTTCATGTGATTCGTGATTGTGTTTTTAATTCTACAATTGATTTGTAGAAGTGATTTAATATCTAGCTTTAGTACATTGTTAGATTAGATTGAATCCATGATATACATATATGTTGTATAATTTCTAGATGGTATCAGAGCATAGGAAATCACAATAGTGGAGGAGGAGTTGAGTTTGAGACTGAATAGAATTCGAATTTGCAGAATACTTTCTTGGTGCTACAGCTGATTTAGGATTGAAATGGCTTTCAATGGCTTGAGATTGGAGTATGCACTCAAGGGAAGCTCTAACTATATTGCTTGGAAAGACAGGATGGAGGCAGTAGTTGAAGACAATGTCTTGAATGAATTCATTGACAATGATGTTCCTAAACACATTGTGACAAATGCTACAAATCTTGATGCATGGAAAAAGAAACTGGCAAAGGTGAGGAGGATCTTACTGGAGGGAGTATGAGACCACATTGTCTCAAGTCTCCATTGAAAAGCGACACCATATGTTATGTGGAAAGCTTTGACAGATCTATTTCAGAGCAACAGTGACCATAGGAAATTGGCACTGAAAGGTAAACTCAGGAAGATCAAGATGGAGAAAGGTGACTCCATGCCAAAATATTTAACAATGTTTTTCCAATGTAGGGATGATTTGGGGAGCATTGGCATTATTGTTGCTGATGATGATTTGGTGAGCCTAGCTCTTCTAGTACTTCCCAAAAGTTGGCATAGTTATCGGGACTCTGCCAATGGAAGGGAAAAGCTACCAAATTGGGAACGACTTTGGTTAGATTTGCTACAAGAGGAGTTTAGACAGAATACCAGAGATGGATCTTCATCTAAGAATGGAGATGAAGAAGATTGTGCTTTTGCTGCCAAGGCGTAGAAGGGGAAAGGAAATAAGTTCCATTCCAAATCTAAGTCCAAAGATGGCAAGAAGCAAAACATGTCCAGAGTGAAGTGTTTTCACTGTCATGAGCATGGGCATTATGCTACTAACTGTCCACAAAAGAAGAAGAACAAGAAGGCTTCAGGATCTGTAGTTGGTGAGGCTTTGGCGCCCTCACAATTTGAGCTTGACTTCTCGCTCATTCCATGCATGGTGTCAAGTGCAATGGGATCAGTGTGGTATTTGGATAGTGGTGCATCCTTTCACATGACGGGAGACAAAGAAATTTTTAGTATCTTGGAGGAGAAGCACCTTCAGATGCATATCGAAATGGGTGATGAAAGGTGGTATAGTGCTACTAGGATTGGTACCATTACCTTCCAGAGAGAGTCAGGTAAACCCTTTCAATTAAAAGATGTAATGCATGTACCGGGCTTAAAGAAAAAATTTGTCTCAGTTGCAACGTTGGAGGATAGAAGCTATGATGTTGTTTTAGTGAAGGAAAAGCTTTCCCACGACACAAAACAATAGGAAAAGCCAAGAATATTGGGATTCAAGTTAAGAATCTCTATAAAATGAATGTAGATGGCTGTGCAACATTGATGGGTAAGGCAGACAAAGGGGTGAGTCAAGATGAGGGTGAATTATGGCACAGGAGATTGGGCCATCTTCACCACGAAGCCTTAAAAGTCATGCAACAAATTTCTACGGGTCTTCCCAAGGGACACTTACGCAATCAGACAGATGCAACGGATGTATTATGGGAAAATATGTAAAGGCCACCTTTCATGAGAAGGAGAACCAAGCCTCGGGGATCCTTGAGAGAGTTCACTCAGACATGTGTGTAGCATTCTTTGTTGCTTCGACAACAAAGCATAAGTACTATGTGATATTTGTTGATGAATTTTCTCGAAAGTGTTGGACCTACTTCATGCAGAAGAAAGATCAGGAGTTTTCAAAGTTTCTCGAGTTCAATGCACTGGCAAAGAAAGACACGGGGAAGCAAGTGAAGGCTCGTAGGAGCGACAATGGTGGTGAGTACATCTCCAACGAATTCAAGAACTTCTACAACAAAGAACAAATTTGAAGAGAACTGATAGCACCCCATAACCCACAACAGAATGGAGTCACTAAAAGAAAGAACTGAGCGATTGTGGGTGTAGCAAGAGTGATGTTGCATGATCAGGGCCTACCGATGCATCTATGGGAAGAGGCATGCAACACATCGGTATTTGTGCAGAACCATTGTCCTCATAGGATACTTGGCATGAGTACACTAGAAGAGGCTTTTATTGGTAGAAACCTATTGTTTCACATTTTAGGATTTCTGGCTCATCTGTTTATGTGCATGTGACCAAAGATGCCAGGAAGAAGCTGGAACTAACAGTTGAGATTGCAATTTTTGTGGGGTACACTGATACTCCCGACAATTATAGGGTGTATTTTCCAAACAACAGAATGACTGTTGTGTGACGAGATTTAAAATTTGATGAGGAGAAAGCTATGTGATTCTCCCTTCAAAGGGAGCTATATTTGCATGCAGAGGAGGAACTCTTGGTTACTAAGGATGAGCCTCAAGATGTGGAGCAGCCACATGTGGAGGATCATGGAGTGGCAAAAAACACTCATGCAGATCCACCCATCAGAAATGGTGGAAGGTGCACTATGGAAGCTGATAGATTGAGACTTGATGTAGCATAGAATGTAGGAGCCCCTACTTCACAGCGCAGGAAAAGACAGTCTCCATATAGGTTTACTGGATACATGGCTCTTATGAGAAAGTGTATTGTGACATAACCATCTTCCTTACAGGAGGCTGTGTAGCAACCAATTTGGGTTGATGCAATGGTGGAGGAGTATGACTCCATTGTCAAGAACAGTGCGTGGGAGATTGTCCCAAGACTGGTCGGTAAATTAATGGTTGGATCTAGATGGATCTACAAGGTAAATAAAGTTGTTGATGGGAGTGTGGAGAAGTACAAGGCCAGATTTGTGGCCCGGGGATTCTCACAGATTGAAAAGATCGACTATGATGAGACTTTTGCACTAGTTGCAAGGTACTCTTCCATTAGATCCATCCTTGCACTCTCAGCACAGATGGGGTTCCGCATTCATCAGATGGATGTGAAAACTGTTTTTCTCGATGGAGTTATTGAGGAAGAAGTGTACATAGAGTAGCCAGAAGGTTTCGAGATCTTTGACAGTGAGTCGCATGTGTGTTGACTGAAGAGAGTACTGTATGGGCTAAAGCAAGCACCTCATGCTTGGTACACTCGGATTGACAATTATTTCACCTTACTGGCCTTCACCAAAAGTGAAGCTGATGCAAACCTGTACCAGATTGTGGTTGAGGGTAAGCTATTGATTATTGTGCTTTATGTTGATGATCTAATTTTGACTAGTGATGAGTAGTTGATACACTCATGCAAGGATGATTTAGCAAGGGAGTTCGAAATTAAGGACATGAGACTCCTTCATTATTTCCTTGGTTTGGAAATATGGCAGCGGGATGATGAACTTTTTGTTTCTCAAGGTAGGTATGCCAAAGAGATAATGGGCAAGTTTCACATGGACAAATGCAAACCCATAGACACTCCTCTTCAAGGAAATTGGAGGAAAGAGGAGGCTACTTCTGGAGAAGTAGTGGATGCCACTGTCTACAGGCAGTTAGTTGGTTCACTGATGTACTTAGTGAACACCAAACCAGACATTTTCTACGCAGTTAACCAGTTGAGTCAAGCTATGGTTAAGCCTACCAAGCTCTTTTGGAAGGCGGGGAAGCATGTCTTGAGATACCTAAGAGGCACATCAAAGTATGAATTATGGTACAGACAGACAGAGGGAGCGAAGCTTCAGGGCTTCACGGATGCAGATTGGGTAGGCAGTCCATCAGACAGAATGAGCACATTAGGAGGGATCTTCAACAAAGGATCGACAACAGTTCCTTGGTTGGTGGCAGTCATTTCAGTGGAGGTAGAGTACATGGTAGTAAGTCGAGCTGCATGTGAGGCCATATGGATGAGAAAGATCCTGGTTGGTTTGTTTGGTTCTTAGATGGATTCGATAGTAATACATTATGATAATCAGAGTTGCATTAAACTCTTGATTAATCATGTGTTTCATGATATATCCAAGCACATAGATATCTGGTAGCACCACCTCAGAGATTGTGCATAGAGGTGCATAATGTTACTTCAGTACATTCCCACAAAAGATCAAGATGCAGATATTTTGACGAAGGTGCCCACCAAGAGAAAATTCGAATATCAGAGAGACAAGGTTGGGTTGAAGGATAATCCCTTTCTTGTTGAGGGGGCGTGTTGAAGTCCAACAAGAAATTGCAGCATCTACACTAGTGTGGGTCTAGGAGGTCCAAGCAGCACCTACACTAGTGTGGGACCACAGGTCTTAGCAACACCTACACTAGTGTGGGCTAAATTTGGTGCATGTCTATTTTAGTTATCCCTTAATTAAGATGGACAATAAAATGTAATCTAATCTCAAAATAGCTCGTAATAGTTAACTGAGTGTGATAAACTCAGTTAGCTCATGAATTTCGAGTTGAGGGTAGTTTTGAGGCATGCAGAGTAATTTTAGTTGTAACAGAGTTCGAAGTGCTGTGGTGCATTAGTTAATGTAGGTGGTAATCAGTTTCACTCAGTTAAGTGAGTTAATGTTAGTTGTGCTAGTTGTAGTTGTTTGATACACTAGTGAGAGATCAAGTGAATTAAACATTATTTAATTCACAATCAGTGATCTCACATGCAACTGAAGATTTACCATTATTAGCTGCATGCATGTTAGTTCCAGTGGAGACCCAGTTGAGATCTGGGTGAAAGGGATGTTGACTATCATTTGTAGGATTATTGGCTTGCACCCATGCAACCAGTTACCAAACACCCATTGGAGTGTCCATGATCCTTGCACAGTCAAGGAAGGCCAAAATTCCTAAAGAATAGGGATTGGATTCCACATGAATTGCGCAAGCAAGGCAGGCTATTTAGAGGCTGAGAATTGGCTATGTGCTGGTTAGTTTTGTCCAGGACAGTGTGAGACAATTAGCTGAGTACGGGAGGGCTCTTGTGAGAAGAGTTGTATGTAATTGTTTCTTGTATCCATGCTGAATATACAATAGAAGATAGTGGGGTTTTTAGTAGTAAGCTTTACCTGGGAAATTATCTCTGTTGTGGTTTGATTGATTCTTCTTTGCTTCATGTGATTGGCGATTGTGTTTTTAATTTTGCAATTGATTTGTAGAAGTGATTTAGTATCTAGCTTTAGTACATTGTTAGATCGGATTGAATCCATGATATACATATATGTTCTATAATTTCTATATTATGTGTATATAAAAGGTGAGATAATCACAAGAGATGGACTTGTGGAGAAAGAACATGCAAATGAATAGTAGCGCAAAAACATTTCCGTAAAATATGGTGAAGATATATAGCTAGATCAAAGAATACGTAAAAGAAGAAACATGAAGTATAAGGACCGCATTGATGCAAGTAGGATGTACCAGTGATTTATAATTGGTGATTTGGTCATGTTGCATCTTAGGAAAGAAACAATCACAAGCATATCATAAAAACCAGAAAGTGAAGAAGATCAAACCATTTAGACTAAAGAGAAAAATTGGTGATCATACAAAGTGGAGTTGCTAAAGAAGTTCAAGATTATTTTCAAATTTGTTGAACTTTAGGATTAGTGAAGGTGAGACCATAACATAAGATGAAGAATTGGAGCTAGAACATGCAAAAGTATATTGACGCAAAGAGATGTCAAATAAAAAGGGTGATATGGAGTAAGTGTTGTATTCAACATTGATAAATATATAAAGTACAAGGATTAAAATGTATTTGATTAGGTGGAAGAAAAACTTTGATATCTAGATAGTACTTAGATTTGTGAAGAAATAATATTAAATAATTTGTATATCTGTAGAAGAGGCAAAGGATTATAAAGAAATGAAAGAATGCACATTGTTTTAATGGTAAGGGGAAGTTGATATAGCATCATCCCTGAAACAACTACATTAATGAGCACACCAAGCTAGAAAAATAAAGGTATGTTAGAAAATGTGAAAACCATAGAGAGTTTTATGTGTAGAAATATTTGGATTAATTTATATAGGATTGATGTTTGTTCAAGGGGATATTTATAGGGAGTTTAATGTATGAGAATTTGTTCATAGAAATACATGGTGGTTAGGACACTCTTGGAATGATAAACATGTAATTTGTTGGTGTAAAGACAATACTAACCATATAGGAAGAATATGATAATAGATTTTTAATGAATTGTGAAACTTGTTGGATGGAGAAGGGAGCTAGTTATAACACTACTGGTTATACCATTAACTTTGAAAAGGTATTGGGAATACATATTTACATATTTCATTGTTGGAATAATGAGAACATGACATAGATTTGATGCAAGTTTTGTTGTGGTTGACAACTTTACAACGATGGTCTAGTCTATTATTCAAAGAAAATCATCAAGCAGGTTGTGAGATTGGACATATTATTATTTATGATAACAAAAAAAAAAAAACTTTCAAGCAATTTTTGGAGGACATGGTGGAAGAAGATCATACTGAAGTTATAATGCAACTTAGTTTACGATTTTCAAATTGATGGAGAAAGAAAAGTGGTTAACTAAATTCTTAAAAAAATTCTTAGATATTAAATTAGAGATAAGCTAAATAATATGACTATATTCTTTAGAGCCTTAGCTCATGTATGATAATTCTGTGAATAAGTTTATAAGATCATTTTTATTTTCAAAATTGCACATGGATAAAATTCAAGAGAAGTAGCAAACTTGGATCATTTGTCAAAAGCAACAATGGTGTGAAAGCTTTGCCATAGAAAATGGAGAAGTTACATGGGTATATTCCAAGAATGAATAAAGGAGAAGACCGAGAGTAGGACATTGATGCACATAGGAGGTATCAATCAATTGCAATCCGTGATCTAGTAATGGTATAATCATTGGAAATTGTTGATATGGTTGGGGTATATCTTGTGAATGAGCACTATTACAAGGGTACTTACAACAAGTTTAAAGTGAAGAAGATCAAAGTATGTAACTTGAAGTTGAAATTTAGGGCTCATACTAAATTTCAATTATTAAAGGAAAAGAATGAATAAAGGAAAAGACCAAGAGAATGACACTAATGCACATATTGGAGGTATCAATAATGGGAAATGGATGATATAGTAATATGGTATAATCATTGGAAATTGTTGATTTGGTGAGGGTATATCTTGGAAATGAGCACTATTACAAGGGCACTTACAACACTTTTGAAGTGAAGAAGATCAAAGTATGTAACTTGAGGATTTAGGGCTCATACTAAAGTTCAATTACTAAAGGAATTCAACATACCACTTATTTTCAATGTTGTTGAATTTCTTTAAAAAGGAAAAAAAAAAAAACTATTGTCACAAAAGATGAATATGTGGAGTAAGAACACGAAAGAGTAGGTTGATGCAGATAGATGTCAAATAATAATGGATGAGATATAGCAAGTGTTTTATTAAACAACTACAAATATATGACTATCAAAGGATAAAAATTATATGATCATGCAAAATAACAACCTTAATATATATAGCTCTTGATTTTTCAAAGCAAAATATAAAAGATTTACATAATTGTAGGAGAGGGAAAGGATTATTAAGTAGTGTTAGGAAGTAATTTTCTTTATTGGCTAGAGGAAGTAGTAACAATTAGAGTAGTAGAGGCAAGTTTGGGAAATGAAAGTGTGCAATAAGAGAAAGATGTAGAATAAATTTTATGTACAAACAAGTGTGCACAACATAGAATTTATGTACAAACAAGTGTGCACAATATAGAATTTATGTACAAACAAGTGTGCACAATATGAAATTTAAAAGTTTGTACAAAATGCTTATTTCATTTCAAATTTAACAAAATGTGACAAAAATAACATATGGTAAACATGATGAAGATACATAACTAAAATGATAGAAAAAATAAATGCTTAATAGACCAAAAAAAAAAAAATTTAAATAATCTTAAAAAAACAAATGAATAAAATTTAGAACAATTGAACCACTCCCAAAAGTTAAAGATGTTTAAATTTAATAAAATGTGAAAAAAAAGTACATATGATAAACATTATGAATATACATAACTAAAAATAAAAAATAAAATGTCAAAATAAATATTTAAATTAAATGAAAAAATACTTCTAAATAATATTAAAAAATAAATTCCCGGATGTGGGTGATCTTTAGGGACGGTTATACGGTGAGCCCATGGGGTGGCACATGGCTCAGCCACATGGCCACCCATGGGCTCCAATCGTGGGCATTTAATCACCTTAACTACATCCACAGGAGCTCATTTACTCTGCCCGCATGTCAATGCTCTCCCTTGCTCTTCAAAATGACATCGCAAGGCAGTCTCCCTCCATCGTCATTGTCGTCGAGCTGCATTTGTCCCCCTGGAGTCTTGGAGCCGAGCTCCCAAATGCCTACAGGGAGGAGATGCAGCCTCCTTTGTTGCATTGAATTTGTCCCTCGCTTTCATATATCTCACAGTCTTCACTGCAGTTTGAACTTTGTCTCTGCACCTTGTCAGCCCTGGGCTCCTTGGTCCTCTGATTTATTGGTCTCACATCCTACTGCTCTTTCGTCCCAGAGGTCTCAACCTCACAATTGTGTCTCCACCATGCCCCAATGTCACCGTATGAGATGTCGCCGAAGTAGAGCATCCAAACCTCCAATTTCCACTCATTCTAATTCCTCCTCTCCATCGTTGGACAATTCGTTTAGGCGATACCTTGCCACCTGCATTGGGCGTGGCCGAGACTTGGCTTCGAGAAGGTCTCGCTCCACGCCATTGAACCCTCCCTCCACCAATTCTCCCCCATCGCTGCCTCACCTGGAGACGTTGACCTCCCCGCTGCCTACACACTCTGCTCAATTTTTATATAACTGTACCCTGGACTTACCATGCATTATGGCTACTATAACCATAAGCTTCAGAGAGGAAGCTATCAGTGCTGAGAGCCCTTGTCCTAAGAAATTTCACAAGAAGTCTACCTCAGACTCAACGCCTCCGTGGCATATTGGTAAAGTGGTTGTCCAGGGTGCTCCAGCCTCAGTTGTGTAGGGCGCGCTAGCCTCCCGTAGTGGAAACAAAGGCACCAACAATGGAGGAAAGGGTAGCGACAACAGCAGTGAAGACTGGTCGGGTGACAATGGAGATCCAGGCAGCGCACGCACCACCAACGTTTCTGAGCATGCAACTGATGACACTCATGATAAGCATGCTGATGACATTGAGGAGTATAGGTGTCTCATTATGGAGGAGACACCTCCCTCGGGCAATGATACCTAAGTCTTCAGGTCTTTTTCTGGTTTCTAGTTTCTGGTTTCAAGTTTTTTTGAGAATTTGCTTTCTAGTTCATAATGATACTTTTAAACATTTATCATCTCTCCCTGTACGAAGTTGGTTTCCCCGTAGAGGACAGCTGTAGAACAATTAAGATGGCTGGTTTGGCCTTTGTGGGACAGTCACAATTTTGGTATTTTGCATAACAATGCCTTCGGAATAGGCTAGAATTGCCGAGACTCACACTTTTATATATTATATGTTTCATAAATAAAATTTTCTCTTATTTAGAAAAAAAAGAAAAATATTGAAAAATAAATAAAAATTTCAAAATGTAAATACATTTAAAAAAAAATTAAATATATATATGATTATTAAAACGATTGAACCACCCCAAGGATAAAGTTGTTCAAAGCTGGCTTACAATCATAGTAGAGTGTAGCATGCTAACGTATATTGCTGTAATTATGTACACGTATTACATTTAGTAAATAAAACAATGATAACGAGTGGGAAGACCATGATTTTGAATGAATGTTAAAAATCAAAACAATTTGAAAGGAAATCTAATTGGAAAAGGGAGGCGTGACATATTCAGAGCTTGGTTTTTACTACTATATAGGAAAAAAGGACACTTCTTCACGATACTAACAACATATTGATTAATTTGATGATGATATTCTCCATCATTATATATACATGAGCATCTTTTACATTTATATCTACTTAAATATCGATAAGTAAATAGAGACGTAATTTATCTATTTAATAAGTATAGACAAACAGAAACGTAATTATAATTTAGTGTTGTATAATGGAAGCTCATTTGATATAAGACCCGATTTGTATATTGTTAAAGTAACGACACAATTTGACAAACACAAAAGAAAAGGCAAAGTAGAAAGCTTATGCATTTTGATACGATAATGAGTTTCAAGGAGAAGTAAACTTACTTGTCTGTAGCGACGAGTGCTTGAAATTAAGGTTCGGTTCTTGCACGACAAATTTGATGTCAACCGCTGCACCCAAAAGTAACGTTTATGAATCCTTGAATCTACATAAAATTAGAACTGCAACATCTTCTGTTCATGATTGATCGAGCTCTCTATCAAATATTTATTATACTTTCTTCCGAGAATTAGAACTGGACGTCTTTGCACTCGCCTTTATTCAGTTTCTTGTAGGAGCTAGAAAGCACATAAGAACTTTTTTGCTTGCCTTTACAGAGAGTAGGCTTTTTTCTAAATCGATTTTTTTGTTTCAAGTTTGAAGGAAACTTTTAATGCTTTTGTAATATCTGAAACAGCACAGATTGTAAGGCAAATATCAAACATAACAATAAAACGAAATATGGATTGAATCTTTCGGTGGATGGAGGAAACTTTCCATGACATTATCAGATCAGTTGATGTGCAGACACAGTCAGCAGCTTAGGCTTTTTCCTTCAGCTATTCTCTGTTTTTGGAAACGGCTGCTAACCCAACAGTACAAACGTAGCCTAATTTTTCCCCACCATACGGCCATCTAAACATGCATCCCTAGATAAGACTCTCTAAATTCACGAAAGTAAATTCTTAATACTATACAAGGAAATTCGTTTGATATAAGTTAAAATTGTGCGTGCGGTTTTCAAACTGATTTTGCAGGCTAATTGGAAATTTGATGAAGGTTATTTGTTTTATTTTATTTGTGTTACTTCGTTTTGGTAGATTCAATAGTGTCAATTCAATTTTTTTCAATTTATTTGTCAATTTTTTTATAACAATTGAGAAGTAAAGTTAAATGTATCCTTAAAAACAACAAAAAGCACAATAGCCCATTATTCTAATCCTATAACAACAGTGCCAAACTAAAGAATGCCTCTATTTCAATCCTTATTATTCTAATCCTATAACAACAGTGTCTAACTAAACAATGGCACTACTTAATGCCACTATTTCAATCCTTATTAGTATTCCTTTTTATATATAGAAATTTTATTTCCTGCAAATTTACTTATTTTATAGGAATTTTATTTCCCGAAGATTCACCTAAAAATAGTTGCTGGAATTAAGTAGATTGTCTAACTTAACTTATGTCTGAATCACTTTTTAATTACTCATTGGAATTTAGACGGTATCTTATCGTTTAATTTTTTTTTCCCATCCCTTTTAAGGCTTTAAAATTTTCCTTTAGCGTCAAATACGTTTAAAAATGCGAAAAACGTTCAGCAGAACGTCAAATTCCAGGCCTGGATCCCCACCAGTGCCTTATACCTGTGTCAAACGAGAAATCCTGTGAACGCTAAAGAGATGCGGATTAGCCATTTGATTGTCCCTGCGATATTTTAAAAGGCGTCGGCAAAGTATTTCTCGAACTTATAAAAGAGTAGTACAGATTGGGCGCAGTAAACGGATACTCTTGTCATAATACTTATTAGACAACGTGGGGAAACAGAGTTGCGATTCATGAATCACACTGGACGACTATTTTTATGGGGATTCGGGGAACTTTTTGAAAGTGTCCTGTCCTCTGGTGTAAAATGGAGATTGGAGATTTTGTCTTTAAAGTTATTTGCCTGTGCTTTTATTACTGTACCATATAAGTTATTGCACAGAAGGAAAGAGTAAATTTTTGGAAGTATTCTGTACTGTAAACTGTTGTAAAATGGAGATTGGAGATTTCTTCTCTGAAGTGATTTGCCTGTGCTATCATTACTGTACCATATAAGTTAATGCACAGAAGGAAAGGACATGAATAGAAGAAAACAGATACAAATACTGTACCATATAAGTTAATGCACAGAGGGGAAGGACATGAATCGAAGATAGCAGAATATAAATAGTCTAATTCGCCCCATGAATACAAAGATAACGGACTTCGGAATTTATGTCATGGATAGGAGATGCAGATGATATATAGTCCAATTCACGCATTGAAATTCATTGTTCGGTTGCTGAGGACGTCTACTCGAACGGAAGTGAGCATATTTCATGAGCTTCATTAGAAAGAAAACTCCCGCCAAAGGGAAATGTAAGGGCCTAAGCTTCTTTGTAAGCTAATAGCTACAATAGGCATCATCGGACAAAGTTTGGGACTAGGAACAAGCGATGATAATCTAGATGTGCAAATAGGGGGCGAAATGGTCATATTTGCTTCTAATGATAAAGAAACTAAATATCCCAACTATTACAATGGTTTCCAGATAAACATAATACAACTCTGAGCGAGATCCGCAGCACTGGAAGTTTTTGTTATTTTATTTTTTTGGAGGAAATGAAATATGTAACATTACTTCGTGGGTTTCTCATTTATCAGACAAAAATTAACTCTAAAATCTGAGAATCATGGGAATCTTATAAGTAGCTAAAGTTTGACGCGTAATGTGACATTCCATCAGCATTTGGGTCAGGATTTACTTACGAATCCCACACTCTCACATTCAGCAAAAGTAAGATATGTAAAATAACTTGGGAGAGCTTGGAAATCATTACATGTACCTTTACATAAAACTTAAAGGTTTCAAATATTACTAGATTGAGAAACATCATATAGTAGCGAAACATAAGAAAAGTAAGACAAAAAGAGGAAAGTAATCGATCCTTGTAAAACCATTACAGCTTATAGGAAGAATAGCCGTCACTGTATCCCTCCTCCTTTTACTTAAAATGCCGCTTCTCCTTTGCCCTAACATGCATGAACAAGTAGGCGAGAAGTATTAGGCATTACCGAGAAAAGCAAAGACAGATTGAACATGAATAAAATGTGTTCCATCGATAGCAAAAGAAAGGCTCCAATAGGCATTGAAATTGTAGATACAGTGGTTGAAGGAAGAGACATGATCCAATATTGATTAAAATTGAAGAGACAGACAAGACGGAAGAGACAGCATCTGCTGCAGAAATCTAAAAACCTTGCTGCACAAACTTTATCGACTTGGAAAAAAATCTACGTACAGTAGAGAAATAAACAAAAATTGTCTAATATCTACTTCCGGTGGAGATATAAAGGCCTATCCAGGTAATTAACAAATTTAAATTATAAAGTTGGACGAATTAATTGGGAGAGATCTTACCATGGCTGATTGTGTTCAAGGATTACGTTGTGCTGCACGGTGTGTGAATCCTGGAATATACGAGCATCATAATCTTGAAGATGGAGGAAATCATGCACTCCTCTTGCAGAGGCTTCGCCAAAGGCATTCTTCTGAGTGTGGGAGAAAGAGGGCATATTTGTAGCGGAAGAGGAATTGGACAGAAGGGGTTCCTTACTAGAGAGGCTCGAGGTCGAGATATGTATATCGTTAGAAAAAGTGGGGTCTATCGGGGATGAAAATTTCTTGACGTTTATCTGCGCTGCTTGCTGCTGCTGCTCAACACTTTTCATAATAATATTGGGAATATTTGGAAAAAAATGGTTACCCTGACCTTCCGCTGTGATGCCTTCCAAGTGTTGACTTTGTTTTGAATGGAAGAACGGAAAAGCTGAGTCAGCCATTTCATAGCTTTGAAAAAGAGAACCACCGAGAGCAGCCTGCATACCAGCTAAGGTGCTCGGAACTGGCTGAAAAGATTTGTGTAGTGCTGCTGTCAACGATGAAGCCATGTTTTGAAGCGGATGAGAATCCTGTGTGCATAACATGTCTGTGTAAGACGGCGTATTGTTATAATCCAACAGTTGTTGAACACAGCCTTCTTCCGAGAAGACCTGAGCTTGAACACCACATGGGTTATCATCTTTGCTGCACTGAGACTCCAATGGATGCGTAGTGTAACTCGAAAAGTTATTGAACATACTAGTTAAAGAAGGCTGCATTGATTTCAATTGATGGATGACCGGTGGAGATCCACCAGAGTTTTTGGCTGACGATGATTTCCTCCTAGCTCGTTCCCTTGCTTTTAATCTTGCCTCCTTCCTCGAAACAGATTTTGACATTGAAGAATAAGATGTATGCTCTGCTGATCCCTTTATGCTCCCATCTGAACTACTGCTGCTGCTTCTTCCCAAGTCCGATTCCTTCGGAGTTGTAATGGATATATCTTTTCCATTAGTAGCCTTATGAGAAATCGACCCTTGGCCGACTCTAAATGCCGAAAGGGCGGATGCAGCAGTCTCTCTTGGTGATCCAGCACAATGCTCGACGGTCGAACAGTCTGAGGAAGTTAGCTGAGCCATATTACCGGCAGAAGCAGAGGCCATTTCTGTGTCTAGTACGTTGAGCTCAGCTACAGCTGATTTGGCAGCCTTAATTAACCATTCCACAGCCATACTGGGCTGCTCAACTCCCAGTCTGTCTTGCAGGTCATATAATTGAATTGCTGTAGAAACAGACAGCCTCACCCTTCTGTCACGCAGTCCTTTCGCTGTGAGAACTTTACTATGACGATCTTTACCTCCATTCAGCTGAGAAACGCGTACTATTCTTGAGTCTTCCTCGATTTTCTTTCCAGACGGTATCTCAGAAGAGGCCACTTTTCTCTCCATCTCCTCGCCCTTGCGCTTGGATCCCTTGCCATTTTCTTGGATTTTGCAAGTAATGTGCTTTCGACGACCATCGGCGCATTCTTCTTGCAGGGGACTCTCATTAATGGACTCAGAAAATGCAGCCAGATCTTTGCTGTGTATTTCAGCTTCGGTCTCTCTATTGGTAACCCTCAGCAACCCAGTCTCCAAATCCTTTAAACTATTGCTCAACATATTCTGAGAATAAGCATCGTCGACGCTGCCGGGATTGAACTCGAGGCTTATCGCCTCTGCAGAAATTCTCGTTTCCAACTCACTGCCATATTTGGAGCAAGTTCTTTGGTCGTTCGGACTTTGAATAGCTCTTTTCGGCATCCAAGCCAGACTTCTGTCCCTCGCAGTAAATCTAGGTGCCGGTGCAGTTGCGAGCTTTAAAGAGCTTGCAGTCTGCACAGTGGCCGCAGTACAGTTTCAAAAGCTTTTCGCGAGATCCCGTGCCAGTTGATCCTCTGCGGTAAACGAACAAAATAGATCGTGGTATCTTCGTACCTCAAAGCCGCTAAAAGCCTGTGAGTATGATTTCCAAGTACCTCGACTCAGCGCAATTTGTTCCGTCTGTGAAGGCCTCGAAAGCTGCCTTTCATCGGCATTTCAGGGTACAATTAGGCGTAGCTGTTATGGCCTCCGGATCTGGATCTACATTTCAGAATGATCTAAGACGTGTTCGTTGTGTAAGAGAGAAAGAGAAAGGGAACCAGAACGCCAAATTCAAGTACTCTGAGTAAACCCGGCCGACTTCTAATCTTCGTACATGCTGTCATCAAAGAGAGCACAGGTGGCCGCTGTATCTGCAACGAAAATTAAATTGTCAGGTCTTCTGTCATCGTCTCAAAGCTAAAGTCAACAACAAAAATGCGGATGGTTAAGTTTACATATATCCTGTAGCAGCATCTCTGCCATACAGGTTTTACCTTTTCCAGTTTCTTTTATTTTTCTAAGATTCATTACATGCATTTAAAGCATAAAGCATTAAAGATTTTATGCTTCTCTACAGCATCTTCGTCATTCCAGGGTTTATTTTATAGAATAAATACAGCATCTAAGTTAATAACGTGTCGTTTATAGGCCTATAACGGTTTCGTTGCTGCAATTCATCGCGAAGTTTTCCAAGGCATGACGGTTCTTTACAGCTTATTCTCCTTCTCCTGTGCAACGCGATTTATATTTAAAAGGTTCTTTTCATGAGGCATCTTAAATTAGTCAGACATTTAAGATTCCGGCTCTGTTCAAAGAAAAATGATGCACAAAATGCAGTCATTTCTTCTCTGAAAAACGAAGGGCGAAAAGATCCATTTACCTCATTCATTAAAGACACCTAAGGAATTGGAGAGGCATCCTGGAAACGCAGTGAGAAAGTAAAAGCGGCAGCAGCAGAGAATTGTCTCACATTAGCCAGCTGCTCCCGTCTGCATTTCGTAACCGATATCTGATCGGTAGGCAGTTACGTCAAAATGAGACAAACCTGAAGAACAGGAACAGTCACGGTAGAATCAAAGAACACATATGCGTTATAACAACAGAGACATACACGATAGCTTTGACACTTCAACGCGGAAATGGGATGAATCTAGGGTTTCTTCCTCGTGATTCGAACACATCAACACCAGCGTTGAATTCTAGGATCAGGCTCAGGGCACAGGTTGCAGACACAAATCCAACCACATCACGGTTGCTCGCGGAGGCAATCTTTCAAAGAAGTGCAATAAAAGAAAATAATATATACAATCGTGGAAAACAAAACCTGATGGCCAACCAAACTAACCTCGTCTTATCAAAATTAGCAACTTTGCTCCTCTTTGTAAACTTTACACCTGTTACTCAACAAAAACCCCATGGCCAACCAAACAAACCTCGTCTTATCAAAATCAGCAATTTTTCGCTCCTCTTGTAAACTCTACACCTGTTACTCCTCCTGTGACTTAACAAATCAAATACTCCTTTAAAGTCCCCATCCTGCATCCTCCTGCTCAGGCGCCCTGTGCACAGTGGGGTAGGGCTTTCTGACCTTTGTCATGCAAGATGGATCTCCTCTCTGCACATCCTTTGAAGGATCTGGTCGGATTAAATTTGGGGTTTCCAACTCAGAACTGTATGCTCGATGTTTTTGCGAGCCACGCCTCCAGCCGGTCACCATCCAACCCATAACCGTGTACGATCCACCAATCGTATCTCGATTCCTTCACGAAAATAAAATTGAGTCATACGACCTTTCGTTAACGATTATTATTTATTAATTATGGTAATCCCTCTTCGTTAACAGGCGCTCCCGCCAGTGTCGAAAAGTGGAGTACTCTAACAGTCGTATAGGAAGCTCTGACCATGGATCCATGCGCCACGTGTACCACGGTCGCTTCCCATTGGATCACGTTGCTTTCACTCTCCTTTCCGTGTCTCGTTCAAGTCTTTTTAAATGTATGGGCGACAGTTTCAGTTGAAGGGTTATCATTGATGTCTTTCTTCGGGGAAGGATTAAATTAATTATGCCTTTGAAACGAAAATAGAAAATTTATGATAAAAGGTTGGTATTTAGGTGAATCATATGTATATAATAATGATGGTAATATTAAAATTTAGTGAAAAAATAAATTTATTTAAAAAAATAATATAACTAAAGTCAGATTATTATTTTAGTTAGATATATTGTGAGATAACGTTTTGCCAGATCTTTTTAACTATAGATAATTTAATAATTTGTAAGATTAATTTTTTTTTTTTAACTTTAAATGTAGTAGAATTTTTAATTTTCTAAGTTATATATTCATGTTATTTATCTCTTTTAACATTTTATTAAAAATTTATTAATTTATAAAATAAATAAGAAATAATGTAATGATTGGATTTGTTAGAAATAATTTTATATTATAAATATATAGTAATTTAGATTACTATGTATTTCTATGAATTTATTATAAAATATTTTGTAGCAATATTTTATGGCCAGAATTTTAATTGAAAATTTTTAAATCGTTTTATATAATTATTTTAGATATTTTTATTTCTGTTTTATGATTGGTAGTAATTTGTTTTAGTTATTAGAAAATTGAAGTTTTAAATGAGAAAATTAAAGTTTTAAATGAGAATTATTTTGTTGTTTAGAATTAGGTTAGAATTATTATAATAGATATTAAATTCATATTTTTAAGATTAAGTTTGAATTTTAGAAATATGGAATGGAGTTTGTATGATTTCAATAAAAAAAAACATTTTATAAATGTATTTGAGTTATAATTTTTATTTTAAATTACATAAAAAAAAATATTATTTTCAAAACTATATTGAAATAAAAATATAAACATTTTATTTTACTATAATAATGTTCCAACTATTTCAAAGTTACTTAATTTTTTGTTATATATCTATATATTTCAATAAAAAAATTTATTTATACATTTTAATAAATATTTTTTTCCTTTTACTAACAAAAAAATTCTGTAGTTATTATATTTTTTCAATGTACACATATCATAACTTTCAACTATACAAAACATTCACATATTATAGCCTATACATTCAACTATTTAGGAATCCTAAAGAGATATATGTTCCAACTTATTAAATTCATTAACAAACTTTCTTCATCGTATTAACCATTGAAGAATACTTTTCTCCTTAATATTGTGGATTAATGTTGGCTTACATATGATTTGTTAGCATAATTTAGATTAACATAAAATAATTTCTCAAAAAATTAAATAAAATACTCACCTTTTAAGAAGAATGTCATATAGAAAATTAAGTAATAGTAAGTAGCTAACCAAATTTTTTAAATATATTTTACCATTATAATAATTAAAACAATATTTAATATAGAATAATCATTTAAATTAATATTTAAATCAATAATAATTATTATATGAAAAATATATTTATAAAATATTAATTAAAATATTTAAAAATAAATTTAAATCTATAAATATAAATCTGGTTTACAAAATATTAAATTTATAACTAAATATTAAATTGTTATAACTAAAATTAACTTTTATAACATATTAATTATTAATATTTATATCAATTTAAAAATTAAATGTTTTTTAATATTCAAATATTATTTTCTAAAATTAATTATTAATAGGTTATAAAAGTATTAATTTTCAAAATTAATTATTAATATGTTATAAAAGTGGTTATAGTTCATTTTTTAAAATATGAAATGTTTTTTACTTTAATTATTGATTTTTAAAATTAATTATTAATATGTTATAAAAGTGCTAATAATTCATTTTTAAAAATATGAATGTCTTTGATTTTAATTATTAATTAGTAATATGTTATAAAAGTGATTATGATTTATTTTTAAAAATAAGAAATGTCTTTGACTTTAATTATTAGTTTTTAAAATTAATTATTAATATGTTATAAAAGCGATCATAATTCATTTTTTAAAATATGAAATATTATTGACTTTAATTATTAACGAATCATTTTGTTTATATATATATATATATATATATATATATATATATATATATATATATATATATTATTTTAAATTATAAAATTATTTTACCAAGCTTTTTCATATTTATAAATTTATTTTTATTTATTTGAAAGGAACATTTGAAAATTTTGTTTTAAATTATTATTAATGTTATTTGGTTTTATGGAAAATTATTTTAATAAATTTGTAACATAATATATACATTTGATGAATAAAAAATAAAAAAACTATAATTTAACCTTAAATATTATAATAATTTCCAAAATGTTCCTAAAATCTTTTTGTTAAACCTTATTCAATGCAGTTTTTTTTTCAAATATTTTATATAATATTTTTTATATTCAAGATTTTAAGTACTATTATTCTTATAAATTTTTAATAAAAATGATGTAAATTAAGTTTTTTTTTTTTTTTACATTTTAAATTAAAAAATAAATTAATTGAATATAATAAAGATTCTAACCATCATAATTGTTTTTCATTATTTGACAAGATTACAAAGCTCATGTTACCTAGATATGCCTACCCTTCCTTTTATAAAGGAGGAATCAAATAAAAAGTAAGTGGCTTTTGAATCATGAGTATGTCAATGTCTACTATAGGTGGAGGAAAATCATTTTTGTATAAATTTATATGATATTTTATTTGTTTTTATCTAATAAATAAAAAGAAATTTTAAAGAGATCTTATATCAAGTTTTCTTATTTAGTCTATTTTAAAATTTTAATTAAATTTTGATTAAAACCAAAATTTAAAAAACTAAATAAAAATAAATTTTAAAGAAATCTTATATTAAGTTTTCTTATTTAATCAATCTTAAATTTTTAATCAAATTTTGGTTAAAACCACAATTTAAGAAACATAATAATTCAAAATTTTCCCATCTTCTAAAAAATTGTAAACATTTAATAATAAAATTGAAGAAAAAAACAACTAAATAATAAAAATTATTCACCTACCTATCAAATTTATCATTTCTTATATAATACACATATTAAACTATTTTTATATAATATATATTACATTTAAATTAAATAAATAAAAAATTATTAATAAACAAATTTAAATAAACTATTAAACTAATACCCTATAAAATAATAAAATATATTAGCATATTTGAATTTTCATATGTTATTGCGCCGAGAGGCGCATCTACAGCCCAATATGACCCCGATGTCAGGTGTGTCATGTCCTCATACAAAATGTCGGCTTAAGTTTTAAATTAAAAATAAAAACAAAAATAAAACTTATATAAATTATTTGAATGGATAGTAACTTATATAATAATTTGAATGGATAGTAAATTATATACGTGAATTTGAATGGATCATAAATTTACCTTTAACAAAAAAAATTATCATATTGAATTTCCAAATTAAGTAAAATTTTAAACATCTTTACTCTTTGCTAAAGTCAATACCATTTCCTAAATCAAAGGAAAAGAGTTAATTCAACACAAACAATCAAAATCCAAAATATTTTAATATTTCTTTTAATTAAATATTTGTAAAATGAATTTATACTTACTCCAAAGATATGGTAAATAAATAAAAATATATATAAACTATATGTATGGTAAATAAATAAAAATTCTTTTTATATTTATTCCATAAACCTTTTTATATTTTAAAAAAACTTTAAAAAGAGGTTTTATTTAGATGAAGCCTATGGGAATACCATGGGACAAATTAATATTGATACCATGGGCCAAATACCATGGGTAAATAAATAAATATAAAAGAGGTATAAACAAGTATGATAAATAAATAAATAAATATAAAATAGATATAAAGAGGTATGGTAAATAAATAAATATAAAAGAGGCATAAAGAGGTAAGGTAAATAAATAACAATATATCAAATAGGATTATAAATAAAAATCTAATTATATAACAAGCCTATGGGCCAAATACCATAGTAAAGAAAGGGGTATGGTAAATAAATAAAAATATAAATAAACTAGAGGTATGGTAAGTAAATAAAACCTCTTTTCATATTTACTCCATAATCTGTTTTATATTTACAAATATTTATGTTCATTAGTTTACATAACTAAGAAGAAAGAGAGAGAGAGAGTGATAAGGGAGAGATGGAGAGAGAGTGTGTATGTTTAGGGGTGAGATAAAGAGACAAAGTAAGATGTATGGAAAGAAGGGGGGAGAGAAGAAGTGAGAAGGAGAGAGGGAGGGATATAGTAATGTAGTTGGAGAGAGAGAGGGGTGGAAAGAGAGAGAGAAATAAAGGGATGGGGGAAGAGAGAGGATTAGAGAGAGAGAGAGAGAGATATGGGGGAAGACAGAGGATTGGAGGGAAAAGAGAGAGAAAGAGGTGGGAGAGAAAGGGAGAGGGAGGAAGGATGAGAGAGAGGAGGAGAGTGATGGGGGAAGAGAGAGTATTGGAGAGAGAGAGAGAGAGATATCAGGGAAGAGAGAGAGATTTAGGGGAGAGAGAGAGAGAGAGAGGAAGGACGAAAGAGAGGACTTGAGAGAGAGGAGGAGAGAGGGATCGATAAGAGAGATGGAGTTGGAGGGGGAGAGATGTAGGAAATAAGAAATATAGAGAGTGAGAAGTGGAGAGAGAGAAGGAGTGACAAGGGAGAGACACAGAGAGAGCGTGTATGTTTGGGGCTGAGATAAAGAGACAAATAAGGAGAGATGGAGATAAGGGGGGAGAAGGAGATATAAGGAGAGAGAGAGGGATATAGTAACATAGTTGGTGGGTGAAGAGAGAGAGAGAGGGAGAGAGAGATGGGAGAGAAAGGGAAAGAGAGGAAGGAAGAGAGAGGATGTGAGAGAGTGGAGAGAGGGAGGGAAAGAGAGATGGACTTGGAGGGGGAGGAGGAGAGAGGTAAGAAGAAAGAAATAGAAAGAGAAAGGTGGAGAGAGAGAGTGTGAGTGAGTGATAAGGAAGATGGAGAGAGAGGGAGAGAGGGGGAAGATAGAGATATAGATGGAAGGTGAAGAGAGGGAAGAAGAGAGAGATGGGGAGAGGAGGGGATTGACAAAGAGATTGATATATATGGATTGTGAGAGTGTGTGTGTTTAGGGGGGTGAGATAGAGAGACAGAAAAGAAGAGATGGAGGGGGATATAGATATGGATGGAGGGTGGAGAGAGGGAAGAATATTTATCACACTAGATGGATTGACATAAGTGGAGATGGTGATTTATAATCATATTTGATTATTTGCACTATATGCATCGATTTTAGTGTAGATATTTATTTCTAATGATATTTGATTACTTGCACTAGATGCATTGATTTTAGTGTAGGTGGTGATTTCTAATACAACTTGATTGCTTGCACTAAATTTGTTGATTTCAATTTAGATGTCGATTTATAATTATATTTGATTACTTGCACTAGATGAATTGGTTTCAATGTAGATGATTTCTAATCCTATTTGATTGTTTGCACTAAATGCATTGATTTCAATGTAGATGGCGATTTCTAATCCTATTTGATTTATTTTAGTAAATGCATTGATTTCAGTGTAGATGTTGGTTTCTAAAGAGAGAGAGAGAGAGAGTGGTAAGGAAGATGGAGAGAGAGGGAGAGAGGAAAAAAGGAGGAAAGAGAGATATTAATGGGGGAGAGGGAGAGAAGGGGAAGATAGAGATATAGATGGAAGGTGAAGAGAGGGAAGAAGAGAGAGATGGGGAGAGGGGGTGATTGAAAAAAGAGATTGATATATATGGAGTACGAGAGCGCGTGTGTTTAGGGGGGTGAGATAGAGAGACAAAAAAGAATAGATGGAGGGGGATATAGATATGGATGGAGGGTGGAGAGAGGGAGGAATATTTCTCACACTAGATGGATTGATATAAGTGGAGATGGTGATTTCTAATCCTATTTGATTATTTGCACTAGATGCATCGATTTTAGTGTAGATATTTATTTCTAATGATATTTGATTACTTGCAATAGATGCATTGATTTCAGTGTAGGTGGCGATTTCTAATACAATTTGATTGCTTGCACTGAATGTGTTGATTTCAATTTAGATGTCGATTTATAATTATATTTGATTACTTGCACTAGATGAATTAATTTCAATGTAGATGCTTTCTAATCCTATTTGATTGTTTGCACTAAATGCATTGATTTCAGTGTAGATGTTGGTTCCTAGAGAGAGAGAGAGTGAGTGATATGGAATATGGAGAGAGAGAGAGAGAGACGAAAAAAGGAGGAAAGAGAGATATTAGCAGGGGAGAGGGAGAGAAGGGTAAGAGAGGGAAGAAGAGAGAGATGGGGAGAGAGGGTGATCGACAAAGAGAATGATATATATGGAGTGCGAGAGCGTGTGTGTTTAGGGGGGTGAGATAGTGACAAAAAAAAAAGAGATGGATGAGGATATAGATATGGATGGAGGGTGGAGAGAGGGAAGAATATTTCTTGCACTAGATGGATTGATTTAAGTGGAGATGGTGATTTATAATCCTATTTGATTACTTGCACTAGATGCATCGATTTTAGTGTAGATATTTATTTCTAATGATATATGATTACTTGCACTAGATGCATTGATTTCAGTGTAGGTGATGATTCCTAATACTATTTGATTGCTTGCACTGGATGTGTTGATTTCAATTCAGACGTCAATTTATAATTCTATTTGATTGCTTACACTAGATGCATTGATTTCAATGTAGATGATTCCTAATACTATTTGATTGTTTGCGCTAAATGCATTGATTTCAGTGTAGATGGCGATTTCTAATCCTATTTGATTGCTTTGAGTAAATGCATTGATTTCAGTGTAGATGTTGGTTTCTAATCTTATTTGATTGATTGCATTAGGTGCATTGATTTCAATGTAGTAGTTATTTTCTAATCTTATTTGATTGCTTGCATTAAATGCATTGATTTCAATGTATATGTTGATTTATGATTTGATGTAATTGGATATATGACGGTACATTAATATTAAAGTGATTGGATTAACAATATGCATTGATTTTAGTGTAACCACAAAAAGTTATTAACAATGTAGATTGATTTTTTGTGTTATAGTAATTTAAGCTATTAATATTGGAGAGCAAGAGAGACAAGGTATCATGTTTACTACAACAGGTCGAGCTAAAGATTTAAATGGTTTACGATTTAAATTTTATTTTTCATATAATCGATATGAAAAGATAACAAAACTAACAAGGGAGGAAATAAGAATAGTAGAAGAAAATAGTTTGAGATTGATTATTCACATTTTCTATCTTTCAACACTATTATTGTCACTTTGCATTTAAAAAAAAAATATTTCATCATTTTTCATCATTATAGTTATTAAAAATAATTATCATCTCAACGAACTGAGGTAACTAAGAAAATTTAAAATTAAAATGACCAATTTAATCTCAGAAATATTTAGCATATTTAAAATGATTATATTAAAATTTGATATATTTACATATTGCTAATAAAATTAATCATATCTTTGATAGATTTTCCTTGGCAGCACACGACTGAAACCAACCTAGATCCATCTTACATCTCAAAAATATACAAAATTTTTAATAATCTGAAAAATGTGACGTTGATGCCTCCGACTAGAACCAGCCTAGATCCATCTAACTCTGGATCTATCATGCATCGAGAGGGATCAAATCTCTCGAGGTGCAAACCTTTCCTCAAGTTTTGCACTCAAAAAATAGGTTTGCACCTCGAGAGATTTGATCCCTCTCGGCGCATGATAGATCTAGAGTTAGATGGATCTAGGCTGGTATAACGCACAAATTATTATTTTTCATAATATATAATATATCATATGTACTAAATTTAAATTGAGTAACTAACTTCTTGTTAATAAAATAATGTTCATATATTATTACATTAATATCATATAAAACCATAAAAGTGTATCTTAAATTTTATTATTTGAATTTATATTTTTTGATTCATGCTAATTTTACATATATCTATTGGGTGTCATCATATAAATTATAAAATGGTTGGTTATCATTTCTCTTTTTATATACACATTTTTTTTCCTAGGGGTATCTTTTTTATCTTAAATCATGACAAATATATTTAAAAATAATAAATTAATTAATTTTCAATTAATTAATCATATATATAAGTTTTTCATTATTCCTTGTGATAAACTTTGGGAATGACTTAAAGAGATCACGGTCCCTCTTGAGCTCAAGATTATTTTAATTGTCTCTACGAGACCGTCATTTCCAAGCTTAAGATCATCGAGGGGTGGTCTAAAGACATTAAATGAAATATCGGTGTAAGCAAGGGTGTCCCCTATCCCCTGCCATTTTTGGCATATACATCGATAAGCTGGAAGAGTGTTTGGAAACTGTGGGGTGCAAGGGCACCAAGCTTGTTGGTGTTCTCATTTCTCTTCTCCTCTATGCCAATGATATCGTGCTTCTTGCAAAAAGCCAAGATGACCTTGAAAAACAACTTTAGATTCTTCAAACATACTGCTCAAGGTTGGGTATGCTGGTTAATACCGATAAGACTAAAGTCATGATTATTAAATCCAGAAAGATCACTGAGGGTACTTTTGTGTATAATAACCAATGCTTAGAGTAGGTTTTTTATATAAATATTTGGGCATTAACTTCCATCATCAACTCAACTCGAATTATAACATCGAGAAAATGATTATTGGTCATTGGAAAGATGATTATGAGCTTGAAAAAAATTGTAAGTCGGTCGATCTATACATTTGGAGTAAAAATAGATTCCTCCTTGATACTCACGTCACCCTTATTGTCTTATACGAATGTGAAGTTTGGGCTTGTAGTATATCCAGAGAGTCATGGGAAAGATTGAGATGATTAAAAAAAATTCATAACCTACAACCTTAATATCAAGGGAAATACTCCCTATCCCATCCTCTTATCGAAGCTAGTTTGTCACCCATCGAAAGTATGACTATGTTTAGATATCTGATGTATAAGAAGAAGATTTACAACATGCAATCCAAAAGGGTCCCTAAAATTGCTTCTAAATTTAGTCAAAACCACCACCTTCGTCTCAAACGCGGGTGGCATAAGGATACCCAGTCTTGGCTCGACTATTGGGGAATTAAGTAGGAGCTCAATATGCGAAGCAAAGATAGTGTCAAAAATAATTCTACCTCCAATTTTAAGGACAAGCTGTGGGAAGAGCAGGAGCTGGAGAGTAAAAGGAAGCTAAGATACTATAAGGAGGTGATAAACCCCAACCTTGATAATCAAAATTATCTCTCTGGGTTGGCCAGCACTAAGAAAAAAATGAACATCGCTAGGATTATAAATAATTCTCATGAGATTCGAAGTGAGGCCGAGAGGTGGTCTATTCCGAAGGCTCCCTAGATTGATAGAATCTGTCAGATTTGCAATACTAATCAAGTCGAAGATGAAAAACACTTTCTTTTAGAATGCCTGACTCTTGCTCACATCTACTCTCAATTCCCTAACATATGCTACACTTCGAATCTTCTTAACCTATTAAGCCAACCCACCTACAACAACCTTGGAGTGCTTCTTTCCCTTCTCTTTGATCATAAGAACAAGATTTTGAAGAATCAAATGTAGATTCTTCTTCTTTTCTTGAGGTCTAATAGGCCGCATTGGTCTTAGTGGACGTTCATCATCATCATCATCATCATCATCATCATCATCATCATCATCATCATCATCATCATCATAATCATCATCATCATCATCATCATCTCCTTCTTAATTACATAATTTAATTATTCAAAATTTTTATTAGTTATTAATATATAAAATAATATTAAATATATAAAAAAATAGAATAAAATTATCTATACTATATTTCACATACAAATTAATAAATAAAATTTTACCAAAAATATTTTTGAAAAATATGTTGCACATTGGAAATTAAATGCATGAACTTTGAAACTATATTCTTACATCAAAATTATTAAATTTCATATAATTTTAAAGATAATAACCATGACATTTAGTTTAAGTGGTTGAATTCTTGTCATTAAAACACTTTTGTTATTAAGATGTCACAGGTTCTATTCGCCAACAACAATATGAATAATTCTAGAAGTCAATGACTTATAATTTTATTTTTAATATTTTTAATTATAATAATAAAATTATATATATATATATATATATATATATATATATATATATATTTAATTATAAATATAATATAATGATAATTTTTTATACTTAAAATTTAGTAAATTAAATTTAATATTAATAAGTTATAATAACATATTATACATATAGTTAATTAATTAAAACGTATTGATTTATTATTTTAAATATCATTGACATAATTTAAAATAAGAAAAATACTCCTAGGGGGAATTACTCAATGTACTTTCAAAAACAAAGTTATTTTATTTTTATATTCTTAATTATAATAATAAAATAATTAATTTTTTTTAAATAAATTAAATTATTTAATTATAAATATAATATAATAATGGTGGTATAAGGCTTTTTGGGAACTCGGGTGCTTTGCAAAATCCAAGCTTTTTTTCTAGAATATTCTTTGTCGGAAAGTCCCGACATGGGACACCCTCCATAAATGCTTTCTCTCAGGTCATAGGTGGTGTTGTCTATGCAATAAGGCAAAGGAAACTATTGATCATTCATTCATCTCTTGTCCTTTCACCTTGAAGGTCTAAGAATTCACCCATACTCTTTGTGGTGTGGATTCCTCCCGGGTGGAAAATAATCGTAGCGAGGCATGGAAAGCCTGGTGGGAGAAATGCAGAGATCCAAATCATAGATGCATTCCACTCGTCATTTCTTGGGGCATACGTCTTTCCAGAAACAAATGTGTGTTTAAAGACACCCTATCTTCTCAAGCTTTGATGGCAGGTGAAAGTGCTGCTATATTCTCAGCTTCCTCTACTTCCTCTTCGCCCATTCGTCCCAGGCGGGTGTTGATCAAAGTCATTATTCCTGATATCCCTTGGGCTTATTTTGACAACGCTGATGCTCATGGTCTATGTGGGGCAGGCATGGTCATCCACGCAAATTCACAATGTTCATTTGCGGCATTTGTGGGCCTTGGTGTAGTGACAAATAATTTCATAGTGCTTCAAACTTTAAAAAATTTGTTATGCTAGTTTCTGCACCTGGACATCACCTCGAATCAAATATTTGGGGACTACTTGAATGTCATAAATTGTTTTAACAACTCTCAGAGATGTCAAAATTATTTATTACTTCCTATTCTTGATGAGATTTTGTCATTAAAATCTCATTTTACATGGATTTCTGTTTGCCATATTTACAAGGAATAGAAAGAACATGCCGACAATTTTTCTAATATCTGTCTTAGATAAGTTCAGGGCTCATGGGTGATAGAAGAAAAAAATGGTCTAATTGTCTGTGTGTCGGATACTAGACCATACTGATGGAGGGCCTCTCGTCATCTCGCAGATACAAAGACTCCTTTATTATTTACTCCAACATTGCTATATCTCTTGGAGTTGTTGTATATATGTCTCTATTGTTTTGAAACAAACATATCAGTCGGTTGTTTCTTTTTTGGACTTAATTTATACTTGAATACACTATAAATATGGTTTTTTTGGTTGTTTTCTCCTTTCTAGAGAGGTCGGTTTATGGATGGTTTTTTCCATTGTCTCTATCTATCGGGTGTTTCTCCTTGCTTTGAGGCCCATATAGATGACCTGTTTATGTTGCTTTGCTCACTTACCATTTTAGTTGTCTTTGATAAAATGGCCTCCTAAGCGGTCTTGGTCTCCCAATTTTTCTTTTTCACCCATGCGTGAAGGATGACTGGTCTTCTTTCCTTGCTTCTCTCAAAGACAAGGACTTATGGAATGCTACGACATTTGTGATGTAACTTTTTGTTTTATTAAATAAAAAGTTCAATTTTTTCTCGGGAAAAAAAAATATAATAGTTATTTTTTATACTTAAAATTAAATAAATTAAATTTAAATTTAATATGTTATTATAACATACTCTTAGAGGGAATTACTCAATGTACTTTAAAATAAAAATTTATTTTATTTATAATATTATTAATTATAATTAATTTTAAATAAATTAAATTATTTAATTATAAATATAATATAATAATTTTTTTTTATACTTAAAATTAAAATTAAAATTTAGTAAATTAAATTTAATATTAATAAGTTACAATAACATATTGTACATATAATTAATTAATTAAAAAATAAATGATTTATTTATTATTTTCAAATATCATTGACATTACTTGAAATAGAAAAAATACTCTAAGGGGAAAATTACTCAATGTACTTTCAAAAACAAAGTTTTCGCTATTCCGATCATGCCTCGGGAAACATCAGGGTGCATATTGTTTGTTCCACTTAAGCATTAGTGTTTACTATTTACTATTTCAACTATTTTAATTTATAGTTTGCTTAGAATGAAGTATTTAAGTTTTGTTTTTCATTATACATATATATATTAAATAAAATAATTAATAAAATTTTAAGTAAACATACTATATATTTTAAGCTAAACATATTATTGTTTATTAATATGTATAGAAGTAAATGCAATTATGACATAATGTTGGTGACCAAAACATCAAGCATTGTATAACCAATGTTAACAAGGCTACAAGTAGCGACTACCTGCCGCTTAGTTTAAATATATTAATGTTGCAATGTGATGTTGGAAAATGTCTATGGATAGCTATTACGGCTATTACATGTTGCTTAATGTAATCATAGAGATGTTACAATTTGAGTTTGAGGATGTTTATGAAGATTTGTTTTGTAATAAAGTATAGTCAAATTAAATTAGAAATAATTGTTGCAATTTGAATTTGAGCATGTCTATGAGGATTTGCTAAATGTTTCCATTTGAATTAAAGGATGTTTATGAGGATTTTCTTTGTAATAAAATTTTCGCTTAGTTTAGTTTAAATATAGCTAAATTAAAGTAAAAAATAAGAATTTATGTCCTATATAGTAGTAGTTTAAATCTATCTAAATTATAGTAAAACAACTTTTGTGTTGATGATGGTAACCAATTGATAATTAATAGCATGACCCATGAGCATATGCATTTGATGTATAGATTACATCTGCTACATATGCTTAGCTTGTTTTTGGCATTAATATAAGTATGACAGAGTAGCTACTACCTATTGCTTAATGCAAATATAGAAATGTTGCAATTTGAGTTTCAACATGTTTATGAGGATTTGCTTTCTAATAAAGTTGATGTTTAGTTTAGTTTAAAGTGTTAAGGTTTACAATCTAATCAATTTAGGTTTTTAGTAATGGTAAATTGAGGTATTTTTCTTGTGAGTATAGGTAATCAGATATATCTATTAGTGTTTTATTTGTAATAAAGTTGCTGCTTAATTTAGTTTAAATATAATAAAATCAAAGTAAAAATTAAAAATTAATGTGCTATAGAGTAGTATTTTAAATCTATCTAAATTATAATAAAAGAACTTTTGTGTTGATGATGGTAACCAATTGATAATTAGTACGACGATTCATGAGCATATGCATTTGTTGTGTAGATTAGATCTGCTACATATTCTTAGCTTATTTTTGGCATTAATGTGAGTATGACAGAGTAACTACTACCTGTTGCTTATCAATGATCTCTTTTTATAAATTAGTACTAATAATATTTTTATTTCTAACTTAGTGCTAATAATATTTTTAGTACTAAAATAAAAGGTGGAATTTATGTTATAACTTTTTTATTTTTAATTCAATTTTAAAGAAAAACTATGTTGGCTTTCCCATGTTTTGGCTAGATTGGCAAGACCAAAAAATGAGACAACATCATAACCACTTTGGGGTCCTAGGATCTAGCGCTCCTGGACCCGGAGACGGATCTCTACAATAAACAAAAAGAATGATATATCTTTGAAAGCTCTAAATGGGGTATTAGATCAGGTTAGAGGTGATTTAACTCCAAACCTGCTTGGACATACTCAATGGCAGCTTTCAATGAAGTCACTGGGGGGTAGCTTATAGATCAGACCAGAGGTAATTTAACTCTAGGTCTACTTTAGCATGCTCCAAGGGAAAAACAGAGGCAAGATTTGACACAAAAATAGAGTCTATAGATCAGAGAAGGACCTTTAACCTTCCTTTCTTTAACACCAGCAAGAAACATCCAAGGAGCAAGATCTGAGTTCACACATCAGCTAGCAGGAAATAACATCTGCTATGTTGGTTAAACCACATGAGTTTACTCTTAGATTCACAATCAACGAAAAACATTGCCATGCGAGGTTAAATCCTATGCTATATTTCTGATGTGTATCAGAAGACCAATGAACAACATGAAAAATGTAAATAACAATGAGATAAGAATCACATTACCCGTAGTAATAGACTAGGATCCTGTGAAATTGCTTGATTAATTGATGCAAAACCAGTCTCAAATAGCTGATTACAGTCTCAAATTTCTCTTCCCAACCTACTACTTTACAAACTACTCTGCTACCCTCTCCCAAAAAAATGTTCTCTGGGGTTCTTTATAGGAAAAATGGATAGCATGGGTAGGTGATACACATTAAATCGATTCATTAAGACAGAGTGGGGGATGGTGCTTATGCCCACTCTTCTTAATAGCAATGTGCTGTGAGAGCAGATATGGCTTGATTCATTTGCTCTTTATCTTCAAACTGCGTCTTTTCCTTTAATCATGGGATTAGGTCTCAAATATTCAATTAACAGGCCTTAATCCTCTTAATCTGTCTCTGTTGTTTCACTGAGCTATTGCTGTAATGGCCTTCTTTGTGTTTTGAATTGCAGTGACTGCGATTATGGCAAATAGAGTGAATTCATCACTCTGTGTACCCTGCATAATAAAACAAACCAATTATAAAATCCAGGGCGATGGGCTGTGGACCGTGGCATAAAGACAAAATTGCTCACGGACTGAAAACTTTGCAGAAATTCAAAACACATGACTAAATGCTCACAGACTGAGCTTTATTGATCTTTTGCTACCTACCCTACCCTAACTGGAATATTAATAAGTCTAGCTTACAAACATTGTCTTCCAATGCAACCAATACATCAAGTGATCCCATGCCTAGAGGCTGGTTAGGCAGGGCTACTCCCACTCTTTCTGTTCTTCAATAGCAGCTTCGAAAAGTATTCTTTCTATTTGCAACATGCTGCTCAATAAGACCTTTGATCCTTCTTCAAATGTTTGTAGGAAATGAACATAAGGATCATGATAAGATACCTGGTTATGAATATTTGACAGGCAGGCTTCAACCAGGATTTCTCCTTCTTGCACTGGATCAAGGGGAAGACTCTCTCTCTCTCTCGAGTGTCTCCTTCATCTTTCAAACTGGAGGACTCATCGTATATTGCAGCTGTGTCCTCTCGAAGGTTTGATGTAGTCTGCTCCGATGTGCCGAGCGCGATGAGACTATGACCGATGATCAGAGGAGTAACAGAGTGAAGACTCAATGAATCTTTATCTATCATTAGGCTTTCATAACTTTCTTCATCAATATCATAGATAGGTCAGCTATCATCAAACTGCACAGATGAATGAGCGAGGGTGTGTGATCTGTGGAGGGTGGCTGGATATCTTGTTGAGCCTCTTCTGTGGGATCACCACTTGTGCTTGCAGGGAAATTCTGAGGAATTTCTGAGGTTTCCTGATCTCTTTCTGATTCAGTCTATTCTTGATCATCAGGGTGCCACTCTTCTAGTGGAATCTAAGAAGAATAATCAACTAGAGGAGGAGCCTCCATGCGTGCTGGTTCTTCTTCTGCTTCAGACTCTGCATCTTCCATGTGGTCACTTGTTCCCTCAATGAAACACTCCCTGTTAGATTTCGTTATCAAGCTGTGATATTTTTTAGACAGCATAGTGCAAGACAAGGGTGAGCCATCAGGCACCTCCCGATTACCTTCCTCCTCATCTTCCACAGATTCTTGAGCATCATACATGTCCTGCTCATTAGCATAGACAGAAGAACAACAGTCCTATGTTTCTTGTACTAACTGACCTGGAGGCTGGATATCTTCTTGAGCCTCTTCTGTGGGATCACCACTTGTGCTTGCAGGGAAATTCTGAGGAATTTCTGAGGTTTCCTGATCTCTTTCTGATTCAGTCCATTCTTGATGATCAGGGTGCCACTCTTCTAGTGGAATCTGAGAAGAACAATCAGCTAGAGGAGGAGCCTCCATGCGTGCTGGTTCTTCTTCTACCTCAGACTCTGCATCTTCCATGTGGTCACTTGTTCACTCAATGCAACACTCCTTATTAGCTTTCACTATCAGGCTGTGATCTTTTTTAGTCAGCATAGTGCAAGACAGGGGTGAGCCATCAGGCACCTCTCGATTACCTTCCTCCTCATCTTCCGCAGATTCCTGAGCATCATACATGTCCTGCTCATTATCTGGGTCTGGAGTTTTCTCTTGGTCTGGAAAATGCATGGGCTACTCTAAGTAATCATCATTTTCATTCAGATTATCCATATACATCTCCATCAATTTACCAAACATGTGTGCTATTCCATTTAATTGATCACACAAAGTATCTAGCTTTGTATCTCTATCCATGTCTGGATCCATGTTTTTGCAAAGAAGGTCACTGCATCTTCTCAACTAGTTCACAGTGTTCTACCAGTGGAGTCATTTGGTATTCTGGGAGTTATGGAGTATGGAGTCGCCAAGTGGATGAATTTGACTGTTTGGAGCAGGCTGTTGTCCACCATCAGCAATTAAAATCTAATCTAGGCTAAGTGGTCTTTACCTCCCCAGCGAAGTCGCCATTATGTTGGGGTTCCCATGTTTTGGCCAGGTTGGCAAGACCAAAAGATGAGACAACATCATAACCACTTTGGGGCCCTAGGATCTAGCCCTCCTGGACCCAGAGAGGGATCTCTCCAATAAACCCAAAGAATGATATATCTTTGAAAGCTCTAAATGAGGTATTAGGCTAGGTATGCACAACAGAGGGGGGTTTAAAATGATTTGGTTGGTCGGTTGTTGGGTTGACTCGCGGGATCATAGACTGAGAAGGTAATGGAAAAAGGAACAGAGCAATAGGACATTTCGACAAAAGAGAATGGGTTAAGGTTGTGCCATCCATTGGGCCATGGAGTAATGAAAGGTAATTACATGCAAACAACTAGCCAAGGTTTTCAAAGGGCACGTCATCTATACTAAAGGATCTTTTAGATAGATGGTGGAATGGGACAATAAGGGTGAGGGTGAAAGAAGGAAAGAAACCCAATTTCTGCTGATAGATTAGGTCAGAGGTCATTTAACTCCAGACCTGCTTGGACATACTCAAAGGCAGCTTTCAATGAAGTCACTAGGGGGTAGCTTATAGATCGGACTAGAGGTCATTTAACTCCAGGTCTGCTTTAGCATGCTCCAAGGGAAAAATAGAGGCAAGGTTTGACACAAAAATAGAGTCTATATATTGGAGAAGGACCTTTAACGTTCCCTGATTTGACACCAACAAGAAACATCCAAGCAGCAAGCTCCGAGTTCACACATCAGCTAGTAGGAAATAACATCTGCTACGCTGGTTAAATCACATGAGTTTACTCTTAGATTCATAATCAGTGAAAAACATTGAAGGTAGGGAGAGCAGAAACATAGGGTACGATGCGAGGGTAAATCCTATGCTATATTTCTGATGCGTACCAGAAGAACAATGAACAACATGAAAAATGTAAATAACAAAGAGATAAGAATAACATCACCCATAGTAATAGACCAGGATCTTGTGAAATTGCTTGATTAATTGATGCAAAACCAGTCACATACCCTGAGCTCAAATAGTTGATTACAGTCTCAACTTTCTCCTCCCAACCTACTACTTTACAAAATACTCTACTACCCGCAATAACACAATCCAACCCTTTACAAAATGTTCTATGGGGTTCTTTATAGGAAAAATGGATAGCAGGAGTAGGTGATACACATTAAATCGATTCATTAAGACAGAGTGGGGGATGGTGCTTATGCCCACTATGCTTAATAGCAATGTGCTGTACTTGGTGGTCTGGTTCGAGGTCTCTGTCAGGTCGATAGCGACCTAAGATGTTTCTTTGGAGTCCTTTCTGACTGTAAGGAAGTCTGTTCTATCTTTTGAAGTAAGTAAGGTGACTGAATGTCTTCTCGGTTTCCATACCTGCATTATTGTCGCCCTGATAGTCTTTGGAAGCTTTTTGTCAGTAGAGTGGCCTTTGGGGACACGGGGAGGCGTGAAAACTTCTGCTGAGGGCATACTGTTATGAGAAAATGTACTACTGATGCTGAGAGCAGATATGGCTTGATTCACTTGCTCTTTATCTTCAAACTACATATTTGCCTTTGATCACGGGATTAGGTCTCAAATATTCAATTAACAGGAGCAGTGACTGTGATTATGGCAAATAGAGTGAATTCATCACTCTGTGTACCCTGCACAATAAAAAAAACCAATTATAAAATCCAGGGTGGTGGTAAAAGAATTCTGTGGAGGAGTGGTAGGGTGGTGACGCAGAAGCGGGAACCGTGGCTATAGCGGGAATGTCAATATGCAGTTAGGCAGAGAAATGAAATAAACTTTAATATGGAATATTAAAGTTCAAAGTAGGTGGATTACAAAGGTAATGAGTGAGAATGTGATGGAATGGGCTGATATAGTGGCACCCAGCACTGGCGGAAGGTGATTAACTGAGGGTCATTAGATCACGGGAAATGGGTGGGTGCGATCTAATCAGAGGGTCGCAATCGGGAGGGACGGAAGGGCGGCACAGCGAGAAGATCCGACTGCGGTTGGAGCAGAGATGCGATTGAACGAC
The DNA here is from genome assembly GCA_034641835.2 of Pinus albicaulis. Classification (NCBI taxonomy): domain Eukaryota; kingdom Viridiplantae; phylum Streptophyta; class Pinopsida; order Pinales; family Pinaceae; genus Pinus; species Pinus albicaulis. Next base: position 1,573,742,711 of record CM076575.1, on the reverse strand, counting down.
TGCCGTCCGATCTGGAGATAGATGGACGGCTCACATGCAATCAGAGGAGTGGATGGATAGGGGTGACGGGCGCACTGTGATTAGCATTGGGCCATCGGACCTAGGGAGATCGACGGCTCAGATCGCGACGGGGGTTCAACATAAAAAAAACACTATCGCATCGGGGGTTTCGTTTACAAAGGAAAAAGGCGTTCCGCTCCAATCCTCCGATGCGATAAGCACCTTACGGGTTGGCGCTTAGTATTAGAGTTGGGGTCATGTGGGGAAGTGGTTAAGGGGCTGGCCTTAAAAGGGACTAAGCCTGTCATAGATAAGAGTGGGTTTCAGGCCTATTTTAATGCTTTTTAAGGCCAGAGAGGGCATTCAGTGAGGGGAATAAAGGAATTTTAAGCCAAACAAAGGTGTTTGAGGGGTTTAAAAGGGGATTTGGGTGATTTACTGTGGGATTAATGAGGATTTAAGAGGGGAAAAAAGGCAAAGAAACAGAGGTTAAGTGGGGATGAAATCCAAGGGAAAAGGCCTTTGGGCATTCTTCTTCACCACATAGAGGCTTTATTCATGAAGAAAGCAGTGAGGTTTTGTCAAAGGATAAGGCACGAGGAGCCTTCAAGGATGATGTGTTTTCAAAGGGAATGCATTCCTTGAAGGCTCGAAGATGATTCAGCCCCCTGTTTGCTTGTCAAAAAATTCATAGGGGGCTAACAAAATATTTATAATTTTTTTAATTTTCAATTTAATTTAAAAACTATTGTGTTGTATTGTGTCTACAAGTACAGTGTCTTGTTGATGATGCAGGGTCTGATGCCTTCATTGCAATTGGAAGTAATTCATATAATCGACAACCTTTTGTAATGTCCCGATGCAATGAGTTCATCGCATGCTATTTCATATAAGAATGGGCCTCTACTTAAGTCAAGGCCCGCGGGTCGAAAAGACCACGTGGCATTATCATATTGTATCGCAAGTTGAAACGTATCGGGAGCATTTTCTTTGTGGCCCAATTGAACAGTGAAAGGAACCGAACCCGATGCATATTATAGGTCGCAGCTAAAAGTTGAACTCGAGTGCGATTAACAATCAGCACTGGAGTTTTTTATTTGAACCATTTGTTATGCTATAAGTCCGGACCCTATCTATGTTATATGGTGCAGTTAATAGTTGATTGCGGGTTCATGTTTCAATCGGCATCGAAACTTTTTGTATTGGCTGCTTTGTAATATTATGTTGTAGACCCGATGCAGTTTATGAAGAGGATTTAATCTCTTTTCAGGTCCGTCGGTATATGCGCAAATGAAATGTTTTAATGTTTTTATGACGCGACAAAAGGTTTTACAACATTTGGTTTGTTGTATTATTTTTTTCATTATTTTGTAGTAAGCATGACGGCAAAATACGGTCATGATCAAGCATGGTCAAATAACAAAGGCGAAGAGTAGGGAAGATAAGACTAACTTTAGTCTTAGTACAGTGTTTAGACATAGAATTTGGTGCATTACTATTAACACTGAATATAAGAATCTGCGAAAAAAAATATGAACTTATAAGCTAAGGAAGTATACACTTAGAAATGATGATTTACTATTTCTGTTACAATAACAATATTTCCCAAATTGAGAGATGTTGTTAAAAGTTGATACATAACAATATATGAAATTAAAATGTCATTGCTTCGTTTTCAGAGGCGGCTACTTGTAGTTCACATCGTATGGACAAATAATCTCAGTGCCTCTCCCTCTTTTACAGAGATGAATTAATGTTCCAGATGTCAATTATGATTTTTGCAAAACCAATAAACAACAAGACAAAAGACTGGAAGTAGCCCAGGGATCATGTCTGCGCAAATAATTTTTTCAGGAAATTTTTAAATAGATTTATAACATTTATATATATAATGTCAGATAGTAAACATAGGTTCTATTCATTGAACATATATGTATGAAATCTGAAAAAATTTGTAAACGTCAAATGGAAATGCTATATTTCTTAAATATACATATATTAAGTCTGAAAGTATTTGTGAATAGGTAGAAGAAACACTATAAGTATAACTAGTGATTTTTGTTTTTAATTGTTCTATGAAAACATTCTTATTCTAGAAAAAAGTTGTAGACATACTGCACTTTGAAAAAGGCATATTTGAGCAGTAAAATCTTGTACAATAATTGAGAAGAACTTTGCACTGATTTCTGGATTACTATGTGATTTTGTTGTAGCCAATGTTTGAAGAAGTGCTGGTGCTGCAAAGAAAAGGGAAAAATTACTACAAATCTTGCTATTTTGGATAGCATAATTTAAATTGCATATATCTTATTTTTTGTTGAAAGATGAAGAGTAATTATAAGTATACCTAGCCTTGGTAGGGATTCTGTTGCTGTCAACAGATTGGATCTCATTGTCTTCATTGATTGTAAATGTACCATTGATTTTGAAATCGCGTAGCATATACATTGTTGCTTGTTTCCTTTTAACATAGTCTTGAAAAGACATATGCGCTAGGTTGGGAAGTCACTGTTTCAAGAGGAATTTGCTTCGGATGCAACATTGCAAATTGGTGTTGTTGGACTTGATTATGCAATTAAGACACTGTGAATAGGAAAATGACGAATTTTTATTGCACTTTAGGCAATCAACTGTATTCTCCTCTATCATTGTAGAGGCTGGTATTGGTGAATTGCATTCAACACAAACTGGTTCAAATGGCGTAGAGTAAATGCTTGCAATTTTCAATGTTCCTTTTATCTGTTCATAGAGGAGGACAAGTAGTATATGTAAAAATAGAAAAAGATGGGGAAACAATTGCATATTGAGTAGTAGAGGTACTGTTTCATTTGTACTTACAGAAAATGTTGGAGGGTTCAATTTTCTGAGTTCTTCTGCTGCTTCTGCATTGAATTTTGTGATGAATGTAGCTTGCGTTGTTCGAAGTGTTCTGTCCTTCAGTTATTTCCTGTTTTTTATGTTTTTGAATAACATAATTTGTGGCCTTTTTTCAATTCTTGCTCAATTTCATCATAGAGCGGTGCAAATGTTTCAAATAACTGCAACTGCAAAAGAACACAGAAAGTTTTTTTTTTTTTTTTGAAAATAAATTGAAATGTAGGATGGAACTAGCAATATAAAAACATTGCAAAGTAATTTATGTTACCATTGCACTATTGTCATCAAAATTTCCATCTTTAATTTGCAATGTATATTGGAAACTAACTTTCCGTGCAGCTGTGACAACTGCTGCAATCGTTCCAATTGGATATGTTTCTGTATTTGTTGTAAGATGTTTTATTGTTGTATCTGGAATGAATTTGTATTCTTTGCAGATTGTTGGTATGTTCTGTACGGTGCTTAGTTCAGTTCGCAGCAGAATCCAATCACAATCACCGCGGTCATAATTTGTTTTGGGAAGAACTTTAAAATTTGTAATAGATATCGCTTTTCCTGGTGATATTTTTTGGCCATGTTGTTCAAGAAGCTCAGTTGGTATGGACAATGTGATTGTCATGATTCCTTTGGCATCTATCAAATCTGCACATATTATTTGTCGTGCTTTGTGTACTTTATCAAGATATGTGCTATAGATAACCATAACATCTCCATTGAACATTCTTCCAGTTTTGCGAATGTTTAGTTATTCAATGGTAACTAGAGCTAAATATGTTGCTTTTGATCTGTGTATTGATGATGTTGATGTGGCAAAAGAAACAATTAGAAGTAAAGTATATTGGTGATAAATATGAATGCTATGTCAATGGTACGTATAAGAATTTTTTTCAAGTTTACTTACTTGTCTGATTCAGTTGCACTTGATATTTGTTGTTCTTTGTCTATTGTAGGTTGTTTTCCAAAAATGCGAGATGAAAAAGATGCAATGTCACTAAATCATGCGCTTGAACGCAACCACGAAGTGTTTGGTAAATTTTAATAACTAAGAATAAAAATAAAAGTATAAGGTTATTGTATATTGTACTGGAAACTGAATATTAGTTATTGAGAGAAATATTAATTGCATTTAAAAACTTGGATAATGGAATACTTATAAACTATACAATATTAAATTCAAAAAATTCTATTGGTGTAATAGATATATACACTGATCTTAGTTGCAAATATTAAAAGTTTTTTTGGCTGATAGAAAAAATGACTCAATTCCAGTACTATAGAAACGTGTAAACGCATCTAGTACAGATGTATGAAAGTTCAGGTACTGTTGATTGGCATGAAAAAAATTACATATGCATCAAAGACTAAGTAAGTTGGGCGTAATAAGCAAGTTTGGATGTGTTTCTTGATCAAGCTCACTTTCCAACGTTGTTACTTATTATGGGTAGTTGGCAGTTTATAGAATAAATATGTTGATCAAGATATATGTCATTTGAGTTTGTTGTACTACTCAACAAAAAATAACATAGAAACACCATAGGACAAAAGAAACCAAAAAAAAAAATGTATAGATAAAATTTCAAAGATGATAGGGATATTAAGAGAAACAATGATGAGATTGGACACATTTTGTTCAAATTGCACAATGTGGATTAAGATGCATATGGATTATGAAATAATTTAGTTTGATGTAACTGAAATGGAGTTATAATTTTGGAAGCAATTTAATTTGTATTTGATATTATCTTTATGGCAATTTAGAGGTTGACAAGAAGAAACATGGGGAATTGGAGGAGATCTTAGTAAAAAAGGGTTCAAATGTAAAGTGAATAGGAAGCTTGACAAGTTTCTAGAGAAGGGTGAGGAAAAGGAATTAAAGGTTGACAAGAAAAGAAGAACAAGAAGACTGGGATTCATAGAATTATGCATGTAATAGTTCTGATGTAAATAAGCAATTGGTGATGATTGTCAAGTTTAAGCATGTAACATTATTGAGATGATGAAAAGGGAAACAAATTGTGTTGTAGTGCTAAAATACTGTAGAGAATAAGATTCAGTATTCTGTGGTGTTTATTGTTAGATAACTCCAAAGTGGTTATATATAGTTTGGAATTTGCAATGGGGCGTGTCTCATTTGTACATGAAAATATTGAAATGGGTTGGAAGACAAATTCAAGAATTAAAATGAATTCTGTGATGCTTGAGAAATAAATCATTGATGTATAGTATAATTCTATATGAAGAACAGTGCTATAGAAGTCAGCACTAGTAATATAAGAATAGGTCTTGCAATAGTTTTGTAGAAAGATATAAACAGTTAAACATAGAGATATATCTATACATATGCATTGAAGGGTAAGTAAGTTTAGTGTAGTAAGCAAACCTAGATGTGTTTATTTATTTTTGTGACTTGTATTTGCCTATTTAACTCATTGTAGAAAGCTATAGTAATCTGCAAGACATACAATTAGAAGTCAAAGTCATAGTATTTAAGAGGCTATGATACTATTGACTAGAAAAAAGCATTAGACTACTTTCATTTGCACTGTGTTTGTGTTGCATTTTTGTCTTCAATGATGAGACAAATAGTATCATGGTCGCTCCAGTATGTATCTAATCTGAAAGTCTTATAGCTACAAGTTATGTTTGACCATATGTGATCAATGATTGATAATTGTTGATTGTTATTTGTCTCTAAAAGAAAATGAAGGTTGTAATTGTGCATATACGATCTTAGTTTGTTTGTTTTGTTGTTGCTTTCAAGCATATTGATGTTGAAATCGCCGACAATCACTATTGTTTGATTTGAATGTATTTTTCATAATGCTTTTGAAAGAAGATCCAATGTATTGTTCAATGTTGCATATGGTGCAACATAGACATTCACAACTATAATATCCATGTCATGAAGAAGCAACTTTTCTAGTGTAGCTTCAATGTTTTTTTCTTCAAAATGAATATGGTTCAAGATCTTTATATGCTTTTTAATACAAATTAGCAAACCATGTTTACTATGATTTGATATCCAATTGAATGTTTGAAGTCTTTTTAGAAGAATTGAATTATTCAAATGTGTTTCTTGTAAACATAGGATGTCAGATTGCATTAGATCATAGTCATTTAACAAGTCATCAATATGTATTTGTAAAATGCGAGTGTTTAGAGAAAGAATTGAAATATATGCTTTTGTTTCTAATAATGAATAGTTGTAGTCTAGTTGCCACTTTGCGTTTCTGTGTAAACGTTCCATTTCAACAGAAATTTTGTGTTGAATTCGTAAGTTTTGTTTCTTAAGTGGACTAAGCAAATACACTGATTCTATGTTTCTCACACAAGAAAGAGCTGTATATACTAATCCATGGCGTCATATTCCTAAAGGATCAAATGCAAGATTGTCTAGTGTCAAGCCTTGTGATCTGTGTATTGTACGTGCACATGCTAGTTGGATTGGGAATTGTTTTCTTATTTTCAAGTTGCCTGCTTTTGCTAATACAGAAACTGGCTTTCTTGTGCGTAGTATGGGAGTCCAATCACTAGAAAGTTCTCTGCTATATAGAAAAGAAAATTTATGTGCTTGTTGACGACCAACACGTTCATCATAGAATTTGATCCATATTACATCAAAGTTGTCTAATTTTACATACGCTTTAATGATACCATCTGCACCGTTGACTAGACCATCTTGTAAGTCATAGTTTCCTGCATATATTTCAACTAGCATGTTAAGTTTTAGGACAATTTGTGAAGGAAATGTTGCTATTTGTGGATGAGATCGTATGTGTCCATGGTTTTCTTCTTCGTAATCAATTGCATTAATTACGATTTCATCACCAGGAACAATAGACAACATTTTCTTGTTATGTAATGCTACACCTTTATTCCTAAAAATTAGATAGGGGAAAGTAGGATCATTAGGAGCATTTCAAATACAATGTCTATTTAAGTAATTCAAATCATCTTCTATTTGATTATTTAAACGCATCTTATTCAAAATGCTAATGAATTTTTCATTTGTTTGACGCATTGCAATGTGCAATTCATAGTACTTTGCATGTTCTTTCCAAAATTCATATGTTATTGGTTACTTTCTTATCGTAGGTTGTTCAAATATTAGTGAATCTTGTATAGGTTGTGCTTGGTACAAGTCGCCACAAAATATGATATCAATGTTTCCAAAGTATTTTGTTTGATTGTGCTTAATGTTTCTTAGTCGATCATCAATTTGATATAGAAAACAACGTCCAATTAGAGATACTTCATCAATGAGAACAACCCTTAATTCTTCGTACAGTTGTGTTAAGCTGTCTAATACATCGTTGCTAAGTGGACTAAAACTAGATTTGTTGAAAGGCATTAGCAATGCAGAATGAATTGTAACTCCACCTGCATTATATGCAGCTTTACCTGTGTATGCTAATATCAAACCTTTTGGTTTCAAAGGATTTGTATTGTAATGTTCATTGTAGATGCGCACGAGCATTTGGAATATTTCTTTTGTTGTGAATGTTTTTCCAGTACCAGCTCCTCCAGTCAAAAATAAGTAGAATGGTTTGTCTATGTTCTTTCGCTTTTTCATTGCAATGTCTTTGAGTATTGCTTGTTGTTCTTTATTTAGCATTCTCCTAATCTTGTAGGAGAATGGATGTTCTGTAAATTGAAAACCAATGTTAAGATGTCTTTTTTTCTCATTGCATTGGGGAAATTGCAAATCTTTAGCCAAGTCATACTTCTCAATAACATCATTAGATATTCCAGGTTTTTTTATTGTATGATTAGAAGTTGTAGTGCTGATATCAATTTTTTGAATTGCTTCTTCCAAATCACCCCATTTCTTTTTCATGTTATATGTGAACTTAGTTTCATTGTTCTTTATTGTGTTCTTATGCAACATGTATGCACTCTTCCATGTAGAGCAGTCTTTCTTTAGTGCATTTTCATTGTTTTTGAATGGAAAATATAGCAAAAGTTTTTCTCTGTAATAGTTTTCATAGTCAATGTGTTTTTTGTATTTAATGAATCAAATTACTTTTTCCTTTTTTCTTTTTGATATTGGTTTTCCATATTTCCTATACTTTGATACAAATTTGGCTAAACATATATGCTTAATAGCATTAGGCCTATTGATATAGTAATCAATTATAGAACTGCACATAACATCTTCAGAGTTGTCAGGAATTTTTTTTAGAAGAGTAGTTGGTTTAAGTATAAATGTGCGTTCGTCTATTGGTGTTGTGTTTATAAAGTTGCATTCTCTTGAACTATGATTCAATGGTAGTGATAGAGCTATGTGGACTACTTGTTGAGCTGAAATTTGTTGAAGGTTAAGCAAAGCATTGCCTAGAGACCGTATCATTTGAATAACATCAATTTTTCTCTTTTCATGTTGTTTTCGTATCCTTTTGAATGCATTTGTCATAGATTTGTCAACTTTGGTCATATATGAAGTGCAATATGACGCTGCAGCATATGCATTTAGAACATATTGGGCATCTGTATTTGCATTCCATAGGTGTCGCATATTGTATGCAAAGCTATTATTCCATATTTTTGATGGTTTTCGTTGCAAGAATACCATTGGTTGTGTTAATGTACTTTGTATTAATTCGATGTAATCAGTTTTTGTTAATTGGAATTCATCTAAGAAATCTTCATGACTAGTTGATTTGTCATAGTGTTTTTGCTCTAAGGTGCTTTGGAAGGACAAAACTTTTTCATTTATTGAGCCATGTACTGAAGTAATTGGTTCAAGAATCCTTGTTCTTTTCATTGGTAGCATTGGAAATTTGTATCTACACTGGGATGCTTTTCGTTTTTTACAGCTTTTGGTATGATGATGTTCATATATCTTTGCGAGTTCTGGATCAAGGTGATTTGTGCTACAAGTTATATAGTTATCCAAGAAGTTTTCAATTTCTAAGTTAGTATTAATTCCATATACTGGAGCATTTTCTATCCATATAAGAGCATGTTCATGTGCACTACCTCTATTTTGGAACTCAGTTACAAAGTAGTAATCTAATATTTTGCCAAAGAATGTGCTATCTTGACAGATCAATTGCTTCAATGCATTTGTCTTATGTCTATAGTAACGTGTACATGTTACCGGGTCCTTCCTGACAAGATAATCAATGTTGCATTCCTCAATTGTTTCAATGTATTTCTCTTTATTTCTATTGCTATGTAATTTAGTAAGAGTTTGTACTAGTGGTGTCCAAAGATGCTCTGCACTTGTAAATGTAACAAAGAAAGTTGGAGGACCTAATTGTCGTATCATTGCAAATATATGTTTCTGCATTTGTTGATGGTAATCAGGAGAAATTCTTATGTGTTTGAAATCTATGTATCCAATATGAATTTTTAGTAACTTTTCTAAGTTGGGCTTGTACTTAACATCTTTTTCTAACAACTTTATTCCTTGTAATTTTCCTTTTCTTATTTGTATTGAGATGCATGACATGACCTTTTCAATGAGTATTCACATTGTCTTGAAGAACAAATTTGTGATGTGATAGGAAAAGTGACCACTGCAATTCATTAGTTCCCATTTTACTATTTCTTGGTAACGAAATATTTGTAGTATATCATCGTCACGTGGATTTCCAAAGAATAGTGTTGGGAAACTCATTTCTTCTGCGTGTTTGTCTTTGAATATCCCAAGTGGTCGTTGTCCCTTAACTGGTGCTATTTCAATAAGCTTGTCTTGTAAATCATGAATTCGTTGTGAAGCTATGAATCCATGTACCAAGGTTTCAGTTGGATTTTCACTTTCTGAAATGCTATCAGTTTCACTTTTGCTATCAATGTTGTCATGATCGGATTTATTACCTTTATTGTCCAATTCAAGTATATGATTCCAATTTCTATTAATGGAAATGTTTTCAGTTTTATACAAATTTTGAGAACATAGTTCTTTAAGTGCTCTCATGACAATATGCACACACACTTTTCCTGTTTGATATGCATTCTTGTATTCTAGTCGCCGTTTTAATGCAATAGCAATTGTGATTGTATTGTTTATGGATTGTGGCAATGCTTTTTGGACAATGTCCATCTGGATAGGTACATTGATTATTGAACCAGATAAGCCCATTTGTGATCACTTCTTCCTACATTGTCTTATTTTTGCAAAGGGAATTCTCAATGCAACAAGTCTTTCCTCAAGCTCTGAAAGTCTTGTTACAGTTTGCAATGGCTTGTTACGTCTTATTTGTTCAGGTGTTGCAAAGCGAGGTAACTTTGCATTCGCAAGTGGTGTTTTGCAAGATCCACAAATGATATTTAAATGCAATGTCTTCTATTTTATAGATATGTTTCTGTACATTTTTTCTAATTCAAGTCCAATGCTTGAGATGTTCTTTTGAAATTGTAATGTCTTGCATATTGGACATTTGGTTTTTAGTGTGTCTTCGATTTGTCATTTGTAAATTTCTATGGGAGTACTTTTTCGTGATGAGAAATTTTTATATGCTATTTTATTTCTATTTTGTCCAATTTTATTTGGGTCATTTGTACATATCATTTGTTTCAATTTGCACAAGTTTATTCTATTATTATAGTTTTTGTGCATTTGTACTATTCTATGTTGCAAATTGCACCAATTTGTATTTTGATTTGATAGTAATGGTTCATAATGGATGTGTGATGTACTTGTTTCAAATGATAATATGTTGTACGTTTGGTTGAAATTTGTTTTTGATTGGTAGTAATTTACAATGGTTTTACTGGTAAATGGCCATATTTGTATGTTTACATTAAATATGATCGATGTCCATTGGAAGAAAAATGATGTTCCCTCAACTCCTCCTTTTTCATATGGCATTGCCATATTAATTAGGTATTGTTTCCAGCCTGCAACCATTGTTTGAATTTGTATAGTTTCTTTTGTTAAGTGTTTTTCTATACAATTCAATGCATCATTGCTCCTAGCCATTAGTGCATTGCAAAAATATTGGACAATGTAGAGTCTGAGAGTTTTTTCATCAAATTCAGGTGCTATTAAATGAAAAATTGCAGTAAACATGCTATTAGCACATTTTGACATAGTTGTTTTTGCTATATGCAATCCATGAATTTGCATTTCATGAACAACAGATTCATAATAGTTTTCAAGATATTTGCAAAGAGGTGACAAGGAATAATTTGGTAGAAATTTACATCTACATAATGTTTTGTATAACAGGGGTTCAAAATGTCCACTAATTGGATCTGTATCATGAAACAAAATGTTTAGTGGAATTGTATCTAGATCGTGGTTGAAGAAAAAATACCTTGTTTTCATTGTTAGCGACCAGAATCCAATTGGTATGTTCAACCAATTTGATAGCCACTGTATGCAAAATGTGTCTCCCCATAGGCCTCTTTCAGATTGGAAATTGCTATTAGATGCAGAAAAACACATTATACGAAGGTATGTGTCAACATCGTGAATTCCATGAAGTTGATATAAAATGGTAGGATCTGGTTCATATTGGTACGATTCTTTTGCCTCTGTGTCATTTCACTGTAGACAATTGAGAAAATGGTCTATTATTCCATTGAGCAGTTCAATAGATGAGTAACGAAAGTGAAAAAGCACTTCAAATGCATTGAACAAACAATCTCTAGGAGTATATGCAAATTGTTGTAGTCTAAAGAGACTATGGTTCATTAAAACAATATCAATAATAGTATCTATGCGATGTTTTTTTGCTGGATGGTAGTTTTCAATGTCTATGATTTTGACCATTTTTTTCTATGTATTTATTTTTCAGATTCGTATGGTGATTTGTTTACTAAGTACTATGTATCTTAGATTTTTTTTCCTCAAAGATCAGAAGAGCTTCTATAATATTTTTTGCTTTATTGAATATATCTCTATGATAATGTTTACTAGCACAAAATACTAATTTTACTATTATATTGTATCTTTGATTTCAAAACAGTAAAATAAGAGAAGCAAAGTTGCAAGTAACTAGTTCCTACTTTGCATCTCTCTGTATTTCAAATGTATCACTGCAAAACAAAGAAGATGCAACATTGATTATTGTTCCTGAAAACATGAATCTCACATACAAGCTATGTATTCTAGAAATAATTGAATTTTCTACAAAATAGAAAGCATGAAATACAGATTTTATGTGTCTTGACTAGTAAAGATAATCTTGCTAGTTGTAAGAAACATAGTTGTAATTACGAATATGTATGTATAGTTAGATACGTGAAGGCAACAATATGCTTCATAGAAATAGCCGAACGTGAGAATCGACTTAGTTATTACAAAGCATTCATTCCTTATGCAAGTCCCAAATTTATCACACCAAAGCATGTACTTGCAAGTCAATGTAGCAAATATTGGACAAGATAGGTCAACATAATATGGACTAATTCTATCATTATATTTTGAAAATTTGGTGCTTACACCACTTTTTGTGATAAGAAAAAATATTCATTTCAATGACGAATAAATGTATTCTATGATGATTGCTAATAACTAGACATTGTTCTATGGACATTAACAATGATGGTATATACAACAACGACATTTGGATCATCTGAAGTCGTATCTATACGACCTAGTATGACATCTAGATTTAAAGTATTGACTATTTGTTTTTTTCTTTGCTTTCCTTCGTGTTGATATTTGACAACTGCTTATTATTTTTTTGCATATTAACAAATGTACTGCATACAACAACAACATTTGCACCATTTGAAGTTGTAGCTAAACCACTTCTTACAAGGTCTACATGCAAAGTATCCAACACTTGTTTTCTTCATTTCTTTGTTTCTACAGTCTATTTTGATATTAGCGGAGTCTTCTTCTGTTATTAGTTGTTGTAGCATCTTTGAAAGTTGCATGTCACTACATTCCATCGTTCCAAATTCATATATTCCATTCAATGCAGCAAGTGGCACCTAACTTTTCTAAAACATCAAGAAAAAAACAACAAATTAACTATCCAAAGGTATCAATTGAGCAACGAATAAGAGCAATACCAGAAGTTGAGACATAGTAACTTGTGCAGGATAATGTGAATAATAGATGACATAGAAAAATCTTGATTTATACTATATGAAATCTCTAAGACCTATAATAATAACTTAGGGCATGGGAGTAAGACTACCACCACCATAGGTCCATAGCAATAAGACTAATGTGACTATTTGGGTAGCTACTCTAATTTGCTATAAATCTCTAGACTATAGTGTAACAAGCACTATTCTCACAAGCTATTACCACATAGCCTATAAACTACCCTTGCCTTTGCATCTGTTCTATTTGCTACTTCTATTTTGACTGCTCCTAGTATTGCTTTTAGTCAATCAATTAAACTAATGACTCTTGTTAGGTGTCTTATATTTTGGAAAAAATTGTTTAAAGATTGATTATGACTAACTTTCAACTGAGGTGCTTGTATTTTCTTGCCTCCATAATATGCACAACATGCAATAATTTTTTGGAGGATACCAATGACCACAAAATAACTTGAACTTTAATTTATTTCATAGATTTTTGTTTTTGGGACTGTCTTAACTACCCTTGGCTTTGCATCTGTTCTATTAGCTACTTATGTTTTCACTGTTCCATTTTTTATCTCCATTTTTTTGTGTTCCAATTGCTTTATAAAATGGTGAACAATCAACTGTGTCTTGTAGCAGTCACTATTTTGTAAAACCCTCCGTGAGAGGAAGACATTGTAATAGCAGTTTTTATTGTTAAGGAATAGAAGTATTTCTTTTCTCTCTCCTATTGTCATCACATTTAGTATTTGTTTCGACTTTGCACGCCTTTGGATGTTATTTAACGTCTAGCAACTCTGTATTGGAGACCTTCGAATTTTGCATCATAAAGTCAAGGTCGAAGTGCTTCTAGATAGAAATGATAATAATCGCGCTAATATGTTGTTCTATGAACAAGAACATAGTTTTTGAGCTGCTAACACCGAAGCTACAAATGAAGTGAAATTTGATTAAGAAAATGATGATGATAATAGTCTACATTTTTAATGAATAGACGCTTTAGTAAACAAATTTGTTAATATTGCAAATGGATAAGCTTCTTCGAAGGAGGATAACTCCCCCAATATTGAATATGATGAGATGTTGAAGTTGCATAATATCAAATCAAATCCTTTTTCATGAACCGAAGCTACAAATGAAGTGGAATTTGATTTAGAAAATGATGATGATAATAATCTACATTTTTTAATGAACGGGGGCTTTAGTAAACAAATTTGTTCCAAGGGAAATGACTTTGAATCCTCCGAGGCTGATACAAATGGTATTCTCATGCTAGAGACCTAACAAAATTATGTTTTCTATGTTTTCTTTGTATGACATAATCTTGAGAAGTACTTTTAGGAACTTTGTAAATTTGTTAAAAAGAAACGAGAATTGTAGGACGTACCAACTTTATCAAATTCGAATGGAATTGCAATTATCAATGTTCCATCCGCTATCATTTAAAAACACAGTGCATAATATGTAAATTGCAGGTAGAATATCATCCACTTTACACTTAGAATCAAAGCAAGAAAGCGAATTTAATAAATGGAATTACGTGAAAGAGTAAGAGAAATTATTCTTAGCAAACCTTGCAACCAGAGGCGCACAGTTCCAGCCTGACTTGCCAAAGCTTGCTTGCACAGTGTTGAGTCACACGATAAATCTAGTTGCAGATGTGTTGAGCAGAATACAAAGATTTTGACAGTCAAGAACAGAAAATATAAAGAGCGGAAATAATATTTACAAAGATTCAAGAAAATTAACAATTGCAAAGTAGAAACTGGTACAATTGCCATAATTTTATGCTATTTAATTTTGAATTAATGGTTGTTGATATCAAGAGATCTACATGGGATGTCTGTGTCATCGACTAGATCCTCCAACTCAGATCTGCACTTGCATAATGGATATGATAAATTACATATTCGATGCGGAAAACCTTATTGTTAATAATGATTCTATGTATAGTTAATAACATTGAAATTTGAGTTTTATTTTTTCATGATAGTTTTCACAGCAGTATAGGTGGACAGCTGAGCATTTGTACAATTAAGAAATGACCGATGATAAATGTAGATTTGACATGGATTTACTTTAATGTAATCCTCGAAGCGAGAAGAGATAAATATATAATTTTTGTTCTTTAATAAATTATTTAATGATGTGGATACAATGGTTCTTAAAAGTATTTTCAACCCAGTAGAAAATATATTAATAACTAGTTTATAATTTAATGAAAACTAAACAACTCCACATACCAAAATTCAATAATTTGGAGCAGCAAGTCAAAACTATGTGGATGACATTACAAATTGAAATATTTAAATAAATTGAAATATTTATTCTACCCCATTTAATTCTCTGTAATAATATTCAATGCCTACATAGTAACGTAACTGGAGGAATATATTGCTAATGAATAAGTTGTATGGGGTCTGATGCTTATTGCCATGCATGGGATCAGTCAACCAAATCTTTTCATGTAGGAGCATGTAGGTTTGATGTGGATTTACTTTAATGTAATCCTCGAATCAGACAAAGATAAATCTGTAATTTATGTTTTTTAATAAATTATTTAATGACCTGGATCCAATGGTTCTTAAAAACGTTTTTAATCAAATTTCATAGGAAAGGCAAAAATATATTAATCACTATTTATAATTTAATGAAGGCTAAACAACATCCCCAGCCTAATTTCTTTTTTAAGCTTAATTTGTGTTTTAACAAGGTGTGAAACAAGTTAAATATTAATTACATTTAACCAATACCAATTACATAATAACAATACGAAATAAATTAGTAATTAAATTAAACTAAGTAGCAAGTACTAAAAATAAAATTGAATATTTATTTAAAAAATATATATATATATATAGTATAGAAGATGTATAAATATTATGCAAATTAAATTTATAAGAACTTCATCATATCTAAATATTATACAAAAAATTATTGATAATAATAATTTAAGTGGAAACTTATTTTAAAAAATAATTTATTATATTTATTTATCATAATTCACTAAATTTACATTAATAAAAATTATATAAATTAAGAGTATTTTGCAATTGCAGTTCAATATTTAATAGTATAAAATAATAAATAAACATAATAATATAAAATAATAAATAAACAAACTATTAGCACAAATAATTTAAAGAGAAGTGGAAAATTGGACAAAATAAATATCTACTATATATATATATATATTTATTAAGTATTAAATTATAATTAACGTAAATAAAAACTTACTTTTTTAACTATAATATACTTATAATTAGTTAATCTATGGTTGAGCATTTTAAACATGATAGATTCCAATTTTAAAGTGTTATCCATATGTTCTATTTGCAACTTCTAATCATACAAGTAATAAAAGCTCCATGCATCACAATTTTATTTATGATGTTCTTATTAGCATGTGGCTGATGTGTACTTAGTAATGCTATATATGACTGCGGGTCAGTCTAGAGAAGTTCAACACTGATGTCAAGTACCTCGGGGGTCAGCTTCTTTCGTCAGTGTACAATATATAGTACAAACATAACTTAATTTACTTGTCTCGACTTACGATAAAAGTCTTTATATAATTACCCATGGGCTTATAACCTTATCTTTATTACCTATGGTTTCAACTATACTACATACAGAATAAAGCATATTTGAAAAGTAAAGTTAATGTGGTAAGACTTGAACGTTGTTAATGTCATATTAATTGGAAAGGTTTATAACCTTCAATGGACAAGCTTCCGTACAACACTAATAGAGTGAACTGCCCAGATTCAGATGCATTTCTATGCACAGGAAACGAAAAGAGAATTAGTTAAAATAGCAAGTTGAACAAAATTAATAGGGCCATAAAAATTGGCCTGAAACACTTAATGAGATAAGATCCCTAGAAATATCAAAACCATTAAATTTATATAATTAGCCACAGTACAATTAATACTCATTGCTGAAATATCTCAGAGGTGTGGAGTTCGAAAACTGTCAAACTGCGAAGTTAAACTACATATATACGAAAATGGTATAGGTTAGTTCAAATATAACTAATTTAAGTAATAACCATCAATAGATTAATGTTTATCATGTAATTGGTGAAAATTTGAATCTGAATTAGAAAAATAAGAATTATTCACTATAACTATTTAACATAATCCCAATTACTAAAATTATTTTTAAAAAATCACAATTTTAAGTATTATTATTTGTATTAGATTTATTTAACATTTCAACAAATTTCAATCCTAATAATTTTTTACAATTAACTTTTTTAAAATAATTTTTAAAGTTTTTATAATTAAAATAAATAATAATACAAAAATGATAAAGTTTATTTAGAACATAACTTAATTTAAATTTTAAATTTCTATAATTGCACTCTCTATTATTGCTTGTATACACTGCTGTTGTGTAATATTATATCATAGAATTTCAAATATTTATAGCAAAATGATGATCTTACAAAAGCATAGTGATATATCGCATGCTCACAAGGTAGTAAATGGTATTTTTATAATGTGTGCGATAAACCTCTGGAGAAGCCACGTAGCAATCGGAGATCGGAGAATCCTTGTAATAAATGTTAAAATTCACTTTTGATCTTTTGCGATGCGATGAATAAATATAAAGGAAAAATAACAATCGCATCGCAAGTTTTCAATGGTGCGCAAGATAAATAGAATATGATTCATGCCGATTTTTCGATGGTGATGATAGCATCACAATTTGTTTCAGTGAAAACATTTTTTCCAAATTCCGATTGCATCGGAGATTTAAAATGAAGTGGACTATTACAATCTAACTCTGAAAATGCAATTGTGATTGAGCACAATCACATCGGAATTTTTCAATGAGACGAATGCAATGTTTAATCTTTTTCCCGAGACGTGATTGCGATAAATCACATCGCATTGTTATAAATAGAAAAAGTCCAATACTTAATATTATTCCAAAATGCGATTGCGATTGAGCGCGATCGCATTGGAACTTCTCAAAGCAATAACAAATCTTTAAAAAAACTTTTCCAAATTTTCGATTGCGATTTACTATTCATTTTAACATATTTCTAAGTATAAACTACGTACATCGAATTAATACAAAAAAGAAATTGCGATTGAGCGCAATCGCATCGAAATTTTACAATGAGACGAATGCAATGTTTAATATTCTTCCCCAGACGTGATTGCGATAAATCACATCGCATTGTTATAAATAGAAAAAGTGCAATACTTAATATTATTCTGAAGTGCGATTGCTATTGAGCGCGATCGCATTAGAACTTCTCAAAGCAATAAAAACTCCTTAAAAGAACTTTTCCAAATTTCCGATTGCGATTTACTATTCATTTTAACATATTTCTAAGTATAATTTTTTTTTAATATGTTCGAAATATGTTAAAAGGTCTTTTAACTCATCAGATGGGTAAGTTTTTAAAACTTGTAAACTTTGTGAATAAATTGTGATATGCATCTTTTTATTTATGGAAAATATATAAAAAGGGGACTTATTTTAAATGGGATTTATCCTAAAAATTTAAAAATGGGGAGGGTTGTTGTATAGTACAACAATTGGGGAAGAAAAATTTATCTCTGAAAAAATGAAATGAATACCATATTTCAAGTAAGTAAAAATTTCTAAAGGTAATGAAAACTTTTCTTAAGATAATTCAAATAAAATCTAACTATGTAAAAGAATTAAAATCACTTACAATTTCTTTCTAATTCTTCAAGGACTAAAACATTTTTTGTGTTATCTTAAGCTTTGATTAGTTGATAATAATAAAGTAAGTGGATTTTCTCAAGTTTAGCTTATGTAATATATCCTATTGTCACAGCTATTGCTTCTGCTGTAAGCAATCGTTCATAGTCTCGACAGGTTTACCTTTTAACCATTAACTATTCATACACCAAACCTGGTAATGATGAATTGATCGATGAAATCAATAATTACGTCAGAGTTGGCTACCTTTAGAGGAATTGCTTCTACCCATTTTGTGAAGTAATATGTTGCTGTGAGAATGTACTTATGCTACTTGGAAGAATGAGGAGTTATCTCACCAATAATATAAAGCCCCCATTGTTGAAATGGTTCTGCAATGTTTACTGGCAGTAGAGGAAAAGCTAGCTTCATCTGCCTTCCACTAGTAGTTTGGAAAATCTTGCACTTTCTCACATAATCATAAGAATCTTTAAAAAATCTAGGCCAATAATATCCAACATGGATGATTTTGTGGGCTATAGTATTTCCTCCAAAATGACCTCCTGCTGGTCCATCGTGTAGTTCCTGCAAAACCTTCTTTGCCCTAGTCATTTCAAGACATCTTAGTAAGATTGAATCATAATTTTTTTCTGAATAACACATTATCAATGACCTCATATTTAGTAGTTTTTAATCTTAAAGCACGTTTATTCTTATAGCTAACATTAGAAGGACCATACCCATTTTTCAAGTAAAATATCAGATCAGCATACTGAGATTCAGAATCTGTAACACTTATCTGACTCACTGAAATAGCATTCATTAGATCTTGATTTTATGATATATTATGAGCTCCTGCTAATAATTTGCAAAAACCTTGTCTTCTAACAATATTTGTTGGTTTAATGTCAATACCATATTCTTGCAAGGCTGTCACCCAATTAGCCTTTTTTGCTCCTACTTTTTTTTGAATCAGTAATTGTCTTTGTATGAAGCATATTGTTGCCTTCAAGATGCTATTATGCTATAGTGCATATCTAACTATACATACATATTCGTAACTATAACTATGTTACTTACAACTAGCAAGATTAGCTTTACCAATCAAGACACGTACAATCTGTATTTCATGATTTCTATTGTATACAAAAGTGAATTATTTCTAGAATACATAGCTTGTATGTGAGATTCATGTTTTCAGAGACAATAATAAACATTGCATATTCTTTGTTTTGTAGTGATACTTTTGAAATATAGAGAGATGCAAAATAGGAACTAGTTACTTGCAACTTTACTTCTCTTATTTTACTATTTTGAAATCAAAGATACAATATAATAGTAAAATTGGTATTTTGTGCTAGTAAACATTATCATAGAGATATATTCAATAAACCAAAAAATATTATAGAAGCTCTTCTCATCTTTGAGGAAAAAAAATCTAAGATACATAGTACTTAGTAAACAAATCACCATACGAATCTGAAGAATAAATACATGGAAAAAAATGGTTGAAATCATAGACATTGAAAACTACCATCCAACAATAAAACATCACATAGAGACTAATAGTGATATCACTATTCTTTGGAGATCCACGTGACGATGATATACTACAAAGATTTCGTGACCAAGAAATGGTAAAGTGGGAACTAATGCATTGCAGTGGTCACTTTTCCTATCAAATCACAATTTTTTTCTTCAAGACAATGCAAATACTCATTGAAAAGGTCATGTCATGCATCTCAGTACGAATAAGGAAAGGAAAATTACAAGGAAGAAAGTTGTTGGCAAAAGATGTTAAGTACAAGCCCAACTTAGAAAAATTACTAAAAAGTCATGTTGGATACATAGATTTAAAACACATAAGAATTTCTGTTGATTACCATCAACAAATGCAGAAACATATATTTGCAATGATACGACAATTAGCTCCTCCAAATTTCTTTGTTACATTTACAAGTGCAAAGCATCTTTGGATACCACTAGTACAAATTCTTATTAAATTACATAGCAATAGAAATAAAGAGAAACACATTGAAACAATTGAGGAATACAATATTGATTACCTTGTCAGAAAGGACCCAGTAACATGTACACATTACTATAGACATAAGACAAATGCATTGAAGCAATTGATCTATCAACATAGCACATTTTTTGGCAAAATATTAGATTATTACTTTGTAACTGAGTTCCAAAATAGAGATAGTGCACATGAACATGCTCCTATATAGATAGAAAATGCTCTAGTATATGGAATTAATACTAACTTAGAAATTGAAAACTTCTTGGATAACTATATAACTTGTAGCACAAATCACCTTGATCCAGAACTTACAAAGATACATGAACATCATCATACCAAAAGCTATAAAAAAAGAAGCATCACAGTGTAGATACAAATTTCCAATGCTACCAATGAAAAGAACAAGGATTCTTGAACCAATTACTTCGGTACATGGTTCAATAAATGAAAAATTTTTGTCCTTGCAAAGCACCTTAGAGAAAAAAAACTATGACAAATTAACTAGCCATGAAGATTTATTAGATGAATTCCAGTTAACAGAAACTGCTTACATCGAATTAATACAAAGTACATTAACACAACCAATGGTATTCTTGCAACGAAAACCATCAGAAATATGGAATAATAGCTTTGCATACAATATGCCACACCTATGGAATGCAAATATAGATGCTCAATATGTTCTAAATGCATATGCTGCAGTTTCATATTGCACTTCATATATGACCAAAGTTGATAGATCTATGACAAATGCATTCAAAATGATACGAAAACAACATGAAAAGAGCAAAATTGATGCTATTCAAATGATACGGTCTATAGGCAATGCTTTGCTTAACCTTCAACAAATTTCAGCTCAACAAGCAGTCCACATAGCTATATCACTACCATTCAATCATAGTTCAAGAGAGTGCAACTTCATAAACACAACACCAATAGACAAATACACATTTATACTTAAACGAACCACTCTTCTGAAACAAATTCCTGACAACTCTAAAGATGTTATGTGCAGTTCTATAATTGATGTGCTCTTAGAATGGCTTTCAGATTTAGATTTATCTGCCATTCATAGCTTTGGCCCTCCTTCTAGTCCCAAAAATGTTGAAGCGTCGAAAATTAGAAAATTTAAAAGAGAATATCATATGACAAAAGAAACAGTGAATAGATAGAATCCAGCAATTACAACGAAAAATAAACTCCGAGCTACAGAAATGCAACTCTTAAAAAATAATTCCACACAGAATCACCAGATGTGACCCTTTATAAAAGAATATAGAAGTAAATCTAGTACAAAAATGTAATCTCCAAGTCAAAAAATATTACAAATTAAGGACCCCTTTCTAAAGGCGTGAAAGGGGGTTTAAATAGGTACTCAATAAAACAAAATAACTAAAACTGTTCCTACAATTTATCTAAAATAAAATATCTTAAACTAAAATGTGAACTTGTAGTAGACTAGCTCATTATTCATCGATTGAGGTGGATGAACGAAGGTGGCAGACATTGAGCATATCTTGGACTTCTGTTGGCCGAGTCATTTTTTAATGTAACTGTCCAGCGTATGTAGCATCAGAAAATTCAGGAATGATACATTGAATAGCATTCGAAAGGAATTTGATGGCCATCTGTTCACTGTGTGGCTTGATCAGATAAGACCATATATTATCCCATGAAATTCCTTGAAGTTTGCTAATTTTTTGATTTTTATCGATTATCTCTTGCTTCCACCTAGAATCAGCTTCTTTTACTTTAGGTAACTCACCTGGAATACAATCTGAGATCAAATTCATAGTGTACAGGCTGTCATTAATCAATTGTGTTGTATTATTCATTAAACTTTTAGCGCTTGATGTGGCTCTTTCCAATTTCGTTAACTGTTGTTCCCATTCAATAAATATAATTTCCTTGTGTCTCTCTTCAATTCTAGGAAGGTTAGCTTTTTTTCCTTGCTCTGTATCCTGCCATGAAAGAAACTTGGAAATTTTATCATCAACATCTTCAATTTCTTGCCTAAGAGTGACTGATTTATCTATCAAAGAAGATGTAATTTCATACAAAGGCTCAATTTGTGTCAACTTTAAACAAAATTCATTTAACTGTTGAGATAGCAGTTTGTTCATTTCAAGACCTTTAGTAATGAATTGATCCATCTTGGGATACTCCTTAAAATTGTCCATTTTTTATTGGAACATTTTTTCGTATTCAACCTTTGAATTTCTCTCATTTTGTAAAAGACTTTGTAGCTTTTCTACTTCTTGAGTCAACTGCTATTGTTTGCTCAAGGCTTGTTCATTAATCTTTTTCTTTTCAAGGCTGATTTTCTCTTATAGTTGTTTAGCTCTGAGTTCTGCATCCTATACCCACTGTTCCAACTGAATTAGCTTTTGCTGATCACTTGCAACCAGTTCTTCAAAGATAGAAATTTGCATATCCTTTTGTTTTACTAGCTGTGAAACTTCAGAAGCTTTATCTATAGTGGAAGCACTATAGGCACCAGCATACTGAGACAATTTGGTGAGATCCTCAGATGGATCCACCTCAGCATTTTCATAAACAACATTTAGCAATTCCCCCTGTGATGCAAAAAGAGCATCTTGATCTGTTCTCCTCCTTTTCCTTTGTTTTCTTACCATAGCCCTATGTTTGGGACTGTAGAATATATCTAAAGGAGGGATTTATTCTATCTTTAGCATAATTTCTCCAGTGGGGTTTTCAGGAATTATTTCCACATCCTGATCTTTGGGATCGTCAACTTTAGGATTGTTTTGCAATCCTATTTGCTGTGCAAATTGTTGATATTGATTTAGAAAATGAGAAGAAACAACCAATTCAGTATCTACTTGTCCTCCCAGTTGAGAACCTGCATCATTCTTGGATGCCTGTTCAGTGTTTTTACTTTCTGTACTTCCCTTTTCAATATGTATCTGGGCATCAGTGCCAGTTTTCCCTTTTTCTGTTTGTACTAAAGGCTTCTGTGTATCTTTTTGAGAAGCCATTTCTGTTTTGGCACTGTCGGCTTTACTGTTGTCATCCTTTCTCCCTAAAATAGGATCAAATCCTTCTAATTCTTTACCAGAACTACTTCCTGCTTGTTGTGATGCTTTCTCCTATATGGAAGCTCTCAACTGATTAAGAGGCAAATTAAGTAACCTTTGGCTTCTATACAAAAAAAAAAATTTCAAGTCCTCGGCGTGTAACTTGGACTTGGCTGAATCAAAGACTTGGGATATATCATCCATGGAAACAAATAAATCATCAAAAATGTCTGGTTCATGCTTGAATTGGGCAATCGAAATAGAGGTAGTAAAATCATGCGCCACTTTCCTTAGGTCGTATTGTCTTCCAGGAATTGTTGAAAAATTAATATTAGAAATCTTACCAACTTCTTTCTCAGCATGAGCAAAAATATTAAGAGTATAGTCACCACACTTAAAAGGGAAGGTAGGCCACGTAAGCTTTTTATTGATTTTTAAAATTCTAGACATTCCTTCAACTGTCAGTTGATAGGAAATTTCCTAAGCTAACAGCTTATCTGGAACATATAGGGGAAGGATATGTGGCTGAAAAATACTCCCAAAAATTCTGATATAAGTGAATTTTTCTTCTCCGAACCAATCTCCGATAGAAGACAAATCAATCTTGGCTTTATTGGACAGTCTAGGAGGGAAATGACCAAAAATGGTTTGGTAGATTGGTATTAGAAAACCATGGCAGACTCTATAAACATGAAGTTTGAAATGTTCTTTCCATAAGAAATTATGATACACATGAATAGGAATAGGTTCTTTTAGAGTCCATTTCCAACCTAGCATGGGGAACTCAGAATTGAAACAGAGGGTGTCCAAAATATAACCACAAAAATGGAAAGGGGAATAATTCCCTGAATTCTTATCTTTTCTATACTCTAGAATTCGATTAGCTATCTTGTCCGAAAAAATGACAGCCCAATCCATAATTTCATAATTAACATCAGAATAAATTAATGAGACCATTTGAATAGAAAATCTAGCAGAGTTGTCGTTTTCGAACAACCTACACATCATTGCTGCGGCATAACAATATGGAGGTGCAAGATACTCCACAGAGTACATACCTGATGCCTCTTGCTTATGTTTCTCAGGGTTATTCCTCCATTCTTTGATTGGCTCTGCCTGGTTTCAATGTTCTTTAGCATATTCCTTAAGGAATTCTTTGTTGTAAATCTTTTGTGGATTGGGAAGATGGTACATTGCTTTAATATCTTCTACCCTGAATGACCCGAACACTGATCCAGAAGCAGAAACAAAAGTCCTGTTTTGAATGGTCACATTGTCAATGACCCATCTGATAACATCATAGTAGGGAAAAGTATTCGCCCGGGCAGCAACTCGGTGTAAAAATGAATTTGCCAATGCACTAAGTTGAGATTCAAAGTCAGAGTCTGAATCTTCTTCATCAGGAACAATTTCTTTGGGCACAAAAACCCTAGGTTTCTCTTTTTCAAGCAAATTGTACACATTCTCCCATGTCATCTTCCCCAGTCCTTGACAGGAGGTGTCTATGACTAGCTTGAGCTTTGCCGGTTTTTCCTTGGGCGGCATATTTAGCACAGGAGCATTTGCAACAAAAGCAGATTTAGACTTTCTACTTCTCTTTGACATTCCAGAGTCGGGTAAAATCTCTCTGCTTCTGCGAATTAAAGGATTCAAAATTTTGTTCTACAATTCAAATGAATGCTTTCAGCCGAAATAAAACACAATAATGAGAACAGCTACAAAAATTTTAATTGCCATTTAATCCACCGGTATTTTCAACATTTGTCGTACAATCGGAGATCGGTGAATCCTTGTAATAAATTTTAAAATTCACTTTTGATCTTTTGCGATGCGATGAATAAATAGAATATGATTCATGCCAACTTTCCGATTGCGATGATCACATCGCAATTCGTTTCAGTGAAAACGTTTTTACCAAATCCTGATCGCACTGGAGATTTAAAATGAAGTGCACTGTTATATTCTATCTCTGAAAATGCGATTGCGATTGAACGCAATCGCATCAGAATTTTGCAATGAGAGGAATGCAATGTTTAATCTTTTTCCCAAGACGCGATTGCGATAAATGGCATTGCATTGTTATAAATATAAAAAGTGCAATACTTAATATTATTCTGAAATACGATTGCCATTGAGAGCGATCGCATCGGAACTTATCAAAGCAATAAGAACTCTTTAAAATAACTTTTCCGAATTTCCAATTGCGATTTACTATTCATTTTAACATATTTCTCAGTATAAAATTTTTCTAATATGTTCAAAATATGTTAAAAGGTCTTTTAACTCATCGGATCGGAAAGTTTCTAAAACTTGATATGTTTTTTTTTCTACTGTTGAATGATGCAATGCGATTCGCCCAATCGCAATCGCAAATCACAAGTTCTTATGTCTTCAACCGATTGCAATGGGAAGTCTCGGACCTGATAAGTTTTATAACGCAAATTTATTTTCCATATTTGGTTTAAGTTTTTTCACGTTCAGCGGGGTCCACAGTTGTAAAAGGTTCATTTGATATAGATTTATTATTTTATTCTTTACTATATTAATTTAAAAAAATATAACTTTAATATCCGCTTTAAAACAATGCAGACTACGCATATAATATGCTCTCATATTCTAACCCCAACGCTAACCTTTGAAAAGTTCAAGCACCATAGCTTTATAAACCTTTCTTTTCTATTTTCCGATGTGATTAATCACAACTAAATGCTTCCGATTGTGATTAATGCATTTGCCAATGTTTCGATGCGATGCCCTTCCTCCGATGCGATTGATGCATTCGCAAACGTTCCGATGCGATTAATGCCTTTTAGGCCCGAACTTCAAACACATATAAATCACAGTCCATAAACACATCGGCTCCGCAATCGCCATCGGGACCTTTATTAACATGTTTCGCTGTTATGATTTTCTTCGATGCGATTTGTGAGGGTCCCACAATGTTAATAAATTCTTCTGTCCATTCGATTTATTATAATCTATGCATTTGCCTATGGTTTAAAAACCAACACCACTCGCCGGGCCCACGATGCATTATACCCTACCTTTATATATCGCACGCCAACTATGATATATTAGAATATGCACGAATATGCATGCTATCTGACAGACCACAATGGGCGGCTCGTACGGGGAAAATGCATCCAGCACTGTCTCGTTATTTTTCTTAATGCGACTGCAAATAAAGTACAAGACCTGTAGGATAGATATAAATGTTTTTGTAATGGCAGTACAAATAATGGTGATAAAATCTAGGCATTTTGCAATAATAAGTGAAAGTTTTTGGCCAATTAGATAACAGATAATTCAAATTAAAATAATTAAAATAAATGAACAATAATAAAAAAACGATGGAAATTTTTTTTTTTTTTTGAAAACATATATCTAATGAAGGTAAATTAATGTCACAATCAGGAAAAACCTGATGCGTAGTATCCTGCCAGCGGTAGGTACAATAAGTGTGATACTTTCTAAATAATGGGTTAGCTACTTTAATGAGATTCTATTAAAATTAGTCAACTCAAGCCTACGATTTGAAATTTAGTTAATTGATTTTGTTAGGACATCTTCAAAATGGTGAAAGTGGATAGGAGCTAAGGAAATTATAATTATAGTGACGCACCACACCAAGTGGGTACATGTAGAATCATTCAAGACATGCATACATGAACTTGTATCTAAATTCATCTATGAAAATATTATCACTAGATTTAGAAATCCATCACCGTTGATAAATAACGAAGACAAAACTTTCATAAATGACAATACAAAAATATTGATCCATGAATTCCTTATAGACCATATGAAACGTCACCTTATCATCCCAAAGCAAACACAGATGTTGAGTATTTCAACAAGACCTTGGCTAAGGGACTCACAAATGCTTAAATTTCATTTGCCCAATATTTGATATAAAGTGGGTTAACCCTTAGTTATTGTCCCAAAAAACAATGGTAAGTGCCATATATGTGTCGATTAGCGAGAACTAAATAGAGCCACCTTAAAATATTATCTCCCCCTACCATTCATTGACTAGGTTTTATATACCTTAGAAAGAAAAAAATTATTTTATTTTCTTAACATGTTTAACAGTTACAATCAAATACAGATCACCCCAAAAAACTAAGGGTAAACTACATTAACCTACTCTTTAGGGATCAATGCTTATCGATTCTTATCATTTGGGTTATGTAATGCCCCTTGAACTACTTTTGGAAGTGTTAACCTTAGAATATTTTCAAACCTAACCAATAACTATGTGGAAATATACATTGTGATTTTACCATATATGGGAATACCTTTAAGGAATCTTTAAGCAACCTTGAAAAGGTTTAGATTAGTTATCAAGGGGCAAACCTTTCTCTCAGCCATGAGATGTCATATGTGTTACATACCAAGGAGAATCATGTTAAGACTTCGTATATCCACTATTGGAATCCTAGAGGATCATGTTAAGATAGAACTCTTTCAAAAGCTTCCAATTCCTACCACCTAGAAGGATTTTCATATAATTTTAGGGCATGTAGGGTACTATCAAATATTTATAGAGAATTGTACTAAGATAACATAACCATTATTCTAATTTCTTAAGTACACTACAATATTCTACTGGAATGACCAAATTTGTACTTCATTTGAAGCCCTAAAACAGAAACTATAAAGCACACCAATCTTGTAAGGGCCAACTTGGTAATTTCCTTTCCACATCTATAGTGATTCTTTAGACACAACCATTGAGGTTGTATTGGTATATAAATAACATCAGTGACCATATGTCATTTATTACATTAGTAAGAACCTCACTCTCACAGAAAAAAACTATATTGTAATGGAGAAATAATTTATTGTTGAAGGGAGTGCCATTAATAATTTTTATCATTATTTATAACTGTCTATTCTATGTTTTTGCATACTAACCACTCTATTATGAAGTATCTCATGAATAAACCTATGGGGAATGACAGGGTGACCAAGTGGCTACTTTCACTATAATAATTGGACATCACCATCCTTAACAAGCGAGGAGTGGAAAATGTGGTTGTAAACATCCTCTCTAGGTTTAATAGTGAAGTGGAACCCATCCCAATGGAATATACCTTTTTTGACAAACATTTATTTGATTTGTCTACTAATACTCCTTGGTTCATAGATATTTCTTACTATATGGTTGCAGGGAGGTCCCCACACCATCTATCACCTAAAGAACATCAGAAGGTTGTTCAAAAAAGTGTCATGTGCTCATGGATTGAAGGATATCATGGAATTGTGTTTGAGAGGATTACATTTATGACATTTTGAAGGTCTATCATGATGAACTCTGTAAAGGTCACTTCATAGATAAGCTATTTGCACATGAAATATTACATCTAGGACATTATTGGCACGCCATTTTTTTGGATGCAAAATTAATATGTCAGAAGTTGTGATAAATGCTAACGGATGGGTCGATTTATATAACTAAATGGGACACCACTTCAACCTCATATTTTAGTGGAAGGATTTGAAAAGTAGATCCTCTATTTCATAAGACCAATCAATTCCCCCATCAAGGCAAAAGTTGTACATCTTGGTGTGCGAGGATTGTGTGAACAAGTGGCTCAAAGAAAAGGCCCTACCAAAGGAAAAAATGTAGTAGCCATTTTTTCATATAAAGAATTTTTTCATTGATATGGAGCTCCCCAAGAAATTGTCACTGATAAAGGAACCTAGTTTACCCCTAATCTAATTTAGTCTACTACTATGAAATTTAAGATCAAGCATTGAAATTTGACTCCCTACCATATTTAAGCTAATGTTTATGTAGAGGTCACTGGTGGAATGGTAGATACTATCTTGAAAAAAAAAATTCAATAACATCATGAAGATTGGGTGAATAGGATCCTAGAAGCTCTATAGTATTATATAAATGCTTAGAGGAACATCATGGGATTTACTCCCTATGAATTTATATATGGGAAACATGTATTTGTTCCAACTGAATTTGAAATTAAAACTTTAAGAATTTAATTTCAAGTGTGATTTTAACTTTTAGAAGCCTAGTGCCATTAAATTGATTAGACCAATGAACCTAAAGAAATCCGTTAAGAAACATTACAATAAGCCAATATATTCTAACCATAAGGAGCCAAGTGGAATGATGGTTTCATTAAAAAAAATGTGAAGGGTATTGATTCCAAGTACAATGACTTCAAAATAAAGTTTTACATTGACTTGCTAGGGCCATATGAGATAACCAATTTTTACAACTATGATTCAATCAAAATTTTTATTGTTGATGAAGCAATGACCCCATTAATGGATAATTTTCATCAGCTAACGTTATATCAAAATCTTAATTCCAAGGAGGAATTTATCTAAAACTTAATCCAACAAATATATTTAGAGGTTTTGAGTGATGTGGTCATGCCACCAACATTGTGATAGACCTAATATTTCTTTTTGAACTCAAGAAAAAAAAATAACAAAATGAAAAGAAGAAGAAGAAGAAGAAAAGATCTGGTAGTGAAAACCTCATTCAAGGAACTACCATCCTTGATGCTATTAGAAAACCATTTATTCATTGATGGCATCAGGGAAAAAAAGAAATAAATAAAATTGAAAAAAAATCCTAGTTGTGAAAACCTCTTTCCAGGTGCAATTGAGAAACGTCTTGTTTGAAAATTGGGTCTTTGGAAAACAAGGGCTGGAAAGAGAAAATCAAAATAAAAAGACACACACATGCACACACACACACACATTAATACAATAAATGAAATAAATGATAATTTTTTAATATTGTGTGATGTCATTTTGAAGATCAAAATGGAAAGCTTCACTTTCTAGAATATTTAAAATAGGTCATTTAGAGATATCAAATGGGTACTTAAGGTGACATACACGAAGAACCAATGGCAACATCAGGGCCACATCTTAATGCATAATGCTTCAAGTTTTCTCTAAATGCACTTTTAATTTCTATCTATAAATAGGGTTTTAGAAGAGTGAAATGACAACGTGCGATATCACAAAATCATTTATCCCTCACCTTCCTTGAACTTTGAGCCTATATTATTTTTTATATCAACCCTTTGGCATATGAATTTTCAACCCCTTCAAATTATCACCATTGCAATCCACATGGTTAATCGATTCCTTGGCATGAAGTTGGTCCTATCATAATTCTAAGAATATACAAGAATACCCTCATATTAATTTTTTTCAAGCTTTAGATGCAATGGAAAACTATGCAAAAGGGAGAAGTATCCTTAATGTTGTAGGAATTTTTTTTAGAAAACATCAATAATCAATATATTTAAGGCCTCTTGAGATTTATGGAATATAGCTTGAAGGAGAATTTCTTTAACAATACTAGTAACAATTCAACCCTTTTATAAATGAAATAGTAATTGAAGGGAATTTAGTAGGACTACAAAGTTAGAATTCCTTAATTTGATGGGTTATAAAGTAATGTTTTAAATCTATCAAAAGGAAATTTGGTAGCAATACAGGGACAATGGTTACATTATTCATATATTAAGGATTTTGGTAGTTTTTTAAAGGTTTCCATTATACTTTTAGTATACAAAGGAAATGGGGTGTGATATGATATTTATCATAGAAATTGGCCTTGTCACATGCCACCTTAATTACCTTATAATATGCATCATTGTTTACATTTTCATATATCTAATTTTTAATGGGAGGAATGATTATAATGAAAGGTTATTTAGTAGCACGTAACAACCAGTATTATAGGAATAAGAAATCCATACCAAATAGTATGGGACCACAGAGCTACCACATGCAAAGTGTATAACCCAAACCCAACATGATCCCCTGATCATTTAGACAAGAAACAATGTGATGGGGTTTCTATTGTGCACATGGTAAGTATTCATTGTGAATCTACCAACATACAATATGGAAAGGATAGTTAACAGGACTAAACCAAATAGATTTGAGGCCAACTAATGGAGTTTCCTTGAAAGGCTTCAAGTTTCAACACTCAGATGCTAGACTCACATTGGAGTTCACCCAAGCTTTAGATGGCACTTGTTCTTGAGTGAAGAAAATATAAATAGGGGTTACATAGGAATATATTAGTCAAGTCATTGAGGTACCCTCTTCAGGAGAATAATGTTGCATACATTTCTCAATCCTAGATAAGAGTTGGTGTCATTTTTGAAGAATGTTTCCCCATTGCCTAACTTACAAAAGGGAATACTAAGGAATGACCTAGCGGAACCATGGAATGAATTATTCCTCATCCTCTAGCGATCTGTTACTTATCAAGGCCAATATAGTATAATGTACCATTATCTCACACAAATTCTCATTCATTTGAGTGGTGATAAGATATTAAACATACCATGTTATTTTCTCAAAAGCTTGACCAATATAGTTGAAGGTGTATAGAAAAGGAAAAAATTGTTCTACAATATGGTATCATAATGGATTCATCAAGAAGGTCATCACTGCCAATCTAAAACAATGAGAAATTGTGTCTCTTATATTCTCAAGGGAAGTCACAACCTACAGAGTCCAACTAAGCTTCAAGTTAGGGCCCGACCACCAAGACCTACTTTAGCAAAACCTCAATAACATAACATTGGAACTTCAAAACCTCAGTATTCAACATGGGAAGCAATAAGAGCTACGAAAATATAAATGTTTGGAGGAGTAATAAGGATAATACTAGGAACTGTGGAAATGAAATTATCATGAATAATGAGGCTAAAGAGGTTGAGCATGAAGAGACTGAGGTTGTATAGGCTGAGGAAGGACTAGTTAAGGTTGAAGAGGCTAAGGATGAAGAGGTAGAGGCTAAAAAGGATGACGATGAGGAAACAAAGACAAAATTAGACCAAGGATAAAATTACATTAATGTTAACGAGTATAATTCAATGCTCAATGAGGAACCTAAGGAATCTCTGCTATAGACATTGGGATCCCCACAATTCCACATAGGAGGTTTCATGGAAATAGAGTTACGATTTTCCCGAGGACTAGCAATAGTGGAACCTAATGGTAGAAGAAGGAAAAATACCAAGAGAGATATGCCAAATTTAGCCTCAGAAAGATTTATTTTCTAGCCAGAATTGTGAAGAACTATTTACACAAAATAAAATGCTAGTGCTACAAAAAAAGAAATTAAGGGAGAAGTGACATAATAGTAGGCCAAGAATGGGAAAAATGAAAAACATGTTAAGAGATATTGAACAAAATCCCCAAGAGCTCAAGGAATAAATTCATGTTGAAACCCATGATAAAGAAATTCAACAGTTAATATACACTTTATTAGATTATATCATCACCAATAATCATGCTTTTATTTATCTTAAGACATATCTCCATAGTGGAGAAACAAAGATAAAATTTGTGATTTAGGGATCATCAATAAGGATTCCCACCAACGGGTCTTTAAGAAGCTCAAACAATTTTGGTTTTATATTTATTTTTTGTAACAATAGAAGCCGGAGGAAAAAGTAAAAAGGTAAAAGGATTAGTTATAACTAGCCTAGAGGTTAGTAAAATAGGCATTTGAGCTAACCTCAGAGATAGTTCTTTGGAGAGGACTTCCAAAGGACTATCCTATTTATCTATAGAATTGGTGTACCGCTTTTATATTAAGATGAATAACATCATGGTAGCCACATGAAGTGAAGTAGCCATAATAAATTGTGGAAATGTTTCTTTCTACATATATACAAGATCAAAACCTATCATGTGATCTCTATCACATTAATTTCTTATTACTAGATAATTTTTGCGAGAACCTGAATCCCTATGTTAGGGATGTCCAACTTTGAGCTTTCACCTCACACGTCCTTGGGTTATTTAAATGGAAGAAAGAGGTTGATTTCTATGTGATGATTGAATTTGAAACAAGCTTAAAGGTAAGTGATGAGTACCCTTTAACTTATATAATCAAATATGATTTATAGAGAATGATTCGTGAGCCACAGAACTCTTTTTCCATCACACACAATTATATAATATTATAAAATATTGGGAGATATCAAGTACCCATTTAGTGAAAACACTCATTATTTCCCATGACCTATGGCAAGCTCTCACCACTTAACTGAGAAACAATAATCTAGTTAGCTACCTTTACTTCAATTTGGCCCTTAATTGGGAATGATTTAATGCTAATTCTTTACTGAAACATGGTTGAATATGGATTGGCCTAAGTTTTCACTTCCCCATTATTTGGTGCCCTTGTTTTTTATAGAGCATTGGTGATGTGGAAGGAGGAGGAGGAGAGAACACATTGGTTGTAATTGGATAGGGCCTTGGGATACTATAATTAATGGGATTATGGAAACCCAACATTTGGTTAGTATGAACTACATGCATGGGTCCCAAAGGAAGAATAGATAAGTTGCATTTCCTCATGCAACCATATTAGTTGGAGGGTTATGACGAGTCCTCATTTTTTCTATATGTTGATAATTAAACACTTCTTTTTTGCCCTAATATATAACTTTTTTTGATCTGTTCACTCTTATCTATTATGAGTTTTAGTAAGGTATTAAATTTCCATATCTTTCTCTTATTTCCTTTTGCAATTTAATTGACATATATTTTAGAAGTTTATCAAAATCATTATGTGTTTATATGTGTCTCTATGGATAATAATGTTAATACGGTTTAATGGTTAGTCACTAACCTTATACTATTTGAAGGAAATTTATGCTTCTAGGACCAAATACATTCTTAGTTGATGATATTGACAAAGGGTAAAAACCAAAAATTTCAGTAGTGGGCATTAAGTATGAACTTAAAAATTCAATGATACATGCAATGCCAAAAGGATTTCTATAAGGACTAAATTTAAACAGACTCGATTACACAATATCAAAGGATTTTACTGCATCGCTTTCCCATGGCATGAGCAAGTGAAGGACCTCATTTTCGATCGAGGAATCTACAAGGGTAGTTGAAGGTATGTTGAATGATTTAAGAATGATGTGCTAGTGGTTGCACCATGTGGTTTCGATAGAGGATATCATAATTCTTCAAAATATTGTGTTAGAGACTTAATATAATTCTCTTTTCATTAATGTGTGCTATCACACTATAATTTTGATAACATTATGAGCTCAAGTACAGGCCACACCTTGAGTAGGGCCCATTTTAGGTGAGGCAGTATGCCAAATTCATCTTCTATATTTATTTAATATTTACAATAGTTTTACTTTCTCGTCATTTGATCGTTATTCTATTAGTTGTATTTTATTTTATTTTAATGATTTGTTGTAGAATGAGTTGTACAACGGGACATACATATTCATATGTTGCAAAATGGTTGTGATGTTGTGATACAATTACTTTGTATTGTGTCACATTGTCCTTAACTCACGATTGGTTATAGATATATAAAAAAATTTTGAATGAGCATTTCATCAGCTATGGTATGCAAGTTGCCATTAACCCACTAAATAATTGGGGAAGTGTTGACTCTATTATTTCAAGTTTTGATTCTTCCTTATATTATGATAAGTAGCATAGTTTTAACCATGCCATAAGATATCCTACTTTTGTGTTACCTACATTGTGTGACTTTGCAATTCTTAAATGAATTCGTGGGTTGAAAAATTAAATGGTTATGTTTTTATTATATTTTCCTAAAATTAAGAAAACCCATATAAAAACACCATCAATAACATGTATCAAGGATCTACATCCATATATGTGCGCCAATATTTTCTCTTGAGGTATAGCTCCATTTCAGCCAAGCATTCTTTAATATCATTTCTACTCAATTTTTTACTCTATCCAAGAATATGTTACTATAGGCCCTATTGATTCCATTATGGTTGGGAACTTCTTCCTTCCTTGTGAAGGCCTAGCTCTAGTTAGAAGGGAAAATTTTAGGGGCTAATATTTGTAGGTGGGCTAATTTTCAAAATTCCAATTGGATGCTCTTATCATCCAAAGCTTGGAAATAAGGTTCTAAGTGAAGGGCTAATTGATCCATGGTGATGGTGAAAGAAAATCGGGAGTACAAATTCCCTTTAAAATAAATTTTTTTAATGTGGTTGGTATTAAATAATAATATTATTTCTTTGGAAAACATGGAAGAAAGAATTTTTTTTTTGGTCAAGTAGATGTTCAATATGTAAGCAATGTGAAGAATCAATATCACACTTTCTTACAACATTTCAATGTGTTATACATTCATACAAGGAGCTAGAATAGTCGTTTATTAACTAAAAGTAGATGGTGTGGTAGCTCTATGGTAGTGTTTTACGAGGTGGTCGGATGGGTTTATACTAATAAAATGCTTAAAGGCCCTACCTATGGATGTAGCATGGGATATATGATTATTTAGGAACGCAAGTCTCTTTGATGATAGGTTCATCCTACCTACTCAATGTATCTTACAACGTTTAAGCATTTCTAAAATAATTTCTCATATTATAATAGATATTCCCATTAGATATAAAAATATAGAAAAGAAGATTGTAGATAGGTGAGGAATCTAGATCTATTTTGATGGAGCATTATAAAGTGATCCAAAAAATTATGGAGTGAGGGGATTAGTTCATATACTAAATTGCATTGGTTTCAATTCAAAACAAGGTTGGGAAGAGGAACAAGTAATTTTTCAAAAATTATGGCATTAGAATTTACTATTTTGTTGGTTGTGGAGAAAGGAGCTTCAAGTATACACGTTTTGGGGATACTCAAGTGATTATGAGGTAGACACAAGGAACTTAAGTATGTGAGAGATTCATTTTTTTCCTATATTTGATGATCACAGTGTCCCATCTCATTCCAACACATATATAGAGAGAAATTCCTAGGATGACGGTCGATCAAAATAGGGTCTTTACTTGAATCCTGGTAGCTAGAAAATATAGGAAGGGTAGGATGTACAACCTTATTTTTATAAGCATGCTTCTCTCTTCGAATTAAAGGTCGATTTCATGCAATTAGTTGTTATATTTGTTGTATATTTCTTAGGAGGTATATTTTGAATAGATTTAGAATTTTAGTTTTATATCTCAAGTCCTTTTGTTGGAGATGCATTATTTACTATTTTTAAAAGAACATTTGTCCAATATGTTCCATTTTATGTGGAGGATACATGATAAGCTATTTCAAGGCCCATTCTGAACTAGTTTAGGATATTAAGTGATTATGTATATTATCATGAAAAGAGATTTATTTCTCTATACTAAAATCAAGTGAGGATTCTTAAGCATCCATTAAATATAATTTCATTTTCTTAGTTAACTAACTTAAATATTATTTTCAAGGAAAAAACAAAACTCATCTTATCATGTTAAGTAAAATATACATATTATCTATAAATATGATTTAATTGTTTGAGCGAAATATATGTTTAGAAAAAAAATAGAATGCAGTAATTAAAATCTAATCACAAAATCCATTAAAATTTAGTGGAAAATATTGATTTATGGTTTTTACGTTTTTTCAAACTTTTATGGTTGTAATTTTTTTTTGCCATTTTTTTGCAAATTCTCTTACGGGGTTTTGCATTTCATGTTTTACAATGTGAAGTTTTAGTATGGTTTCCCTAATGTACCTAGAACCTAGATCATAAAATCAACGACGATATTTATTTGTAATGCACTAAATAAATGGAAACCCAATTAAAAAGAACATATCACATGGTGCTTTCAAGAAAATGTGAAGAAGTACCATATATGTGTTCAGTTTCTGATGGATCTTATTGTGCAATGATAAAGTGTAATATACACCATGCTTCCCCTAATATTTTACAAATGCATGCTTAACACTTTGGATTTAATCTTAAACAAAGGTCTATGTGTTATGCATTGCAAAATGTGCATAAAACTCTTAAAAATAACCATTACAAGGGCATTCTTATATGTCACACTCACTAGGAATACATCGAATAAAAGTATACACACTAGTGTTATGCCAAAAGGGACATTAATGCGACGATAAAAGTATGGTAAAAAGAAAAATTCATTATTTTCTTAATTTAGATCACCCATTGCCATCATATATTGAGTTTGAGCCACTACTTTTCACTTAATTATCTCCATGTACATTGTTCATGGTAGAGATTTTTTGGTGAAATTGTTCCTTGGGATCATAAATAATTATATTTTGGATCATTATCAACCAAAATTTGACCATGCATGTTTGTTAGTTTTCATATTCTACACTTTCTTACTGTCATTTTTTTTGTTATGGTATAAAAAAATTATTTACTTTTGATATATTTTTTTGTGATATATTAATATTGTGTTCAATGAATTTTTTTTTTTGTAATGGTACACTTATAACACACAATAAAATCACAAAAAAATTAACTTCTAAGTAATGTGCTTGCATTTAAATGATTGGTCATTGACCTTGAATATGATAAGTAGGAAAGCCACTTGGTGTGAAACTACAAATTGGTTGCAATATATTGTCCTAGTGAAAGGCATTCCTACCGATCTTGCATACATCTAATGCATTGATCAGGTAACATACAACACTATCATGACACACCATTAATTTGACGGTGACACAATAATATTGTTTGCTGATATGATCGATGCACAAGCTATGTGTGTATTAAGTGAAAAAAATAATATTGGGATTATAATGTGCTAGTTCGCCTATATCATGGAGACAATATCAACATAGTTTTCCAATGGTTAATTTTTAGATTCCTACAGTAGATAATTTTGTAATTACGATTATACCGAGAGGGGGGAGGGTAAATCAGTGTAATGGCCAATTTTTAAATAGTTAAAGCATTACAATGCATATATAATGTCAATCACATCAACAACGTAAGAATACACGATATATGTATAAATGATATTATATGCGCCAATATACTACTACATTGATTTGTTCACATCAACTAGAAGGAGAAAAAAATCCCTTGAAATGATTTGTTCGCACCAACTAGAAGGATACACCAATCCCCTAAAATGATTTAGTAACACCAAGAAGAAGGAAATACTAATCCCCTTAAATGATTTAGTAACACCAAACAAAAGGAAAGACCAATCCCCTCAAATGATTATTGGATCCAACTAGAAGGAGACACTATTCCTTTGAAATCACACAATTATATCATATGCACTACACATTCTTGCACAAGGTACTAACATCGATCTCCTGTGCACTGCACTTTTGTTCTTGTCCTTCCCAACCCAATTTTCATAATTCAAATATCATTGGTGCACACTACAACAAAGATCACACTAATAAATAAATTGCAATATTTATTTTAACTCAAATTGTAGAACTTCCATAACTAGGTCACATATCTTCCTTAGACTTCATTCTCAAAATTATTCCACATTTAGTCCCAAAAAAATCATATTTCTTAGTTCTTATTATTTGTATTCTATTGCCACACTCAATCATCCTTCACCCACACTTTAAACCTATTTGGTTTAAGCTATTTATATCACATTATTCCACCACAAAAATGGTCAGGGTTGACATGCCATCAGGATCTAATCTGGATGACCTAGATTACTTTTCTAATTTCATGGATGGATATCCAAACTAGATGACTTGAATGGATCTTATTTTCAAGGTTCCTTGGACCCCAAGGGCTAAAACCTTGAGCACCAATGACCACATGTCATGAACGAGTACATAAATGTTTTAATACATCCTGAATTTGGGTCCACTTGTATATAAAAAATATACTGATAATTAGTTTTATTTTATACCTGGATTAATTTAACACTAACTCCAGCTCCAGCAGCTCAAATATCACTCCACATGACAATATTTTGGGACCACACTCTTAAACAAATAATTTAAATAGATCGATCGCTTAAGTCTTTTTTAACTGACAAGCCTTTTATACGAGCAAACTATTAGATGCTCAAATGTCCACCTTTTTTTGGAACAATAGTTTTTGAAACCTTAAAAATCTCCTTTGGCCTCATATGAATTTGAAGCTTGGGATAAAACATTAAAATTTTAACTCTATTCACCACCAAATGGCCAGATGCTAGATACCTCTTTATTTATTCAATGTGAACCTTGACCACTAGAAGTTTGTTTTATCTAACTTCATTGAATATGGAGTCTAGGTTGAACAACAAAACACTTTAACTCAATGCACTCCTAGTTAGCTAGATGAAAAGTTACCTAAAAAATATTTAGCTCTGAAATGGGACTTGTAAGTTTCCACACCACTTTGTAGATCCTTTCCACTTCAGCTGCCAAGTCACCTTCTACAATCAACCTGAGTTTACCACATGTTTGGTGATGGCCATATCTATTGCAACAAAAATGTTGCAATTCCCAAGGACCTCGGCTTTAATTGTCAACATGGGGTTCATACAAACTTAAGAGTGGTCAACATTATATGTTCCCTTTATTTAATTTTATGTAGGTGGAAGAACTATGATGAAATATGATTATACAAAGACTAATTTAACTATTCTATGCTGTGGGAAAAGTAAAATCTGCAGGGAATTAAAATATAATATCCCAAAATAGGGAAAATCAACAATATTGGGAATATCTTATAATATCCCAAGATTGGAGATCCAACAATACTTGCACATAAAACACATTTTTCAAAAATATAAGCATCAAAAGAGAAATACAGCCCATGAATCCATTAGATATGACATTATATCAACCACATCTGAAAGGAAATCAGAAACAAATGTCTTTTTCCTAGTTAAACAGGCCTCCCATGCTCCAAACAGCTTAAAAATTATGAAACCCCAAGACTGCAACACACATAAATTACTACATAAAGAGACAATGTAGTTATTGGAGGGTTATACTTAGAAAATGGAGAGACAAATCAGATATTCTATTATATTACTCAATGAGGCATAAAAACAGAGATCTAGTCTCTTTTTACATAGATCCAAGATGACCCGACAAGGGTTTCTTGACATAAATGATATACATAAAATATCTGTTGCAGATCTATGGCTGAAGCACTGTATAGATATGGCTGATCATGAAAATAAATGGCAGTAGATGCTTCTACTAGCTTTCCGGTAAGAATGATGGACCTCCTTCATGAAAACTAGCTCACAAATCAAGGGATTGAACCCCCCCACTGTAATTCGTTAAGAAATAACGCATTTTCTTCAAGGGATAGTGCTGTTGCTAAAGGTGATTGCTTGGCCTAACACCAGATAGTGGAAAATGCAGCTCAGAAATCTCCTCCTATGTTTCTTAAACAAGAACTCTAAGCAAGAGTGGGGAATTCCCGCATGAGAAAACCCTTGCACTAAACAGTGCAACAAACTTAGCTAAACAACAAAAGTATGCAAAGAAGTCTAAACAGACCACATAAAATATAATCTTCAATGATCCCCATATGGTTTCCATCCCATCCATTATATAGTTGATGAGCTTCCTCACCAAGGGTCCCACCCCATTATGAGGTTTCTTCCATGCAAAGGCTCCTCCACCAAAATTACGTTGTCTCCATTAGTCTTGCTCATCTATTTACAATGCTATTTGATTTAGTCAATATTGACTGGATCTTCATGCCTTGTCTCCTTTCACACTCAAGGTGTCTTCATTTTGACTAGCTATATTAATCTTCATTCACATTGAGTTGCCTTTATTTAGGATCCACTCCTCATATAAAAATGTTGTTGACTTGTTCAAAATTGACTTTGTTCGCACATTTTAGACCCTGTTCACACATGTGGATGCTTGATATGGTTATTACATGATCCCTTTTAACATTATGAGGGATTTATTCCTACTTGAGAAATATTATTAGCCTTCTTGCCCATTTATTCATCTAACTAGATTTTAAGAACAAAACTAATATTCCCATTAGCTCCATGCCAATTTAGGAATATTATAGTCTTCCCCTCCCAAATGTTGCTTGTCTTCAAGCAACTGCAAGGGTGTTGCAAAATCTCCCCCCCTCCTCTTAGGGCCTCTTCCTCCGATAGTTTCCACCATTGCTTCATATTTTATGCAATAATTCTGTCTCCCAGTGATTCCTCCCAAGTGTGCAAGTTGGCCTTTGGTGAATAAACCAAATGGCTCTCATCATGAAAGAATGGAAGGTCTATGTGGAAACCTTCTTTCTTATCAATGGCCTCCTCAAGATAGAAGTGATGACAATCATGGGGAATTTCATCATCAATGAATGACTCCCACCTCCATGCTATCATCCAAATGAAATGAATCACCTCCCAGCTTGGTAATTCATAGTAAATCTCCTCCCAATTGCTCATGAGAGGCATGTCCCAAGTGCTCCAATCAATCATATGGTCCATCTCATAAAGAAAAAAGTGATCTACTATAGTGGCCATATATTTTCCCATGCTCCCCTTAGAACATGTATCGCAAAAAAATGCAGGAAATTTCTTTCCCCAAGGACACATCCCACCAATGTGTCTCTCCCTCAACCATATCCCCAACAAGGATAAGAACATTTTTAGCATATGGGATCATAATCAGGGTCATACTAGCTGCCATATGCAATAAAGGAGAAGGAAAATGGCACCTCATGTGCAGCCAACCCAGTTTTACTCCTAATTGCCATAGAATATGATATGGAAACTGTTTTCCCCAACACTTGTTTGCTGCCCCATCCTT
The DNA here is from genome assembly GCA_034641835.2 of Pinus albicaulis. NCBI lineage: Eukaryota > Viridiplantae > Streptophyta > Pinopsida > Pinales > Pinaceae > Pinus > Pinus albicaulis. The sequence continues at coordinate 1,573,700,555 of CM076575.1, read as the reverse complement.
CTTGCATACTTGGAGAAGGTGTATGATGGTTTGTGTTAATGAATCACACCATGAAGAGTACATCATCCCTCCAAGATCTCCTAAGGAATGACCAACATCACCATTGTTCATGGCCCAAAGTGGCTTATGAAGCCCATAAGAAAAAGTGCCCCCTCTTGGAGCAAAGCCCTGCACATGAGTGTTAAGAAAATGCAAGTATATAATAAATATATCATGATGTCTAGAAATACAATGTTTATCATACACTTGCTTTAAATCAGCAAGGTAGCTCATGGATGAGCTCCCTCTCACACCCAATGAATAAGGAGGTGGTAATGATAACTCTTCCCACGAGGTATGTTCATCCTCAACTAGTAAATGATCCATGCACTTCCTCATATGAGAGTGCATCTCTTCCTTGAAGTTTTCCCACATGAATCCATCTAAGATAGTATGATATGCTCTAATGAAACTAGTGGGTTTTGAAAGCAAGATCTCATAGGCTGCATTAAGTAGTTTCTCCTTGAGCTTGGAGTCTCTAGCCAAATAGATCTAATCATGGGAATAAATGAGACCCTAAACTACTTTATACCTCCCATCCATCACTTTCCCATCAAGAACCTTACATGTGAAGAGGTCCTTGGAGTATTCCATCAAAATTTGGGAATCCCAATAAGGATCTAGGCTCCCCAACAATGAAAATGTTGTAGAAATCTGAAATGCAACCCCTGTCATAACATGGCTCTCCTCTTTGACATGCTTGATGCCAAAGTTACATGTTGGAGTACTATCAACTTCCTTTTTCTGCCTCCTATGCAGCTGATCTTGCTCAAGACAAAGTTGAAGTAGATGGAAGTCAACCCCCCCTTGGAAAGTCCTTGTCTCCTAAAACTTCCTCAATTTGGCCCATGCATGCTAGAGTGTTGATATCATCTTGTCATGTTCATAAATCTCTTTTTTGAGTAAAAATATCATTGGATGCCCCAAAGGTATGGAGTTGCCACATGAAATCATGTCTATGCCATTATATATTTCTAAATTTCCCCTTTTCAACGCAAATAACTGAGTGGGAGATAGCAATGTCCAATTCAGAAAATTGATTATCTCTCCTTTGAATCCATGAAAGATTCTCTGCGCGGTGCTAGTTTCTCCCAAAGCTCCCTCCTTAGCCAAGTATGTAAATGCTGCGCATAGTTGAGAGAACACTTTATTTTTCCTCCCATCAGGAAGTCTCCCTAGTGGAATGCCTCCATGTAAAGAGACATCAAGGCATAGAGCAGGATATGTATGTGTGTGGACATATTTTTCCTTGCCTTCCATGCATAGATCCCCTTGCCCTCTTTGTGTATCAACCTTCTGAAATAAAGAGGGGTGTATTCTCCTCATCATTTGATGCTTGCCCTCCTCTTTTCCTTCTTATATCTTCAAGATCTCACCATTTAATAATGATGGCACATGCTGCACATGGATTGTGCCACAATTTCCATATGTGAGATTCTTTGGAACTCCTTGCAAGAGTGCAAGAGTTTCTATCCTTGGAGCCAGTGCTCCATCTTCCTCTTCATGAGGTCCTAGATGTGCTCTTGTCATGACCGCGTTATCATCTTCATCCTTCTCTTTCTCCTCTTCATTAGTTGAAAATGCCTCATCATCAATAAGAGACCTTAGATTTTGATCTTATTTTGAAGGAGGAATCTCCATGTCTTCCTCTTGAGAAGAAAGCTCTCCATGCAATGGGGACTTTTCCCTTAGCAAAATATCCTAAAAGTTTCCATCCCCTTCAATTTTTTCTAAAATGGAGTTGAATTTAGGGACCCTTCCAATCCATGCAAAAGTTTTGTTTGATTTGGTTTGATAGTTTCCATATAAGGTGTTTCATAATATTTTTCATCAAACCTTTCCACTATTCTTCTAATGAACTTTGCATAGGTAGATGTATTTTCATTCTTTAAGGAAAAAAATTCAATAACCACCAAGCATAAGCCTTACCCTCAAGATGCAGCGCTACTAATTTGATGGTTTCCTTTTCTAAAACCTTATGTTGTTGCACATAGGTGTCTAGCTCCTTCACCCAAGCCCTAGCTGGACATTTAGGTGATCCATCAAAAGTAGATAGAAAGAATCTACCCACACCATGCTGCTTGATCCTTGTGCTTCTTTCTTCCTTGATCTTGCAAAACCCTCCTTTGGCACATCTCCTTTCCGCTTCTTCTTATTCATGAAAAAGTTCTGATAGAGCGTTGTAAATCTAATGATGTGGTTGAATGCTCACACCCATAAGATGAGGAATTAGAGCTTTCCTCATGTATATATATTTCAGATCTTGTTGAGGGACTTCTATGTATTTCCCTCCTCATTTCTTTGATGTCTTTACTTCTACCCTGTAGAGTTTGAAAGAGAAGTTTTGAGAACCTCTTTCCTCCAGACAATAAGGGTTTGCTTTGATCTCTCTTACAGATCTTCTCCTTCCCATGAGAAGACTCCATAATGGTTGAAGAACAAAGGATGAGCCAATATTAAGGCTCTGATACCATTGTAATATCCCAAAATAGGGAAAATCGACAATTTGGGAATATCTTATAATATCCCAAGATTGGAGATCCATGAATACTTGCACAGAAAACACATTTTTTAGAAATATAAGCATCAACAGAGAAATGCAGCCCATGAATCCATTATATATGACATTATATCAACCACATCTGAAAGGAATCAGAAACAAATGTCTTTTTCCTAGTTAAACATGCCTCCCATGCTCAAAACAACTTAAAAATGATGAAACCCTAAGACTGCAACACACATAAATTACTGCATAAAGAGAAAATGCAGTTATTGGAGTGTTATACTCAGAAAACAGAGAGACAATTTATATCTTCTATTAGATTACTCAATGAGGCATAAAAACAGAGATCTAGTCTCTTTTTACATAGATCCAAGATGACCCGGCAAGGGTTCCTTGACAAAAATGATATACATAAAATATCTGCTGCAGCTCTAAGGATGAATCATGCTGTATGGCTGAAGCACTGCATAAATATGGTTGATCATGCAAATAAATGGCAGTAGACTCTACTACTAGCTTTCCGGGAAGAAGAATGGACCTCCTTCAGGGAAACTAGCTCACAAATCAAGGGATTGAACCCCTGCATTGCAATGACTTAAGAAATAATGCAGTTTCTTCAAGGGACTGTGATGTTGCTAAAGGTGATTGCTTGGCCTAATACCAGATAGTGTAAAATGCATCTCAGAAAGCTCCTCTTAGATTTCTTAAACAAGAACTCCAAGCAAGAGTGGGGAATTCCCACATGAGAAAACCCTTGCACTAAATAGTGTAGCAAACTTAACTAAAAAGCCAAAGTATGCAAAGAATTCTGAACAGACCTCATACAATATAATATTCAATCATGCCCATATGGTTTCCATCCCCTCCATGATATATTTGATGAGCTTCCTCACTAAGGGTCCCACCCCATTATGAGGTTTCTTCCATGCAAAGGCTCCTCCACCAAAATTACGCTATCTCCATTAGTCTTGCTCATCTATTTACAATGCTATTTGATTTAGTCAATTTTGACTGAATCAATCTTGATCGGATCAACCTTGACTGGATCTTCATGCTTTGTCTCCTTTCACACTCAAGGTATCTTCAATTGACTAGCTAGATTAATCTTCATTCACATTGAGTTGTCTTTATTTAGGATCCACTCCTCATATAAAAATGTTGTTGACTTGGTCAAACTTGACTTTGTCCACACATTTTAGACCATGTTCACACATGTGGATGCTTTATCTGGTTATTACATGATCCCTTTTCACATTATGAGGGATTTTATTCCTACTTAAGCAATCTTATGAGCCTCCTTGCCCATTTATTCATCTAATTAGATTTTAAGAGAAAAATTAATATTCCTATTAGCTGCATGCTAATTTAGGAATATTACATAAACACAATAATAGAACCTATATTAATTTCAATGAAGGAAGAAAATATATTCTAATTTTAATGAAGTGAAAGCATAAATATTCTATCGTGTAAGGAAATAAGACACACTATTGAAATAAAAGCTTGCAAACAATACGCCTTAATTCTACATGAAAGGAGAAATTTCTACAATAAACTAAGGAAAGGAATATACTTAGTCTATATACTTCTAAACTTAATTCCCAGGGTCCCAAGGGAATTGTAATACATCAAAGAAGGAAAACCCCGAATTAGGTGCAAATCTAAACAATTTTAAGAGGCAAGTTGCAAATCGCTACAAGAGTGCTTGTTTTTCTATAAGAGATAGTACAATGAGTAGGAAAATATGCTAAATGCAATATTTGGAAGAAAAAGGAGATAAGTTGAGGTTGTAAAATGATAAGTCACAAATTCCCATGTAATCACATCAACTGGAAAGGTTAATCCAATCAAGATACAAGGCTATAGTTTCTCTTATAGTTACAAAGGAGGGAACTTTATAGGCACAAACAAATAGTGAATGATGGACAACAAAGAGACAAAATCAAATAAAGTGAATTAAATACATAAACAATTATGCTATTTAACCCATGTAACCACTACTAATAGTATCATCTAATGAAGTGATGCTTTGTAAGGAAAGATTGTTCATAAACCATATAAATAACTATGCACAAAAGTAATGTTCAGAAATAAGCTGTAGAGATAAACAAATGCATAAAATTATAAGAGGTATATTGAGGGCCTTGAGTGGGCCCTAACCCAAGGGAGCTCAAAACCCTCAAGGAAAATCCATACTGCCTCACTTTCAATAACTTAAAGTAACCAAATATTACATTCATTAACTAGAGAATTGCTTGTAGATGGCCAAAGTTGTAGAAGTTGAACTCTAACTTCTCCCAATGCTCTATGTTGTTACTTTTTATACTCTTATTCCTTCTAATAGGCTACATGATCCCTCAATTTATAAAAAATAGGTAGGGGAAACCTACTTGATGGGAAAACTACCATCCTTCCAAAATCCCTAAAATGTTGGATCATGTTTCCCAGGTCAGCATGTATTGGAAGGAGGGATTATTTATTATTCTTACCGAGTTGAATTGGAAGTATTCTATACTAGGTACCATACCCATGATTTTCTCTGGTTGGATATCCTCGAAATATGCACAAAATCCTCTTAATATCTCGCACAAGAGTGATATTAGGCACACATGAAGCATGAAAAATCTCCTTGACCCTCCTAAGAACTCATTAAGCTAGGAAAGTGTTACTAAGTGAGGAGAGAAAGGTTTAATGTAGCCTTTTTGTGCCTAGGAGTGGTTATATGCACTTTATGTTTTACCTTTCCAAGAGGCATAACATCTCATTGTTGACTTGTACCGTGCTTGTACCTACCACACGCGACTTACCAATTGTCCTGTTGACTAGCCAAAAATTCCAATATAGCTTGCCATGTGTCCTTCCCTAATGCATAAATATCATTTATATTTCTTACATAACCTCTTCGTTATGACACTTTTTAGCCACATCACTTTTTCCAGTTGGATGAACCAAAATCTGGGTATATAGTGATCCGAATCGAACTTATGGCTACATTGTTTTTCACAGACCAAATATGCTAAGAAGTTATATGGCGGGATTTCCTATTCAATTATATTTTATCTCCAAATGCTACATCATTAGCCCCTTGTGACCTTGTAATGTTACAATGGGATTGAGTCACTCTACTTATAGATCTAGAGTATGGAAGATTTGCTAGAGAAAATGCTTAGAGTAGCACTTCTAGATAGGTCGAGGTCTAGATTCCATATTTAATCCATATGATTACACCAAATTTAATTCATCTGAATTATTTTCCATCCAATGAGGACACCCTAATATGTTGAGGGGTCATATATCATATTTCATCCAGATGTCCACCTTGATCTAAATTCATTCAGATTCTTTTGCATGTGGATTTCTACCTTAATTTAGATTTATTTTTTTGTTCTTAATGCATACAAAATAATTTCTTTGTGTGAATAGACTTTAATAGGTACAGGCTTCCCATAAAGTAATCATATACTTAACATGTCAACACTTTGGATATTAATGAATACCCCTTTTACATCAGTGACAAGACATGTGCAACATACAATGCACAAAATCTATCATTTTAGCCTACCTCATGTGTAGTTAGTAAATAAATCATGATAATGTGTACCACCAATATGGCACATGTCAATGTAATGTTGACATGACATTGGTGCACATCACTATGCTTGATATGCTAGCCACATGTGATGTAGGTTAACATAAGTTCTGACTAAGAGCATACTATTTTAATGTGCCTATAATAAAACACACCAATGACTTATCTATTTAGAGCATAGTTTGTAGGTGGGAATCTTGTATAGTCTCAATGTTATCCCTCACCCAATTATGTTAGAAGTGCATGGATTCAGTATTCGTTCAACATGCATTATTGTAGGAGTGCCATGTCAAAAATCCATTTTACTATCATTAATGCATGGTGTATGAGTGAGGATGGTGGGTATACTTGAGAATTCAAATTATATATAAATTTTAATGCTCTTATCCCATTAAGGATCATTATTGCAATTTATATCAATTTATAAATATAGGGACATAAATTATAAGTTCGCCAATTTTCATTAAATTGATGTTGGCAAATTGGAACACCATTTTCCAAGAAATAATATGGCATAATGGTGTGACATTTCCTTTGATAAGAAAATTAGCACATTAATGCACCATGACAAAAACAAAGAAATGTAGTAATTTTAATTTTAATTTTATCAATTATATTTCACTAAAAGATATAATAATTAAATTATTTATAGTTCTGAAGATTTTATTTGATTAAGAAAACTTCTCATCATCACACCTTTTATTGTCAAGGTAGTACACCTTGCTGATGGAGAGTACCATGTGAGAGTGAATAAAAAGGATTCCCACCTTGACATTTGAAATGATACAAGTTCTCCACTTAGGGATGTTATTCTTCTTAAATATTATGAGGAGATAATATCCTCAAAGCTAAGAATTACTTTATGAGCTATCTAATCCTCATCAGAATTAAGGTTATTAACATTTCAAGGTTACAGAAGACAACTAATTTAGCCCATTCTAAAATTCTCTTAGTTCCTTCAAAGTACTTATGTTTCTATTATGGATCCATAAATGACATACATGCAAATGCATGTATGCCATATGTGAGGAAGTTATGGTATAGGAACATAAGGGCTTTGGGGCACAAATATGCGTTGAGTGTTTTCCATGTAAATAAGCTTGGATTATCAACAATATCATTAATGAACCCTTAATCCATATCATTAGTGAAAAACAATGCAAATATCATGAGTTCCGTATTATATTTACTAAGACATATAACACTACACTTTCTATAGATCATGAGTTCCTCATTATATTGACTAAGCCATATAACACTACACTTTTTATATAATGAACTAAATTTTTCTTAGACATTTTGTTCATGCATTAAAATTTCCTCTTGTTAATGGATATATAGATATGGTTGAATTTGCCTATGAATATTAGTTTCCTTTTTTATTTTATTTTTAAGAAGCTTCTAATAATGAGACCCACCTATGGCTTCATTTTTTGGCAAGATGTGAGATGTCTACTCCATTGTTAGGTACGTAATGGGTTTGAATTTCCTAATAATCTCATGATTAGGATATGTAATCAATGGTCAATGAATTGCATTATTTACCATCCATGTATCATGGGAATATACTAAGAGAGTTTTACAAGATGCCTTTCATATTAAAGAAGGTTCTAAATCAATATTTTTATAAAATATATACAATGAAGGATTCATATAATAGAAGATAAAAATCTATGATAAAATGTTAACATACACTTTTTTCATGCAAATTGAAAATAACACACATAAATTAAAATAGAGAACCAATTAACATTCAAATCCATTAATGCCATATAATGATCATCATAAAAAAAGTTGTGTGATTATCTTACTAAGAATATAAAACAAAATGAGGTACCTTAACCTAACCTGTACATCCATCTCCATATGTATATACATTAAATACCACATATTTATCTATTTAAACAATCCATGGTTTCCTATAATTTAGTTTCAAGAGTAGAAATTGTTGTGGACTAAAAAGGTTCATTGACAAAAAAAATGTTTTTCCACGGGTCCAACATTGAGCCAAATTATGCATATCGCCTTAATAATATATTTGAATGCAAGGAGTGGATTTAAATTCTTACTAGGATCATTAATCATTACAAATCCAACAAAATATAATTTTGAGCTTTTGAGTATGAAGGTTGGATTTTTCTCATGGGGCCTAACTTGGGTGGAATTACGCTTACAGTCCAAAAGAAAAATTTCATTATAGATAGTGAATTTTAATTGGATATTAAGGTCATTGATAATCATGAAGTTGATTGAATGCAATTTTGATCCATCGAAGTGTTGGAACATTATGGGAGCTACTTTAGGCCAAACTATTCATATTGATAAGGTAATGGATTTAGAGGTAAGGACTAGCTCAATGATGTCTTTAAGGTTACTAATTATCATGAAGCTAGCTTAGATCAATCTCAAGCTCTAAAAGTATCCAAACATGACTATTAAACAATCACAGAAAAATTCCTAATTTCGTGTTCTCCAAAAAAAAAAGGTATATTAGAAAAGTGTCAAAATCTATTGTGTATATATTCATTAGAACTCCCTCTTTGTTAGATATTCATTTCCTGTGAAGGGATATAATTTGTTGAGGTTTTCCATTACACAAAAACCCACAGGAATTTGTAAACTTCCAAACCATTATAATTACCTTTTTGAGTGGCCCCAAGGTGGATCCTAGAGTGGCAGTTAGTCCACGTGATTGATTCCCAATGAGGTGAGTGTGACAATCCAACACGCTCCCTCAAATGAAAATCAGGGAATCGAACCTAGGCCAGGGCTTTGATACCATGTTGAAGTTTTCCATTACACCAAAACTCGCAGGAATTAGTAAAATTCCAAACCATTATCATTACCTTTTTGAGTGCTCCCAGGGTGGATCCTAGAGTGGCGGTTAGTCCACATGATCAATTACCAACGATGTTAGTGTAAAAATCCAACATAATTTTATTTTATAGGAAATTAATGTGATGTTATGGATCTCATGAACTAAGGAGGCACACATTTTGAATGGTTTTTTGGCATGTTACATGTAAAATTCAGCTGGATAGTTTTGTCTCATGGGTATACCAATTAAGAAACCATTTAAAAGACATTGTTGATATGGAAAGGGGCTACACATGAAATGGTTATTTGGATTGGCGTAGAGCACATAGGCAATGAAAATGTCATGAACATATACCATGCTAGTATTCCCACGTATTGACATCCAATGCTTAAAATTCATAATAGAGACATGACTTCTAATTTTAAGCTAAAGGTTTATTTCTGTTAGTTTCAAGAGTAAAAAGGCATGATAATGAAAGAAAATTATGAGTGTTGTTTTCAATCAACAAATTTACCCTTTACCCTTTGATGAGAAATCCTCAAAGAAAAGTTTAAGTCATCCCCAACTAAACTATTTCAAAAATTTCAAGATTTAAAATAAATTGTAACACTTACAACAAGTAAATGAAATAACAAATGTTTTCCCATTCACATGTTGTAGAAAACATCATTTTATATTATGCCATGTTACATTAACATGATCTTGATGAATGGAACACAACTAGGTTTGATTGATCCTAGGTCCAACGAAGTAGAAAGATGTCAATTGGCGTAGTGGAATAGAAATATGTCAATTTCAAGGTAAAAGTGGTGACATATTGGATTTGAAGCTAACATTATACCATCCTTATAAAATCAAATGTATAATCGAGAATCATGTACGGGTGTGTGAGTTGGAGTGTACTTGAGCTTTGGATAGGTTTGTTAACCCTCCTCTACCATTAGATTGATATTGATGTAAGGAATTAGAAAAACCATAACAATTGGAAGGAATGGCATGATTGAAGTTAAAAGTGCCACGAGCCCTCTCTCACCATCCTTCCCAGTAAATATTTTGAGTGGGGGCATTGGAATATTTTGAGTTATCTTTATGTGCAATCTTTTGAAAACGGTGGCCATATTATCCACGTGCATTTAGTTATTGAGATAAGGTATGCACATAGTTCAAGGTAAATGTAAATGTTTACCATGGGCATGAATTAAAATCCAATGTTTGAATGGATATCACACATCAATGATACGGCAAGGTGGTTGTATATATATGGAATATGACTCTATAAGAGAGATGTGGAAAATTGGAAATCAAGAATGTGCATTAAGGTGGTCCCTATGGTGATACATTTTATCATGTATTAAACCGATCCCAAGGTGCCTAATTGCACCTTATATTGACTTGTGTTATAAATATATTGTGAATTTTAAAGGGGCAATGAAAAGTAAAATGGAAATACAAAAGTAATGAGGTATTTGTCAACATTTTCCCACTCAAAGCATAACTACAATTAAAAAAAAAAAAAAGAGATACAAATTAAAAAATACTAAATCTGCATCATGTTAATTTATTTTTTCACAAATCAATTTATCTTTCATTCACCAATAAGGTTAGTGTATCTAAGTGGGTGTTTCATAATAAAGTACAGTAAGGTGTTGTAAGAGACAAAAGGATGTCAATGTTTCCATTCCTATCTACTAAAATGTGGTCTTACAATAATGGAACACCTTTTAACACCCATGTGCACTTCATAAAAATATTTTAAAGGAGAATTTAAGAACCAGTGAGTAGGTTTCAGGTTTCATTGCTAAGCACAATGGAGTCTCTTTTAAAGTGCAAAGATATATTAGGAGAAAAAATAAGGTATTCAATTTGAATAGTAATTGAATTATTATTATTATTTTTATTATATATATTTATCTATATATATATTATTTTTAGTTTCATAAATATTATTTTTTATTTGAATTATGGTTATAATAATCAATTATCATTTATTTCAGTTTATTTATTTCACTTTATTTATTGATGGTTTATAAATTAATATTCTTGGCATAAATGTGAAATTAAATAATGAGTTATCTATTGATTGTTTATAAATTAATATTTTTGACACAAATGTGAAATTAAATGATGAGATATTTTTGTTTTATAAGTAACTTAGTTTAAATATATTATTTTCACAACCTTTAATTAGATTAAATTATTCTATGATGGTTCATCCCTATGTGAAATATGTTTTGTAAAATTTAGAAATATTAAAAGTTATTTGAAAAAATGGATTCGTACTATAGAATAATTGTTAAAGTTTTTTTTTTAAAACTTTATAGTCCAAATAAAAGGGTTTGAGACTGTGCCTCTCACATCATGACCCACTGAATACATTGGATGTAGCTATATATATAGCAATGAAAACAAGTAGTACACAAATACATTAAATTGACCATTTCTCATCATGACCCACTAAATACATTGGATGTAGCTATATATATAGCAATGAAAACGAGTAGTACACAAATACATTAAATTGACCATTTCTCAGAACATTCATAATTATTAGAGAAATATCACTTACATGTAAGAAATCTATTAAAGAAAGACATGAATTATTTAGAAATTACTTCAAGGAGTTATTGAGCTCATTTTCTATTCCAATAAATTAATGTAGCCTAGAATAAGTTATTAAACATGCCTAATAATGTTAGCAAGAGATGAAATTAGTTTATTTGAATGAGTACATTTTAGTTTTTTATTTTTAACTAATGAAATATTAGAGTTTTGTTACTGGATATGAAAGGTGTTTCACCTTGATGGATTCAAAATCTTACTCAGCTCAAAGTAAGGGCCCTCTATCGAGATGCTTCTAGTTATTAAATCCCCTTTGTTGATATATTTTAATGCTTGTTATTTATTTTCTTAACGATTGCACCTTTATTCCACACATTTGCTGAATATTTATTTATTTATTTTTGTTTCTTTCCATAGGTATTTTTTCCATGGATGGAGAAGTGAGTGTGAATTTATTTTTTATCCATAATTTCTCGTGGATTTTTCTAACGACATTCCATGACTGCATGGTTTATTGAGCAATGAATGTGTTGGCTTGCATATTCTGTTGTAGATTTAATCTCCTACCTTTCATAAAATATGTTTTTTTCATTGATTTGTGTGTTATTCCCCATACTTTAGCATGCCACACCATGTGATTAGCTAAGAAATAAATAGAATTTTTCATTGGATTATATTTCATTTCGAAAAGTGTGATTTACTATTTACTATTTAATTGCATTAATACCTGTAACATTCGTAGATTGAGAGAAACCACAATCCATAATATCATTTGAACATTTTATGGTTGCATATATAATGCACATCACCTCACAAGATCATGATCCCTAGTAGATAATTTAAGTACATCTTAGGGGATTGAAAAATGCAATATTGTTATAATTCTTTAGCTTATCACTTTTGGTGACATTGTTGAGGAGGTGATAAAACTATAAAGGGTGAAAATGCCTCTAATTTTCAGGTTTCATTGTGAAGGATAGAAGGAACTATAATTCCAAAAATGATTTTAATTTTATTGTCTCAATTTGTTTTCAATTAGGGGTTTATAGAATGAAGGAGAGACAAAACTAGGATTCTTCATCGTCTCTCTTTGTATTGGTCCTATTTCTTAAATTAATTGTAATTTTATTTAGTGAATTTATTTAATTAAACTTTCATACTTCCATGTAGGGATAAATTGTATCCAATTATTTGTAAAACAAATTTTATAAGTTGTATATGATAAGTGTAAAGTAGTTCATAGGAGGATACAATAAACAAGAAGAAAAATTAGGTACAACCTCTTATTCACTATTTTAATCTTGAATTATTATGAATACCTTCATATTTGCATATTTATTTTGGTTTTGCATGTAAGTTACCTCTTCTATTTCCACGAAACCCTACCCATTCCATTCATATTTTGTTCCCATGCCTAACCTTGAACATGTAAAATGCAAATTGTGGTTTAGCAGTATTAGTTCACTCCACTTCACTTCATTTCACCTGGTGTTCCTTATCAATTAATATTAATATATTGTGTCTTTCATAGTTAATATTAATATAGAAAGATAAAATAATAGTCTTAAGTAGCCTTACACAAATTTCGCTTACAACGATATGAATTAATTATTCACCTCTTATTCATCTCTTTTGTTGGACTAAATTCACATATATGTAAGAAAAATATGAGTACTTATTATTCACATATATGTAAGTAAAATATGGCTACTTATTATTGCATAATTGTATCCACTGTTATGCAATGTTTCCAAATTTTAGGTCATTAAAGAATTATTTGTTGCTTCCTTAGAGGAACCATGTGTGTTGTTATTTTATTATATATGTTTCAACCTATATTTCATAGTCATAAAGCATGCCATGCAAATAATTTCTTGTTAGAAACTAGCATCACTTTATCTCATCACACATTCTAACCACTTACATCAAACGCCTTCATTCAATACCCTATATAACAACAGACTTGTATCTTTGATCTACAAGGTCTATTTTGGTTCATATATTAAATGCATACAAGATCAATATATTATTGTTAAAAATACTTTTAGTTATTTGAATATATTTGAAAGAATCACAACATTGGTTGATGACCAACACAAATGACATAAAGTTGAATGAGGAATAAGTATGTTTCATTGGTTGGAGGAATCCATGATAGTCACATCACTCACCTTTACGTATGTTTATGAACATATTCAACATTTCAATTATTTAGGGACATGCAATTAAACAATCAATGATCCCTCCCATAATTATGTATCCTAAAACTTCTCAATAATGACCAATAAAATCCATATCTCCGTTACCGTGATAATATCCAACCTCTTTCAAGTAGTGACATAATTTTTTCATTATAAAAATTCAACAGTCATAATAGTCCTCTCCTTAGTAGAGATAGAGATATTAACAAGGTAAGTTACAACGAAAAAATAAACATTATTGCTATCCCCTTAACAAAATAAAGACAAGCAAGCCCTCTTACGAACTCCACATAAGAAATTCATGCCCATTATGCACTAACCCCAATAGTAAATCAACCTAGAATTGCGTGAACATGGAGTTGGGTTACACTTTTTGGCAAGAGAGGGAACTTTTAGGTGGAAAAAAAGATGCCTCGATTGAGCTCCTGGAGCACAAAATAAAGGCTTGATCAAGCCATTTTTCCCTGTTAAATTTCTTGCCTATGGTCTGCACATGCCATTTGCACAGATTGCGAGACAATATAGAGCTTGACCAAGTGTGTTTGAATAGCTTGACTGAGAGTATTGGAGCTCAATTGGCAATTGGAGCATGGAGCATTCCAAAGAACTTCACCAACAACCCACCAACGTCCGACGTGCTCAAATGAAGGTAGGTATTGTATCATTTTTTTCTTTTTTATCTATTTTTTTTTGCAAAATTAAACAAATTAATCAAAAAAAAAATTACCATAAAAAACCCTTCAAAACAGATTAGAAAACCACAAAAAAACCATCGAAAAAACCCTTCAAAACAACTTGGAAAACCACAAAAAACCATAAAAAAAACCCTTCAAAAGAACTTAGCAAACCACAAAACCAAGCTAGAAAACCACAAAAAAATAATAAAAAAACCCTTCAAAACAATTAAGAAAACCACAAAAATTAATGTACAAAATTCTTTGAAACCACCAAAAAAAACTATAATTTAGGTTTTATTTTTTTTTCTTACTTGCACTGGTAGCATGTGTTTGTTTATTAAATGCATATTTCCTAATTTTGAATGATAAAAAAATCATTTTGTAATTATTTTAAGTTTTAAAATTTTCTTTTAGGAAATTTGTGAAATAAATTTTTGAATTTTTTGTTATTTAACATGCATTTTAAATTTCTAACAAATTTGACCAAAAATATAACCCAAAAAAATACGAAATAGAAAACAATGAAACTATAACCAATAAATGAGTAAATTAGGAATTTGAGATTGACAAAATGAATATGATTACTCATGATGAACCTTGATAAATAAGAAGTTTTACTTTATTTTATTATTTTAAATTTCAATTAATTCATATTTTAATAATTGTTTTTAATAATAAATGTTGTACGATTAGTTTTAAAAAAAAATATTAATTTTAAAGTTAAAAATATAAATGAGAAAATTTTGTTATATATATAACTAAAATCTATATAACATATAAATCTATATGTCACTATATATAACAAAACATTTAACTTAGCTATATATAATATTTAACTATATATAATTATAACATAACATATATAACTATAACATAACTATATTTAATTATAATATCGCATAGTTATATATTATAATTCTACATAAACAATAATGTAGTTCTATAATTGCCCATGTGGTGTAGAACAGTCGGTGATGGGGTGCACTGTTAAGGCACTCCCTTCTGTAAGGTCACCGGTTCGAAACCCGTGGGTGGCATGGGAGGAGAAAAAATGGAAAAATTAGGATTAGTCTAAACGAGAAAAAAAAAAAAATGTAGTTCTATAATTATTTAACACACACACGCATATATATAAGATGACTATAATTATACTTCATAACTATATAATTATAAATATAACAATATATATTTAATTATTATAAATTTATAACATCACATACCTATATATATTACATAACATAACATAGTTTTATGACTATTTAACATAACATAGTGTGACATATATATATATATATATATATATATATATATATATATATATATATATATATATATATATATATATATATATATATATATATATATTTCAACAATGCATTATTGATAGGTACATTAAATTCATCATGAAAAATGCAAAAAACATTTTGACTATTTTCTAATCCGTATACATTGTTTCATTATGTAGTGTGTTGTACATGAAAAATTGCCCTCATGTGCTTGCACCTAGTACATGTCATGTGTCAAAGTCAAACATTATAATAACATAAATTCTATTGGAGTATTTGTTTGGTATGAAATTTTATTAGTTTTGTAAGTAGCTTTATTTCAATTTTTTACATATATTTTTACATATTTATTTCCTATGAATAAAATGCATTATTTGGAAGAAGGAAAAAGTATGAAGGTAGATTTGATCACTTATTTCGATTGTGTTTACATGGAACTCAATGATTTGGTTGATAAATTTTCAAAAAATGGACTCTATAGTTTAGGAATTTAGGCTGGATTATTCTACTTCAGTTTAGAAATGGTTTTTTGTGAACGTTGTTTCTAAATCAACATTTTTTTCTCTAATTAGTTTATATGTAATAGTTTAGTCAATTTTTTTTCTTGGTTTAGTTTATATGTATTATATGTCATATGGAGAGGCATCCCATACATGTGCCTCGACTGCAGGTCGTCACAGTGCAAGGGGATATTTTATACGTGTTTAGGCTCGCGATAGATCACATACACCACCCAGAGTATGTGTTCCACTCATATATCTAGCCTCCAATGGTACTAAAAGTGTCATAGGAAGTTTTTATGTCTCTGTTGATGACCATGCTACCTCCAGTGGACCTTATTCACCTATTTTAGGTACACCTCTTGTATTTTTAATCCCCTATAAAATTTATTTGTTTATGCCTTGAAATTGTTTTTAATTTTTAAATTATCTTCAAGTGATGTGTTTGAATTTATTGTTTAAGTAAGTATGCTTCTATTTTGTTAATTATATCTATTAAATTATGCTCATGATTTACATACCCTTAGCAGGGTGGATTTTAGGATCACAATGCAACATCGATCCCTCCGCGGGATGATGCTAAAACTCATATCACATTGGAGGATCTTATGGCCCATCATACATGGCTCACACGAGATTTGGGTAACATCCCTGCTAGTTTATTTACTAGTCGTAGTTTGTCTTCGATGCTAGATAAAATAAATAGGCTGATTGAGACATACAAGAGGGTGGGCCTAGAAATCCACCTCCTAGAGTCCATATAGAGGATTAGGAGGCATGAGGTTAGAGGCCCACATACTTTGGAGGTAGTGAAAGAGGCCACTAAGAACACTGATGTTCATGGAGACTTGTTCGACATCCCTTCGGATCCTTTGGCTAGACATAAAGGTCTAATTCCACTGAAATATTTTAGGAATATTGATGCAACCCCTTTTGTGTATGATCGATTCATTTGATCTTGGGGCCAATTCCCCCACCATGACCAAGCATTCTTTTATTTTTCCAAGCATATATATCCAAATTTCATGTTACATATGAGGCCATATTACGCTGATACTAGATCGGGTTATTAGGGTCCTCACTTGGGATGTAGAAATGATCATGAGGGGGCTCGTAGGGACCCTGGGAAGCTCTGGGCATGTACCACCACTTTCGAGATTCTTGCCACTACCATCTAAGAGCGTGGTATTTCCAATAATTTTTTATGAAACCAGCTCCAAAAATAGAAGAAAAGAGAGATCAATGCCTTATAAATAAGCCACTTCGAGTGGGAAACCTCCTTTACATTACATATATGAAAAATTCTTGGGTGATACAAATGAAAAAACCTCCTTTCTATATATAGGAGTCCATGGGGTCACAATATAATCCTAACTGACCTAAAAATAATAACGTAAGGGCACAATAATAAAAAATATGGGGGTTACAGGGGTACAACAATAACAATAATGGGGCTACACTAACAATAATAAGGGACTACACTAGTAATATAGGGACCTAACATGCTCCTGTCCTTCAAAAAAGTTTTGTCCTCAATGCTTGAGTAGCTCTGGATGTTTCTGGATAAAATTATCATCCTCCCACGTAGAATCTTTAGTGGGTCAGATCTTCCACTTGATGAGATACTATGAAATTGATCGATTTTGTTGCTTTTGAGTTCTTGTTTCTGTGACTTCTTGAGGTTCCAATATGATTTTTCCTTCCTCATCAAGTTCTGGAAATATTGTTTGAACTGGAATTTTGTCACCTATAGCCTTCTTTAAGCATGAAACATGGAAAACTGGATGCACTTGAGAAAAAGTAGGAAGCTCCAATTGGTATGCCATAGTAGTAATCTTTTGAAACACCTTGTAAGGACCATATTATTTTGGCGATAATTTATTATCCTTCTTAGCTTGCTTGAGGGACATTTTTTTGTATGGTTGTAGCCCTAAAAATACCCAATCTCCTACATCAAAACTTCTCTCACTGCGATGTTGATCTGCCTGTTGTTCCATTCGATTTTGTGCCAAATTTAGGTTATCCTTTAAGACTTGGATAGCTTTTTGTTGATGCTCGATGTGATCTTCCACTTCTTGAACCTTATAATTTTCTCTTAAAGATGATGTTATGGATGGTGGATGATATCCATAAAGTGCCATAAATGGGGTAATTTTTGCTGTAGTATGGAAGGAAGTGTTATACCACCATTTAGCCAGAGGTAACTAGTTACCCCATTGTGTTTTTTTAACATATACAAAACAACAAAGATATCCTTCCAAATTTTTTTTCACTATCTCAGTTTTCCCATCGGATTGAGGATGATAAGTTGAGCTATGAGCTAGTTGAGTACCCACAAGAAAATAATTCTGTTAAAAATTTCCAGTAAAAATGGGATCTCTGTCACTTACAATAATCTTTGGGTTTTCATGTAGCTTTTGAATTTTTTCCATAAATGTAGTAGCAACTGTACTTGATTTAAATGGATAAGATAATGCACAAAAGTGTGCATACTTGGTAATTTTATCAACTACCACCATGATGACACTATTTCCTTCAAAATTAGTAAACCTATGATAAAATCCATTGAAATATCCTCCCAACGTTGACTTGGGATGGATAAGGGTTGTAGAAGACTCGGGGCCTTAATTGTCTTATCTTTATTTTGCTGGAAAACCAAACATTCTGTCACAAAATTTTGAATATTAGATTTAATTCCATCCCAAAAAAAGTCTTTCTTCACCTTGTGGAAAGTTTTTAAAAATCCTGAGTATCCTCCTAAGGGAGAAGTGTGCAATTCCAAAAGAATATTTTGTTTTAGTTGGGAATTCTTACAAAGATATAAGTGATTTTTGTACCATAAGGAATCATTTTTCCAACTAAATGTATCAGATGTAGTAGGATCTTGCTGCAAATTTTGAATGAGTGTCCACACTTCTTCGTCCTTTTTCCATTCATACCTTGAGTCGGTCAACCAATCAAGTTGGATATTAGAAATGGAAAAAATAAATTCTTCCACCTCTTCATCCTTTCTTGAGAGTGCATCTGCAACAACATTTAACTTCCCTTTTTTGTAGATGATTTCAAAGTTATAACCCAACATCTTTCTGACCTATTTTTGCTGCTCTTCTGAAGATATTCTTTGTTCCAAAAAGTGTTTAAGACTATCATGGTCAGTTTTTACCTTCAAGTGTCTTCCCATTAGGTAAGGTCTCCATTTATTTAGTTCATGTAGTATTAACAACATTTCCTTCTCATAAATCACTTTCTGTAAATACTTTCCTTTGATTGGACAAATTTCAAAAGAAACGAGTCTTCCTTCTTGCATTAAAACAACCCCAATTCCATCTCCTAAGGCATCACATTCCACAATAAAATTTTTCATGAAGTCTGGCGTAGCTAAGACCAGTGTTAGGCACATTTCCTCTTCAAGATATTCAAAGGCCTTAATTTCTTCAAGAGTCCATGAAAATGCATATTTCTTCAATAATGTTGTTAGAGGTGCTGCTATTCTCCCATAATTCTTAACAAACTTGCGATAATACCCTGTTAACCCAAGAAATCCTTGCAACTACTTTATGGTTGTGGGAAATTTCCATTCCTTAATGGCTTTAATTTTGTTAGGGTCTACCTTAACACCCTCTTGAGAAACAATACGACCCAAATATTCCACCTGTTGTACTCCAAAGAAACATTTGGAGGTGTTTGCATATAATTGTTTCTCCTCCAGTAGTTTGAGTACCCTGTCAACATTTTGAACATGATCCTTCCAAGACCTGCTGTAGATTAGTATATCATCAAAAGATACTAACACAAATTTTCTAAGGAGGGGTTTGAAAATGGAATTCATCAAACCTTGAAATGTAGAAGGTGCATTAGTAAGGCAAAAAGGCATGACCAAAAATTCATGACGACCCTTATGATTTCAAAATGTTTTTTTGGGAATATGTTCAGTCTTCATTCTAATTTGATGATATCCTGAACGAAGATCCAACTTGGTAAAATAAATTGCTCCATGTAATTCATCCAATAATTCATCAATCAAAGGAATGGGACATTTATCTTTGATAGTGAGATTATTGAGCTCCCTATAATCCAGACACATGTGCCATGATCCATCCTTATTGTGCACCAATAGTATTGGAGCAGAGAAAGAACTCTAGCTCGGTTGAATTATAAAATCCTCTAACATTTATGCAATCATACATTAAATTTCACCCTTTTGGACATAAGGATATCTGTAAGGCTTGATGTTTGGAGGAACACTTCCTGGAATCAAATGAATCTCATGATCATGATCATTATCACGAATAGGTGGGATTTCTTTGGGAGTTTCAAACACCTTGGAATGATTGTCCAAGACTTTTTGGAGATTTGGAGAAATATATTATTTTGATGTTGGAACTTCTAGTGAGCATAATTGTGTAACTATTCCTCGTTGTTCTTTTTTCAAAAGATTTGTCATGACATTAGAGATTATTATCTTTCCCGGATTCCCTGTGATACCCCGTGATTCAACTTCCTTTCCTTCTGAAAACAAACTGAAGAACAGTTCTTGAAAATTAAGAGGTACCATCCCCAAATATTGTAACCATTGTACTCCTAATATAACATCAGCACCTCCGATCGGAATGGAAAGCATTAGACTATTCAATACATATTCCCCCATGGTTTGCTGATATGTTATGGCATTTTCAAGAGAAATTTATAGTTCCTCCATTCGCAACCATCAATTGATATTCTGGTGCTGGGTATAGGAAGCAATTCAATTCTTTGGCTACCTTATAGTGAATAAAATTATGGTTAATACCCGAGTCAATCAATACTATTACATTTTTCTTCTTGATATGTCCTTCTATCTTGAGAGTTTGAGGAGTGGTAATTCCCGCCAATGCATTACAGGATATGATCAAACTCATTTCTTCTTTCTCCAAGGTTGGTTCCTGGTGTATATCCTCTTCTTTTGAAGTTTCTTGTTCATTTTCTTCCTCCTCTTCACAATCTATGTAAAATAATTTCTTCTTAGCACACTTATGACCTTTAGTGTATTTGCTATCAAAACTGTAGCAAAGCCCGTTTGATATTTTTTCTTCCAATTGTTGTGGTGTCAACCTTGTAGGTTGTGGAAGTCTAGGAGTAGCAACACTTCCATCTTTATAGATTTGAGTGGTAGGCTTCCTTGTTGCCATAATTTTACATTCATTTTTTCTTGCCAACCTGAATGCCTTCTCCAATGATTCAGGTTCTCAAAGGCGGACCTCATGTTGGATGTTATCCTTTAAATTCCTATGAAGACATCAATACCACATTCCTCTGGAATATCAACTACTCTTATATTCAATTTTTGGAAGTCCTCAATGTGCTCCACCACTGAACCCTTTTGTTTAATATTTATCAATTGGCTAAAGAATGTGTTTCTCTTTGTATCCTCATAATGTGATATCATTTCCTCCATAAAAATTGACCAAGTGTCAATTTCTTTACGAGAGCAAAGCCATCAATACCATAAAAATGTATTTTGTTCTAAATTTAAAGTTTCAATGCGTACCTTTTGTGTGTTTTGCACATTATGGAGATCAAAATATTGCTCCATCTATTGTATCCATGTTATGAGATCCTTGCCATCAAACTTCCTCATATCCATCTTTGGAATATGGTGGGTCTTCTATCCAACATTAGAGTTTATGAAATCACGATTAACATTTATTTTGTTCTCATCACGAGTTTCCTCTACTGTATTTTCCCCTTTAGGAATAATTTCTTGTATCAACTTTGTCAAACCTTCCTTGAAACCTTCCATGTCTTCTTTTAGATCATTCTTCATGTCTTCCATGTTGTCTTTCATTTTTTCGTCGATGTCATCCATCTTAGCTTCGATGCCACCTGTTAAACCATTTTTTGCTCATCTAACCTGTTACTATTAGATGGATCAAATTACACCATGTAAGACAAATTTTACCCTAAGTAAAATTGTTTTCACTATGAAAAATAACTTAGTAAACCACATTTATTAAGTTGTTTATGGTCTAAATAGGAAACCCCATGAGTAAATATTGAATAAATCCACATTTGTTTGATTTTCCTCAAGGAATAATTAGTTAAACAACATTTTAATTAATATTTATGGTCATATTTAACCCAAAATAGGAAAATTAATTAGATAAATCATTATTTATCTTATTATTTTCTAGGAATAATTATTTAAACCTTATTTAAATAATATTCCTTGTTAAATTTGACTAAATCATTTATAAATAATTAAACAAATCATTATTTATTTGATTATTACTCAACCACATCCTTAAAATAATAAATAAATCATTTATTTATTTATTATTTACAAATAAAGGGATTTGACCAAAGTCAAATTCTTTTTCCCTCGAACAAATATAATAAAATATTCCATAAAAGTTGGATCTTGATTTGGTTAATAATATTTTAACTGTGCACCAATATCTAGACTAAATCAATATTTTGTTATAAATAGAAGGGTTTTTCCATTCACTCACTACCTTTTGTTGCCTAAAGATCGCTCTGGATCTATACTTTTGGTTTGACTTTGAACCTCCATCATTGTCATCTTTTGCTACCATTTTTCTTGTGAGCTCCCTTTGAGTTCCATTTTTTGTTTGGGTTTTCTACGCCATGGAGAGAGAGAGATTTTAGATCTGAAGTGTTGAGGACTTAGAAGAACCCATCCCATTGAGGGGAATTGGTAACATCTTTCTATGTTCCCTTCTCAGGTGTCAAAAATACAAAAATTCTTTAAAAATATTCTTGTCTTGTCTATTGGATGCATGAAGCAAATCTTGCTTTTATTTACTGCTTAATGTCTTTATTTACTGAATAAATCTAGATTTTGCATCATTTATCTTGGTCAACTAACTGCAGATCTAAAGAAATTGGCAGTCATATTTGATGTAAGGGCTGTTGGTTATGCACAACTAAAGTGAGTTTTTTTTGTACGCTTGCGATTAAGATACATACTAACACCACCCATTTTAGCTTGTATGCCATTCATCTTAGCTTCCACGTAATTACTGCCTTTCTTCAAACCACGCATCTTAGCTTCCAAAATTTTCTTCAAAACTTCCATTTCATTTTTTGATGTTCTTTGCGAGAGCGAAATTTGGTGCACTTGCTCTTCTAATTTTGGTATATCATGTTGCACTTCTTCATCTTCATGAGTTATAGTAGAGTATTCTGAGGGCATAATGGGTGTTGAATTATTTTTAGGGCGAATTTTAGAACCGAATACTGATATCTATGCTTCAATAAGCCCTTGGAATCACTTCAAACTGATTTTTCAAACAAGACTTATGCAATTTGAAAAACAATACACATATTTTTCTTGCTTTTGAGGAGATTGATATTAAAACTAAATTATATCTTTGATTTCAGATATTCAATATCTGAAATTTGGTCTTGTAGTATCCCTCTGAATCTTCTTTCGAATGCCATAGGTCTGACCTGATTTGGATTCTTGAAGGAAAACTTATGCCCAATCTCCCACAATGACCTAGTTATGGATTGGTTTAGTAGAGAGAACTTGTATGGCATACCACATGTCACTGTTTCCTCGTTTGGCTCTGAAATTCATACCCAGGAAACTACAGTTTGTGTAATTTTGGCCTCTTTTTGCAGAATTCCAATCTAATGCTTAGAGAAAGAGCTATGACGATTTTCCCAAGGTCATCCCTTTTAGATGAAATTCAGGAGCTTGTAAAAACCCTAACTTCCACAGATCATATCTCCAAAAATATTTCGAACCAAGATCTGAAATTTTTACATGAAGTTCCTCAGGATTTTGGCTTTGTGTGACAAAAATTTCAGCTTTTGAACCTTCGTATAAAATTTTTTATAGTGAAAATTCCATGATGGCCTATTTGGAGTAGTGGAACCCTAGAATCCAAAGCTCTGATACCAAATGTTATGAAACCAACTCCAAAAATAGAATAAAGGAGAGATCAACGCGGTATAAATAAGCCACTTCAAGGGGGAAGCCTCCTTTACATTACATATATGATTAATTTTTGGATGATACAAATGAAAAAACCTCCTTTCTATATATAAGAGTCCATGGGGTCACAATATAATCATAGCCGACCTAACAATAATAATGTAAGGGCACAATAATAAAAATATGTCAGTTACAGGGATAAAACAATAACAATAAGGGGGATACACTAAAAACAATAAGGGACTACACTAGTACTATAGGGACCTAACACAAAGATAGAGGAGCCTTCGCATCTTGGTGCTGAGACCAGCGAGACTATTGAAGATAACATACAAATGTCATTAGGCAGTGCACATGTTGCATTGGATGGAGAGATTACAAGACTGCCACCATTTCCTCCTGACCCACTAATGCCTTTATATGATGATTCATTTCCTGCGAATTTACTCATTGACCAAATGTTTACATATACATGTATGTGTCGTGATCTCATTCATGACACTTGGAGGGTGCACGACCTGCATGGCACAAACCAAGTACCTATAGATATACAATTTTTTTTACTCTTGTTTTAAAATTATGCATAATTATTTATATTAATTTCTTGTTCGTATTACATTGCATTTATATTAATAAGTTCATGATAAAAAGTAGACACAAACCAGCTACATGGAAAATATTATGAGGTCATCCGAGGGGGAAATTGATCAACCATGTCATCCTTGACCATAGCATGTTTCCATGGATTCTCCTCCACCTCATAACACTAATTTGGAGGAGAGTCACTATGTGCAACCACATGGACCAGCAGTTGAGGTAAACATTTTTATTCCTAATATTTCAACATTTTCTTTTATTAAGTTACACATATATGCTAATTAATCTATAGAATAATTATAATTTGACCTTGCCATTGTGTACATAGGCCCATATGCAGAATTTTGTTGATGTCATTGTTATGTGGATACATGAGTGGGATGCTAGGTTTAAAGGCACTGATGATGCAGTTCCATCGATGAAAACCCCAATCATTGAGCCACAGGTAGGGGAGCACCAAACCTAGATTCATCAGACCCCCATCATATCTAACTTGCATTTGAACTTAACTTAGGTCAATACATTCATGTATATGTAATTAAAAATGTGGTTCAAAATAATTTATTTCCATATTGTTTATTTTGTACAAATAATGAACTAATTTGTTTGAATTTGAATGTGCTATATTGCAGTACCAACTTATGGACACTTACTTTGCGCGATGAAACTCACATAGGAGTTCTGGTGGTATTTAGAGTGGATATTTTCTATATTTTTAGACTCATTTCATAGGTCACATTCACATGTGATACAAACTTTGTATATTTTCATACATGTAAAATTTATGTATGTACATCAAAATTATTTTAGTTTATCGATGAATTTTTTTTTCTAAGTAATACTATTTCTATTAAGTCATCAAACAAATTTTACAAGGCACATCCTCAGAAATGGAGAAATCCATAACTGAGGGATTGTAAAAAAAATTGTTGGTAAAAAATAGACTGCCCCTGGTGGGGAAACCGAACAAAATAGTCCAAATATACCAGGCTGCCCTTGGCGGGAAACCAACCTTTAACATAGTGAAAAAAGAAACTGAAAGAAGAAATAAGAGAGGCGTCCAAAACTTGCAAACTAAGGAGCTCAACGAGGAAATGTTAAGGAGATATTTCATGCTCGTCGCTGGTTGGAGGGTCCTCCTCTAGGATACGACAGATGTAGCCGTAATCCAGCGGTTCATTGTCTTCATGCTGCTTGCGTGGGGAGGGAAGAAGTCCGAGTCACTCCGCTGGAGTGTCCTGAGGAGCATTATCCTGCAAAGAAGTTGAAATTTTCATGGCATTAGTCACATGGAGAACTTCATTTCTCTTCATAGAACCCGAAACACTGAGACCTAGAAGTTGCAACTCCTCGGCTGGCTTGAAGTCACTATCGTATGAAGAGGGCTGGAGGCGGGCTACACTAGGAGTGCCTTGAGCTTACGAGGAAGGAATGTAGGCTCCTCTGATATTGTCGATTTGCGGGCACACTTCTTGCCGCGGGAGGAGGAGGGTCCAGCGGGAGGATCCGAGGGCAGAGCAGGAGGGGCCATGGGGTCAAATAACATAGCAAGTGCAAGGGCGGGAGGATGCAAGTCTGCAGGGTCGCATGAGACCTGGAAATTCAAGTCCAGAGGGGAGGCCACGGGCAGGGGGGGTCGCGAAGGGAGGCCCCTTCCCCCCACTCTTCTGCTAGGCCGTCGATGGAGACACGAAATTCTAGCCAGCATGTATAAGGCTCGATAAGACGGAGGCATCGTGGTAGAGGCGGGAGCCCAAGGACTTCGCGCAAGAGCAGATGAGGGCCGAAGTAGAACGAGCAACGGGATGACAGTCAGGGTGGGCTGGAAAGCTAGAGGCAGAGTGGGAATATAGAGAAACACGCTGAGAGAAGGAGTAATTAAACAACTCGCAAAGTATGTAGAGTTTAAGGTGGTGCATGGGAATTTAAGGCCCAACCCACGCGAGTTTTGATGGCATTGTGCATCCCAGGGATAGGGCACATGGGCGCCATGTGGTGAACCACATGGCCGCCTCCTGGAAATTTTTGTGACTAAATGTCAGCCGCATCTGGGGTAAAGGTAGTGGACTTGGCCTGGTTTAGACTAACTACTCGCACGATGAGCTACAACCTTGCTTGTGATCGAACATGTTGTCGACAATTGTTGTCTCCCCTAGAGACAGTCTAGAGTTGCCATAGACCAGTGCCTAGGACATCTTAGCATAGCAGGGGGCATATAATAAAACTTGGGTGTCAATCCAAAGGATCCCCTGCTATCTCTTGTAGAACAAGGAAATTGATTTGAAATGGGACCAGAAATCACAGAAACTGTCAAAGGGAAATTAATGTTGCAGAGGCACAATGCAAAGCTCCAATATTAAAGCATCAGACAGTTAAGAGACAATTTACTATAAAGAGGGCCGATTCAAATAATATATCACAGAAATCAAATATCAGAAAGAGTGTGGAGTGAAAGAAACATGAGGAGAATACTAGTTAACCTTGAGCTGATACCCAGATACACAACAGAACCATATATGGGCTTATCAATTTAAGAATCCATACATGACAATGGAGTTTTAAAAGCACCATCCCAAAGCAACTAATATAGCAAAAATATGGATGAATGAACATGGAACAGTATATCATGCCTGAGCCATATTTAAAGTGCTTGACCGATTCAAGTATGGGAATCAACTATGATGAATCCTTACCTAAAACCAGTGAGCCACTCGCATTCCAGTAACATGATACAAGAAGATGTATGAAATGAAATATTGTATTAAACACATAAGAGAAGTTTACATACTGTGAGATATCAAAGACCAGAATCCTCTAAACAGACAGAACTCCTCCTCACTGAGACCCTACAGGCTCTGAGCCTCGATACAAAAACTTTACAAAATGTATACCAAAATGCCTTTCACAGCACAATTTTCTGATAAAATTCTGGAACCCTTACAATGTTTTTCTTTCCCATTTTTATAGAGGAGGGAGAGGAGAAACTAATAAAAGAAGTAGGTGAAAGCAATTAATTGTTTAATTTGAAAAAAATGGCGGAAACATTCGCGCCCATGTGGCTTAATTAATATGCTGAGCTATAGGTACTCTGAGGCTGGCTCCATGAAGTAAATGCTGCAGGTGCAAATTTCTCCAGGGATAAGACATGAAGAATAAAATATGTAACATTCTTGTACCTTCCTGAGGGAAAAATCTATTGAAACTGAACCTGGAGGATATGATTTTTGTGCCCTTGTACTCTCTGTCTTCTGAATGCTGAATTGGAATTTGAATTCTTCAATGCCAGACACTGCATTCCTTGGATCTTTCACTGATATTCTTTGCCGCGACAATTAATATCTCCATCTGTAAAATCTGCATTTTGAATTTCTCTGGAGGTTTCGACAGATTTTAGCCCCTGCTTCATTTAATGTTGGTCATATCATAGCGGCTCCCAGATCTTTCTTCACAAATTTCGCTCCCTGAAACATGGTCCTGTTACGCGTCCTCGGCTTTTGTAATGGTGGTCGTGAGTAATGGCCATTTCTTCATCGTTGCAGCCTGCAAAACCCACAAACCTGTTAAAGAAAACCAGACACCAGGGTAATGGATGCGGCAGTGACCACGGAGTGGTGATATGGACTGAGTGGAACAATGAGGAGAAGCAGGGTGAAGGAGGAATGAAGGGTGGCAGCGAAAAATACAGTGGGACAACGCTGTATGGACGAGGCGGAGACACACAACATAGACACGTAAACGATGTATGGGAATGGTGGAGGTGAATGCGAATGACACGTGGGCGTACGAGAGACTATACGGAAGGGATGACGTGTAGGTGAACTTGGGCGGTCAGCGAGCGTAAACGATTCTGGACCATACGATCCATAACCGGAATCAATGGTTAACAATGTATTGGAGACCGATAGAAAGGTGGACCCGGGGCATTGTACGTTGGGCTTAACACATGCGCACCTTCACAACGTGACGATCGTTGGATGATGCCTCTCAGATTGAACGGCTCACGTAGATTTCGCTGCCCGTCTTGAGTCAGACGTTAACGCGCGAAATGGGGCAGTATTAGAACAGTGCAGAGGGACACGTGGCACATTATGTATGGAATCGCTGCGATTTGTGGAAAACCGCCAGCCCTTCGAAGGTGGTGCAGAATATACAGGCCGGTTTTCGAGCAGACGCGGGGACCACCAAAGCCATGCGCTGTGGTGCATTGATCTGAGTTTTGATCGGGCGGCTGAGATTGTGCCCGATGGAAATATACGGTAAGCACCTTTGGTCTGGTGCATGGTCAAGGGGCTGGGTCATGTGAAATGGAAAATCAGAGGGGCTAGGTCCAGACGGGCTGAATCTAGAGTACTTCTTGGGTGCGATATTTCAGACCTGCGCAGTGTAATTCGAAGGCACAGAATGGTGACGGTAGGTAGAAAACGAGCTCCTCAGGTCCCGATAGGAAATTTGAAAAGGTTCAGGAGGGACGGGAAGCCAAAAATTTAAATGAGGGGCTAACATGGATAACATCGGCTCCAACTGGGGACGACACGTTCATACTTGGACGTGTCGAGAACCTGTAGACCTCCTAATCATAATCTTATGTAAACTCTGTGGACTCTACCCTTCCAAAACCTTTCTCTTCATGATTCATTAACCTGCTCGCCCTGTTTAAACAAAAACTATAGAAAAACTAATATACAGTATGGTACATCAGGCGCTTGCTGCCTGAATCAGAACTGGAAATAGGGCTTCAGAAATTGGCCGTTTACAGGGGCATCGAGTAAGTCGCCTTGTAAATTCTCCAATATAAACGTGTTACTGCCTCCCTATTCCACAATTTTGAAGGGACCAAACCAGAGGGGTCGAATTTTCCATGCTTTCCTTTTTCAGCCCTCCGGACATCCCCCCCGAGAACCAGATCGCCAACCTGTAGCTTCCTGTCTTTTGCATGTTGATCAAAAATATGTTTCATTTTCTCCTGATACTCAATCAGCCTTTGAATCACTTGATTCTGTGTTTCTTCTAATTCCACTAGCTGGTTTATCCTTCTGATCATGTCATCAGGTTCCTCCTGGCTGTCTTGCATGAAACGTGCCACTGGTAAAGCTAGATGCACAGGAAACACAGCTGCTCGTCCATATACCAATTCATATGGAGATTTCCCAGTTGCTCGCTTACTGGTTATTCTATTGCCCATAGAGAAAACTTGAATTGGGAAACCCAATTCTTCTAATTCTCATTGATAGTATTCTTCAAGGCCCTCACTAGGGTTTTGTTGGAAGATTCTGCCAAGCCATTCCCCTGTGGATAGTAAGCTGTGGAGTGCTTCAATGTGATGTTATATTGTTGGTAGAAGTTTACAAATTTTGCAGACTTGAAGGCCTGTGCATTATCAGTCACTATTCTAGCAGGGCAGCCAAACCTGGATATGATGTTCTCTTCCATGAATTTTATGATGACAGTGTCAGTAGCGTTCCTTGCAGGTATGGCTTCCACCCATTTTGTAAAGTAATCTGTGGCTGTCAATATCCATTTCTGTTGTCCACTTGATGGGGGATGTATTTCTCCAATAAAATATATTCCCCATTGTTGAAATGGCTCATTCACATGAGCTGGAAGCAAGGGCAGGGCTGCCAATTTTTTCCTTTCAGCAAATTTCTGACACTTATCACATGCTCTGACCCAAGTAAAAACATCTCCAAATAACTTAGGCCAGTAGAAACTAGCCTTTAAGATTTTATGGGCTGTGGCCCTCCAGCTGTAATGGCCTCCACAAATTCCCTCATGAAATTCCACCATTATACCTTCTACTTCATCCTCTGTGAGGCACAGGAGTAGAATGCCTGAAGGATCTCTCCAATATAATTGGCCATTAGCAACTATGTACTTTTGTGATTTTAATCTCAAATCCCTGTATTTTGCTTTATCACAACTGGGGGGGCAGCTGAGTGTCAAAAGGTATTCTACTATTTCTTTATCCCACGGACTAGTGAGATATTTTACATGTGCTTTCTGAGTAGCCATCTCCAGCCCTTGCTGCTCTCTTTCATCTTTAGATTCTTCATTTGAAAGCATAGATAGGTTTATGCCCAGAGCTTGATAGTTAGATTCTGATAAGATCCTTGCTAGCCCCTGTCCTTTAATTAGCTTAGTGGGTCTGATGTCCAGATCATATTCCTGTATTTTTGCAATCCATCTCCCTCTTTTCCCTTCACTGTCTCCCTGAATCAGAATGTCTTTAACAGCTGCTGTGGGGACATATGCAGTAATATGAGACTGCAAAACATACATTCTGAAGGCTTTGAGGGACTTTACTAGGGCATATGCCTGCTTCTCTAATATGTTGTATTTCAATTCTACATCATGAAGCACGTGACTGAAAAAGGCAATAGGCCGCTCGTATCCATCTTCGTTTTTCTGCAACAAAACTCCAGCTACTGTATGTGGTGATGCAAATGAGAAGATCATAAATGGTTTAGTATAATCAGGCCCAGCTATCACAGGAGGTTCAGCAAATGCAGCTTTAATTCTAGCAAAGGCCTCCCGTTATTCTTGTGACCATTTCACCTCACTATTCTTTTTTAGCATATCTGTTATATGCCTAACTATCTCAGCATAGTTAGGAATGAATCTTCTCAGAAAATTTATTCGTTCTAAAAACACTTGCACTTCTTTTTTATTTCTGTGGAGAGGAATACCATTTATGACTTCTACCCTTTTAGGATCTATTCTCACCCCATCTTTAGTTACAATATGCCCTAAAATTTTTCCTTCCTCTAATGCAAATAAAGACTTTTGTGGATTGAGAGAAAGACCATACCTTCTGCATTTTTCAAAAGTTATTTGTAAATGCTCAATATGCTCAGCATCATTTTTTGAAAACACTGTAATATCATCCAGGTACACCACCAGAAATTTATCTTGCTCTCCCACAAAAGCAATGTCCATCGCCCTCTGAAAGGTAGCTCCTGCGTTAATCAACCCGAAAGGCATCCTGGCATACATGAATGTTCCCCACGGTGTGATGAAAGTAGTCTTCTTTTGATATTCTTGAAACATAGCTACCTGATTATAACCAGAAAAACCATCCATCATTGACATTCTAGAGGCTCCCACCACTTTCTACAGGATGTGGTCCATCTTAGGCAGTGGATAATTATCCTTTAAAGATGCTCTATTTAAATTCCTAAAATCCACACATAGCCTTATTTCTCCATTTTTCTTTTGGACAGGGACCAAATTAGCAACCCATTCAGAGTACCTTAATGGCACAATTATTTTGGCCCTGAGCAACTTCTTGATTTCTTTTTCAATGGAGGGAAGCAGCAGAGGATTTATCTGTCTGAGCTTCTGTTTATAAGGTTTTGCACCTTCCCTCAAAGGAATTTTATGCTGCATTATGTTGACATAAAAAGTTTTAAGGTCCTGATAGGACCATGCAAATACATCTTTGTATGATTGAAATAATTTCAGGTATTTTTCTTTATATTCCTCTGGGACCTTCTTGGATAGCTTTATAATTTTAGGCTCAACATTGGTACCCAAATTCAGATCTTCCATTTGATTTTCTTCTACTACTTTATTATGCTGCAATGGAACATTATTTTTGTCAAATAATCTTTCTAGAGGCACCAGCCCTCTAGGTATAACGTTTCCTTTCAACTGCAGCACTTTATTACCTACCATTTTCTCTTCCCACTTAATTTCCGAAGTATCTTCAGCCTCATCTTCTTTACAATCATCAATCTCCATATTAGATAATTCCCCCACTGTTTCCAGGAATATCTTCATCTGTTCATCATCTTCAAATACCTGCCAGTGCTTAACATTATCTGGGATTGATGGCCTATAACGCACCTCAATTTCATACCTCAAGAGGGGGTTCTAAGGTGGACGAAATGTACTGGCAGCTACAGCAAGTGAATTTTCCATTCTGTTTTGCTCCCGGGGCATGAACTGGATGTTAAATGATGAGAAGAAATTCTCCACCATGTCCCGTACTTCATTTCTATAAGCTCTCAGCCGGGGGTGTTTGGTTTGACATTGATTTCTGACCTGTCTGACCACTAGCTCAGAATCTCCCAGGACCTTTAAACATTGTATGCCCATGCTCTTGGCTTTTTGCAATCCTAGCAACAATGCTTCATATTCAGCCACATTATTAGTAGCCTCATATTCCAATTTAAAAGACAGTGGCACCCATTTTCCTGTGGGGGAAATTAATAACACTCCAACTCCATTACCTTCCCTTGAGTTTGCTCCATCAAAATGCAAAGTCCATACTCCTGCTCCATGGTCTTCTAAAGGCTACTCAGTTTTGATTTGGCAGAAGGAAGGTTCATGAGCAAAATTTTGATCTTCTTCAAACATAAAACATGAAAAATCTCCCTCCTTGCTATAGACTGGTGAGTTTTCTGAGCTGTCAGCCTTAGTAACCATTTTGACAAATCTGGTTTCTCTGTATAATCTCCATCCTGGCCACCAAAAACTAGAATGGTGGCATATGTTAAGTTTAGTTTGAGTGACCCACCAATTTTTTTTCCCCAGGACCTTGACAACATCATGCCAAAGCGGGCTGGGATGTCAGCCACCACAATGTCCATCACTACACTTTTTGCTGGAATTTGGGCCAGATTGACCACTAGATCTTTCATCATTCCCAAGCATTTAACTCTTTTGGAATCAAATGAATATAGATCTTTATATGGACGTGTGATTTGTAGACCTAGTTGCTCCATGACTGACAAAGGCATAAGGTTATGGGAAGCTCTAGAATCTAACATACAGTTGTGTAACAATAGGTCATGAATAACTAAAGACACATAGAAAGGATGAGTAGAAGGGTCTATCTCCTCGACATGTGGGCCAAAAACTACCATGGGTCTTTCTTCTTGAAGATTAAGACTTTCTGGAATTATTGGTGCTTTAGGAGGAAGTAATAAAGAATTGACTTGAGATTGATATGCAGGTTGTTTCAATAGTTCAGTCAAAGGGACTGGGATTTTGACTTTCTCAAGTTATTTTTGCAAATTGAAAGCAGGAGGGGGCTTTTCTATTACAATTTCTTTTGACTCTTTATTTTCAGCTGAAGGTTTAGCTTCTTTTAATACGGACTCAACATTAGGAGGAGTGACTACTTTTGAAGAAGAAGGAGCTTGATCATTAGACTGCAAAGGTTTTTTCAGAGGACTCTTACCTTTATCTATGAATTTCTTCATTGTTGACTCCTTTTGAGTAGGTGCTTCCTTCTGGGGAGGATCTTCCTCATGTTCTTGAGTCCTAGTTATCTTTCTAGAGGATCTGAGATCATATCTCCTATTGAAATGTGCTTGCACGAAATCATTAAAATGTTTGCAGTAGTGATCAATTTCTGCATCTTCTGTGTCTCTGATCTCTTCTTCTTCTTCTTCTTGCAATGGGCATTCTATTTCATCATTGTTTGAAAAGGCAAGATTTGCATCCTGCAGTTCATAGGCAGCATCTTCAGTGGAGTCATCTACTGGGCCTTCCAGGTACAATGGGTGTGGTACTTGATCTTGTTGCTCCTTCGCTTCCCTTGGCAATATCTGTAGAGGTGGCTTTCTATGCTGAGGATTGTAACCCTTATTTGGAGCATTATAAAAATTTTTGGGGGCTGCATTCTTGGCCTCCAGTTCTAGCTTAACCATATTTTTGATCATCTTGCTTATTTCTTCCATTTTATCTGAATCTTTGTCCTGGTTGGAAGTAGATACTTCCTCTTTGCCTCTTCTTCTGGTATCCTGTTTAGCTTTCCCTCTTAATTTTCCAATGGAGGAAAAGTTTGCTTCCAATTCAAGTGCATCTGACTGAGCATCATCTAGGGTGGCAGGCTTTCTTTCCTTGAGAGAGAAACCAAAATCTGAGTCAAAGGCTGCTATGAAAACAACTTTGGCAACATTCTGATGAGGCTTCATATCTGCAGGGAGGTTTAGATATAATTTATTAAACCTCTTGATAAATTCTGACACCCCTTCATTATGTTTCTTCTTGAGTGTATTAAACTCAGTAAGACACTGTCCATGATCTTTCTTTTCTCCACATTTCCTGAGAAAATTATTTTCCATATCATCCCAAGTGGTTACGGAACGGTTTCCCAATGTCTTGAACCATTTTCTGGCTTCACCGTCCAAATATTGCATAAACAGTCTTAGGAATACATCCAAATGTTCTACATTAAAGTTTTCTGCAAAAGAGCAGAAAGTCTCAAGATGTTTCTGAGCATCAATTTCATTTTCCCCAGTGAATCTGGGAAATATCTTCAAATAATCCTGTGGCATATCATTCAGCGCTTGAGGTAATGCCAAGGGAGCATATTTGTTTAACAAAAAGGCAGGAACATTTTCCATTGGAGGAGGTGGGGGTTGTGCAACAATCTAATGTACAAATGGAGGAGGAGGAGGAGGTGGGGTATGAATAACAATAGGAATATATTGTACAGCAGCCTGAGGCGTAGATGGGAACAATTCACGATTCACAGGGGCTACTTCTGTAACTTCTTTAACTTCTTCAGCCTCAGGGGTAGGACAAATTTTTTCTTTGGTTCTAGCACTTTCCCTGGGTGGGATATCTGAGTAATATTCAGGATTTTCCTCAGTGGAGTCGATATTTCCTACTGGAATTTCTTGAGAAGAAGAGGATAGATAATATTCTGTGAAAAACTCAGGGATTTCAGCACAGGCTGCTTTCTTTTCTTTCCAACCTCTTATGTGTATAATCTTCTCTAGGTCAGACACAGAGGGTATCTTCGATTTGGACGTATCTGACCTTAAATGTGGCTTTCGAGGAGCCAGGACTACCAATAGATTTATCAAATAAACAACAGTGTGGAGTCGCCAAGGTGAGAGATATGAAACTCTTCAACTCTCTGTGCTCACCTGATTAGAGAGTGAATAAATATTGTCGAGGCCCAGGGAAAATGATATTCTCAAATTCGTCCCCGGCAACGTCGCCAGAAAGATGTTGTCGACAATTGTTGTCTCCCCTAGAGCTAGTCTAGAGTTTCCATAGACCAGTGCCTAGGACATCTTAGCATAGCAGGGGGCATATAATAAAACTTGGGTGTCAATCCAAAGGCTCCCCCGCTATCTCTTGTAGAACAAGGAAATTGATTTGAAATGGGACCAAAAATCACAGAAACTGTCACAGGGAAAGTAATGTTGCAGAGGCACAATGAAAAGCTCCAATATTAAAGCATGAGATAGTTAAGAGACAATTTACTGTAAAGAGGGCCGATTCAAATAATATATCATAGAAATCAAATATCAGAAAGAGTGTGGAGTGAAAGAAACATGAGGAGAATACTAGTTAACCTTGATCTGATACCCAGATACACAACAAAACCATATATGGGCTTATCAATTTTAGAATCCATACATGACAATGGCGTTTTAGAAGCACTCTCCCAAAGCAACTAATATAGCAGAAATATGGATGAATGAACATGGAACAGTATATCATGCTTGAGCCATATTTAAAGTGCTTGACTGATTCAAGTATGGGCATCAACTATGATGAATCCTTACCTAAAACCAGTGATCCACTCGCATTCCAGTAACATGATACAAGAATATGTATGAAATGAAATATTGTATTAAACACATAACAGAAGTTTACATACTATGAGATATCAAAGACCAGAACCCTCTAAACAGATAGAACTCCTCCTCACTGAGACCCTACGGGCTCTGAGCCTCGATACAAAGACTTTACAAAATGTATACCAAAATGCCTTTCACAGCACAATTTTCTGATAAAAGTCTGGAACCCTTACAATGTTTTTCTTTCCCCTTTCTATATAGGAGGGAGAGGAGAAACTAATAAAAGAAGTAGGTGAAAGCAATTAATTGTTTAATTTGAACAAAATGGCGGAAACCTTCGCACCCATGTGGCTTAATTAATATGCTGAGCTATAGGTACTCTGAGGCCAGCTCCATGAAGTAAATGCTACAGGTGCAAATTTCTCCAGGGATAAGACATGAAGAATAAAATATGTAACATTCTTGTACCTTCCTGAGGGAAAAATATATTGAAACTGAACCTGGAGGATATGATTTTTGTGCCCTTGTACTCTCTATCTTCTGAATGCTGAATTGGAATTTGAATTCTTCAATGCCAGACACTGCATTCCTTGGATCTTTCACTGATATTCTTTGTCGCGACAATTAATATCTCCATCTGTAAAATCTACATCTTGAATTTCTCTGGAGGTTTCGACAGATTTTAGCCCCTGCTTCATTTAATGTTGGTCATATCATAGCGGCTCCCAGATCTTTCTTCACAAATTTCGCTCCCTGAAACATGGTCCTGTTACGCGTCCGCGACTTCTGTAATGGTGGTCATGAGTAATGGCCATTTCTTCGTCATTTCAGCCTACAAAACCCACAAACCTGTTAAATAAAACCGGATATGGACTGAGTGGAACGATGAGGAGAAGCAGGGTGACGGAGGAATGAAGGGTGGCAACGAAAAATACAGTGGGACAACACTGTATGGACGAGGCAGAGACACACAACATAGACACGTAAACGATGTATGGGAATGGTGGAGGTGAACGCGAATGACACGTGGGCGTACGAGAGACTATACGGAAGGGGTGACGTGGAGGTGAACTTGGGCGGTCAGCGAGCGTAAACGATTCTGGACCATACGATCCGTAACCAGAATCAACGGTTAACAATGTATTGGAGACCGATAGAAAGGTGGACCCGGGGCATTGTACGCTGGGCTTAACACATGCGCACCTTCATAGCGTGACGATCGTCAGATGATGCCTCTCAGATCGAACGACTCATGTAGATTTCGCTGCCCATCTTGGGTCAGACGTTAACGCGCAAAATGGGGTGGTATTAGAACAGTGCAGAGGGACACGTGGCACATTATGTATGGAATCGCTGTGATTTGCGGAAAACCACCAGCCCTTCAAAGGTGGTGCGGAATATACAGGCCGGTTTTCGAGCAGACGCGGGGTCCACCAAAGCCATGCGCTGTGGTGCGTTGATCTGAGTTTTGATCGGGCGGCTGAGATTGTGCCTGATGGCAATATACGGTAAGCACCTTTGGTCTGGCGCATGGTCAAGGGGCTGGGTCATGTGAAATGGAAAATCAGAGGGGCTAGGGCCAGACGGGCTGAATCTAGAGTACTTCTTGGGTGCGATCTTTCAGACCTGCGCAGCGTAATTCGAAGTCACAGAACAGTGACGGTAGGTAGAAAACGAGCTCCTCAGGTCCCGATAGGAAATTTGAAAAGGTTCAGGAGGGACGGGAAGCCAAAAATTTAAATGAGGGGCTAACATGGATAACAGAACACAAGATCGGTCCGTCATTACGAGGCCGAATTTACCACTACGCCGCCTCCACGACCTTAGTTTATTGATCATTATTATTTCAGTTTATAAATTTATATTAATCTTGTTTATGGATGTTCATTAATTTTTGAAGTTTATGAATCTATTTATTTCGCTAATTAAAAAATAAAATATATATTTCTATAACCTTTATTACTTAGTATAACTTATTTGATTTCCAATTTCATAGACCAAGAAGTTAAGTACAATCTTAAGTTATAATGCGAGTCACTTTGATACTTAAAATGGACTAAAATATATCATACATGTATCAATTTAATATTGAACATGGAAAGAATTAAAATCATGCCTCATATGGAATTTTAGAAAGTGCCTTTTATTGCAATCAATATGTATGTTATTACAATTCAATTTTAAAAATAAATTATTTGAATTATAAAGTCACCCACACATGCACACACACATATATATGTGTGACCCACCCATATACCATTGCATGGACAAATTTTTTAAGTATTTCAATCAATTTCTTATCTCAATGTTCAATTAAAAAAGACAAATATGATTGAAATAAGTTTTATTCAATTTTAAAAGATGTCATGTAAAAAACAAATAGGTTTTATTTAATATTATTTATTTTAATATTATCTACAAGAGCTTAGTCATAACATGATATAAGTCAATTGTATTAAAATTTAAAGTAAAGTTCAAAAAATAATATATGACAACATTTCTATAAATTTATATAATACTATCAACTTTCCTAAATTTACTTAACTTATCCAAGTATTTCAATCAAGTCCTTATGATTGAAATAATTTTTATTCAATTTAAAAAAACTCAAGTACGATTGAAATAAGCTCTATTCAATTTTAAATATGTGGAGATATAAAATTTACAAATATAAGTTCTATTCAATTTTACTTCATTTGAGGTTATCTAAAAAATCTTAGTCATAATGCATGTCGTCAATAATTTTTTTCTTCTGTTCACACTGAAATCAATGCATAATTTTAAAATAATTACCTTGAAATCAATGTACACCACTCATGTAGTTACATCAAATCATAAATCAACATCTTCACTTAAATTAATGCATCTAATGCAAGCAATCAAATAGGATGAGAAATCAACATCTACACTAAAATTAATGCATCTAATGCAAACAATCAAATAGGATTATAAATCAACATCTACACTGAATTAAATACATCTAATGTTGCAAGCAATCAAATAGGATTAGAGATAAACATATACAATGAAACCAATGCATCTAGTTGATAAGCCTCAATATTGCAACAAGAATGTTGAAACTCCCAAGGGCACCAGCTTAAGTTATCATCGTAGGGTTTGTACAGACTTAAGAGGTGTCAACACTATATGTGAAACATGCTATGTGTCCTTCTTTCGTTGCTCTGATTCAATGCCGTATAAACTGAAGAGGTTGAAAAATTGTATATGCAGTAGGTGGTGTACTTCTACCTAAGTTGGTGGAAGGGACTAAATTACTCTATGTTTTTAGAAATAAAAAGAAAAACTAATCCTAATTACAGAAAAGAAAACGTAATTATTTTTGCAGAAAGAAAACCTAATTAATTTTGCAGAGAGGAAATCCTAGTTAATTTTGTAGAAAGGAAATATTATTCTACTTTTCAAAAATGTAAATGCTAATCCTACTTCTAGAAATGTAAACATTAGCCTATTTACAGAGTGTAAATCGTACATCAAATGGAAACCTAGTTTATGCAATAGAAATAACAATGTTGAAAATAGAAACCCTAGCATACTATGTATGAAACAAAACCTAATCATGAAATCATTATTTAATTGCTACATTCAAGATAGATTTTTTAAAATAGAGTTCATAAGGTGCTTCATAAAGTAAACAAAAATCATCATGATGCTCTTCAAGTCATGAATCTGTCCACTAACCATAACTATAAAGGTGAATTGCAATGAAGAAGAGGTAAAGATTAAGAGGTATCTGATCTTACTCAATCATGGTTTTGGAGCCTAAAAGTAATTATTGAAGGTTAGGAGGAAAAAATCAAGCTTCAAGGAAAATTATATTTAAGTTTGGAGGGATTTTACATGGTGCTACAGGATGATACAAGATTTGTACATGATGCTACAAAATTTCCTTGTTTTGCTCCGAGATTGGATCCATGAGAATTTTGAGGGTGGAAAAGGTGATATAAAGGTGGGAACGGGTGTATTAAGGTATATGAAATATGTACGATATTTTTTTAAATATTACCACCTATCAGAGGCCCATATTACACAAAAACACATGCATACAATGTCCTTCAATAACCCAGAAATGTACTTCCAGTGGCATAGTTTTGAGGTTGTAGTGTAGTGAGGAGAAAGATGTCAATTATCATAAGAGGAATTTAAAATGGAAATTATAACCATGAAAATATATAGTAGTTCCTTCACACCACAAAAGGATTATGATTTTGATAATTGCAAAGACTAAAATACCTAGTATGCCATCTAGTCTATCCTCCAATTTATCTCAGTGAATGGAGAAGTAAATTGAATGAAAATGAAATGGGATAGATTTTGTTTTTAATTAGGATTTACTAAGACTCCAATCAAAGTGGAGTAACTCTAACATACACTTTTTAACATGTGCTAAAAATAACAAAAAATTTCTACTCCAAAAACTAGAAATTCAAGAATGAGTGAGCTAGTTAACCTACCAAATTCCTAACTTGATCCAATGCAAATGATATGTGGTAAATTTTTTTATTAAATTGAATTTTTTTAGGAATCTATCCAAGTGTAAACAACTTGAAAGAGCTTCTTTAACAGGTGAAAAAATTTCGGAGAAAATTACTACTATTTTCCTACAATAATTGTAAACTAGTAAACCAATCCAAGTAGATCAATGACGAATATGAATTTTCAAAGCTATTATAAGGATGCATCATTCTTGTGACTCTGTAAATAAATTTCAAACAAAATCACTTCAATTATTTAACCAATATAACCTACAACAAAACAATATCATGTGAGGATTGTAGGTTGAGCTCTACTAGAGTTTTGATAGGGTTTGACAGGGCGCAACAATACTAGCAGTGATCGGGAATTAACGTAGAATGATCCAACCAATACATTGGTGTAGGTAAATGAAACATCGTTGATGGAAGCGACAGGGAAAACCATGGGGGCCGGGGGTGGGGTTGGGTAGGGGGGTGAGTCTCCATCCTACCATAATGTGGTTAGTAGGGAATCTAGCACGTAGGGAGCACATGCTGCCAATACACGTGCAAGACACGGGAAAGTTCTGCCAGTCCTAGGGGCGCAATGGTAGAGCCGCATGCAAGGGAAATGCTTACCATGAGCCTCAAATAAACCTCGCTTCGTAATCCTACGAAACAAACTGGAATAATACAGGACATACATGAATGATCATGTAGTAATATGTATGTTCATAAGGGTTTGGCCAATGGAATGGGATCTAGTAAGATGGATTCATAAAAAATGGCAACTGAAAGGGAATGTAGAGTTGAAAATGAGCACCAAGGGATTTTTTACAGCCATCTTTGCCAACCTAGAAGATAAAGAGAATGTTTTTGATGAAGGAACTTATTTCTTCAATAATGGAGAGATGTTCATGCGACACTAGGAAGAATGCTACAACTTGTATAGAGAAAAATTCTTGGATGCCCTAGTATGGGTATACCTCTTTGTCCTCCCAGTGGAATTTTGGGACACAGAGATCCCATAAGGTATTGGAAAATCTCTAGGTACCTCCATGAAAGTCGGAAACTCCACAAGATGAGGCAAATACACCTCATATGCAAGGATCCGCATTGACATGAAAATAATGGAACCTCTATCGAAATCCATCGATCTGGAATACCAAAATGAGGTTTGGAAACAAATCATTGATTATGAACACATTCCCTTCTTATGCCGGAAATTCCATGAGTATGGCCACCTATTTTGGGAATGCTCATTGAACCAAACTGAGGTAAAGGAGCAGGAAAAAGACAATAAAGAAAATAAACAACATGATGAGGCAGAAGGCTTCCAATAATTTTAGAGGAGAAAGAAGAACCAAAAGAACAAAAAAACCCCCAACCCTAACACTATGAAGCCAGGTAAAGAAAAGAAAAGCAACAACAAGTTCGATATCCTATAGGAGGAGGAGGAAATGGAAGAAATGGTAGAAAAACGAGGAAAAGGAACCTAGGGTGATGAGATGGGGGAAGGACAAGATAATGGAAATCAACCAGTAAAACAAAGGGAAGGGAAAATACCAATCGAAAGGCGAAAGAAGAAATTCAGGACAAAGAAACCATAGAGCCAAGACTGGATCAATGAAACATGGAAATTGATAGCCAAACAAATGATCTAAGGAACAAAGAGAAGGTATTGCAGACTAGTGAATGAATGGAGAC
Organism: Pinus albicaulis; assembly: GCA_034641835.2. NCBI lineage: Eukaryota > Viridiplantae > Streptophyta > Pinopsida > Pinales > Pinaceae > Pinus > Pinus albicaulis. The sequence continues at coordinate 1,573,658,125 of CM076575.1, read as the reverse complement.
ACTCTGACGAGCAGTTCATCCCTGAAGCACAAAATCAGCTCTACAAAGATACATTTCAACAATATAAAGCTAAACAAGGAAATACTGGAACAAACCAATTGGAGCAGCTGGGAACATAGAAGAGCCAGGGAGGAGATCAAGTTCCTCTTGGGAAAGGAAACAAAAAAAGAGGTATAAAGAACCTCAACGGGGCCATTCATATGATTGGATAAATGTTGGTTAAATAAATTAAGGTAGTACCACTATCAATCGTCTTCCATCAACTTAATAATTATTTTAAATGATTATTAGAACGTGCAATATTCGTGGCCCTAAGAGCGAAGGAAAACAATGCTATTTGAAAGTTCGTCTAAGGAAAGATAAAACCAACATCATGATCATATAGGAAACTAAGATCCAGAGGCAAAGCTCAAACGGATAGTAAGAATTTTCAAATTACCATATGAAGTGATACCACTAGATTCCAAAGGCTATGTGGGAGGATTAGCCATAGTTTCGAACCCTACGTAAGTTATCTTTGAAGATTGGGTAAGTAGTCCTCGTATGTTTATAGGGTTATTTAGACACATTGGATCCAGTGATTGGGACCTATTCACTGGTGTATATGGGCCTCATACCCCAAGGGATATAGAGGCCTTCCTTCACAACTTGGTCAATATGCGAAAAGAATGTCGGGAGTACTTGTGAATACTAGGCGGGGGTGGGGGGCTGGGGGGGGGGGGGCACTTTAACATGATAGCATCCCTTGAGGAAAATAAACGAGAAATATTCTAGCAGGATCCAAATATGGAGATGTTCAAGGACTCAGTATCAGAGCTAAAACTGGTCGAACTGCAAACCAACAACAAAAATATTCACTTGGAACAATCAGAGAGGAGGAAAAAATTAGATCACATCCCAGTTGGATCATTCTTGTTTCGTAGCAACTTATCTCCCATGAAATATATGTAGAGATCTCCATCCTCCCAGGACTGAAATCTGATCACTGGCTGGTATGCCTAGAAATTGACCTCAAAACAGGGACAAGAAATAAGCCCTTTAGATTCGAAGCTTTCTAGCTCCAAGATCCTAAGCTGCTGGGACATCTAGAAGGATGGTGGAAGAACAACGAAATATTATAAGGAATATTATACATACATTCCGACTCAAGCTAAAAGAGATCAAGATTCATATCAAGAAATGGAATAAAGAGGACTTTGGAAACGTTATCAAAGACCAACAAGAGTTAACGAGGAAGATGGAAAAGGTCCAACTCTGGATCATCGCTGAGTGCCGATTAGAACCTTTAGAAGAAGAATAGGGGCAACTCATAACTCAAATATAAGAACACAGAAAACATGAGGAGATACTATGGAAACATAAATATAAAGTCAACTGGTTGAGGGAGGGAGATAGGAACACCCACTTATTCCATAAGGCAATGGTCCAACGCCGACAACAAAACAAGATTTTCTCTTTGAAAGATGAGGCAGTAAATAGAGTAGTTTGTCGTGAGGACATGGAAGACTTGGTGGTTCACCACTTCCATTCCTTATTCATTGAGCCAAAGCAGAACCGAACATAGGAAATCCATAGAATTACTCAAAATATACTCCACTTCATCACTCGAGATCAAAACCTCGGCCTCATGTGGGTGGTCATGACGGAGGAAGTGGAGGAGGTGGTAAAGGGCATGGAAAAAAATAAAGCCTCAAGCCCTGATGGATTTACAGTGGAATTCTTCCAAAATGCCTGGAAATTCATAGGACAGACATCCTAGAAGTTGTCAAGGAGTGCCGACACAACCAAAAGGTTTGTTTGAACCTAAAATCTACTTTCATTACGTTGATCCATAAATCGGCTAAATCTGAGGAACCCAAGGATTTCGACCGATAGCTTTGTGTAATTTCATTTACAAGGTCCCTACTACTATTATTGCAAAATGCCTCAAGCCTCTACTACCATCCTTGATCTCACCTGAACATACTTTCCTTGTTGAAGGCCGACAAATTCTTGATGGATTCATCACCTCCTAAGAAGCAATCCACTCCTTGAAACACCTGAAAGCCTTTGGGATGATTATCAAGCTGGACCTATCTAAATCCTATAACTGCATAAATTAGGCCTTCCTCACCAGCATCCTCCAGGCCTACAGGTTTGATCAAATATGGATCTGATGGATCCTCACAATGGTCTCCTCCCCTATCTATTCTGTTCTCCTTAATGGTTCTCCCACTAGATATTTTAACCCTTACCGGGGTCTAAGAAATGGAGATCCTCTATCTCTAATTTTATTTATTCTAGCTACTGAAGGTCTAGGCAAACTATTGAAGAAATAAGCTCACAATATTAAGATTTAAGGTCTTAGAATTTTGGGAAATGAACTCACTCTCAATCATAAAAAATTCGTAGATGACATTATGCTCTTTTGTTATATCTCACTGAAGGAAGCCAAAAGCATAAAAGAAATCCTTCATGTGTTTATGGAAGCCTATGGGAGCCTAATTAATAATGAGAAATCATACATTTTCTTCTTTAACATGACTAGGAACACCCAAACCTTTTTGGCTAGAGTGTTTAGATTTGGCCTCAGCTCTCTTCCCACTAAATATTTGGGCATGCCCCTTGCAGTGAGTTCTCTAAAATTATCTTGATGGAACTAAATAATCCATCAAATAAAAAATAAGCTCAGTAACCGTACCTTTAGAGCTGTCAACATGGATGGCTGCACCATTCTCATCAAAGTTGTCCTCCAATCTGTTCCCATTTATCAGTTTTCTGGAATGGTCGTGCCTAAAAATATATGCAGCAAAATGGAAGTAATATTTAAGATATGCTTCTGGGGAGGGGCTCACCAGCTGAAAAAATGGGCTTTGGTATCGTGTAAAAACCTCATAAAACCTAAGATGTAAGGGGGGTTAGGACTTAGAGATACTCTCACCCTCAACCAGGTCACGAGGGAGAAATTATGGTGCAGATGTGTACAAGGAGGAGCAGGACTGTGGAAGCAGATCTGGACATGGAAATATGACATGCCTACCCAAACAAAGGATATTTTATGATACTCATATTCCCCTAAAGTATCGAGCATTTAGAACCTTGCAACACTAAACAAGGATCTTATCCAACAACATTTCTTCTGGGAAATAAGGAATGGCCAAGCAACCCTCTTTTGGCAAGATTCATGGCAAAATACGGGTAAATTATTCCATAGATAGGAGCTAAGTGACTAGTTCACTTAGGCTATGAACAACAACTATCAAAAATCCAGAAAGAGGAGGAAATTAACAATGGGTGGAGAAGATGGAAGGACATGACGGATTGGCCAAATGCACTGGATTCAGACCAATGGCTTCAAATGAAGAAGGATATTGACTCAAGAAGGATCACCTTCCATGAGGGGCCAAATATCTTGAGATGGGGATACATAATGAAAGGATCATTTACAATCAAGGAAGCTTACAAGGTGAAAGTAGGATGCAGACAGGCAAACCAAAAAAAAATATGGAGTAAAATTTTGGGGGGAAAATGGTGGCCAAAGGTGACCTACTTCCTTTGGTTGGTGTGCAGAGGTAGAATACTGACCTAGGACCGACTGAATAAAAGAGGCTTCCATGGGCATTCCATTTTTTCCCTATGTGGGAACCAGGTGGAAACATCAGAACATCTCCTCAACTCCTCTTAGTTTGTGGAGTGCAAACGGAGACAAGTGGAAGCACTCTTTGGCAAGATGGATAGAGACCTTGGAAGCACAAGGGAGACTATATTAATATGGATACAAGGTTTATTCTCTAGCCCAGTCCTTAATCACGCCTAGGATTTGGCCCCAAGATTCACTCTTTGGGCGATATAGAAGGAGAGGAACCGTAGGATATTAAAAAACACAAGTTTGAACCAAGAGGTAGTGCGGGAGGGAATTAAGAAGAACATAAGGGAAACCATCCTTTCTAAGAAGTGGATGCTCGATGATTGGAAAGTGGCACCACATGAAGCAAGAATCCTATAACGCCTCTTCCTAGCTTCAGGCATGGTCTCCCCTACTTCTTGGAAAGTGATCTCTGATAGAGGGGATACCAACCGGACCTTCAAATACCCATCTGAAGGATTCACCAAGATCAACTTTGATGGAGCCTCGGAAGGAAACCTGAGACATGTAGGAGCCAAATAGATATTCTGAGATCATAGAGGCATAGCAAGATTCATTTATGCAGACTCCTGTGGTTATGCAAGCAACAATGAAGCGAAATTCATTGGAGTGAATCGAGTACTACTCCTGGCTACCAGATTAGGCTATATGAAGTTGGTAATTGAAGGGGATTCTCAGTTAGTAGTAAACACCCTAAAAAAAAAAATCAAGGAATGAAATGGGACAAAATCAGCCAAAGCTAGATAAATTCTATGAATGTGTAGGAATTGGCGGATATAATCAAGAAATTTTAATATATCATTATCACCCATGTTAGGAGGGAAGGAAACAAAGCTGCAAAGCTCCTAATGAACTGGGGATACACTCATCAGAATGAACCCCTTGAAATCAGTTGGCCACCCAATGTGTGGGAAGGAAAGTGGAATCCAGTGCAGAGAATCATAGAGCAAGACTGAGTTGAGAGCAAAGCCCAACTGCACTCCCAACAAATAGACCCCCAATATGGGTTCAAAGAGGTATATTTGACCTCCCATCAACAATTATGGTGGCAAGTTGTCCTTACGCATGCACCATGAGGCGAGGTGGTGGGACGAAGGTCTCCACACGATGATAAAATCATGGCTGAGGAATGCGTGCAGGTTTTGTTATGAAGGTGGATGCTGGTGTAGGTGCACTAGCAGGAAGACCAACCTCCATCAACCTTTAGACATGTTGAATTTCATGTATGTGAATGGTTTCCCCTTCATCTCTCTACCATGTTTCCGTTATTCCAGACATTAGGGTCTTTTTGGGAGCATAAGGGTCTACAATCAACCTTGAATAAGCTATTGTTTGGTAGTAGGGAGACAAAAAGGTTGGATTTTTTTTTGGGGATGGTCAAATTGTTTCTGGGTCTCTATCTTTGTGAGATAATGGGGCATATCCCCTGCATGTGTCTGAGTGAAACTCAATTGGGTGAGGGGTATCGGTCTTAAGGGATGGAGATGGGATGGGACATCCCTCCTTGGTCAGGGGGAAGACGGGGGGCTTGGGAGTTGTACTATGATTTGGATGTATTGCATGATAAATCCATCTCGAGCCACCAGGGCTTTGTGTGAGCAGAGACTAACCGATGGATTTCGACTAGGGATGGGACTGTGAGTGGTCAAGCCATTTCAGCAATTTGGGATGGAGGGTGGTACGTCGCGTGGGTTGGCACCAAGTGTGGAGTTTGGCTTCTACCAGAAGGTTATGGGTCGGAAGGTGATAGGAAGGCTAGCCTAGGCGTGCGTGATCAACAGGGTCAGGGGGTTGCAGAGGTTAAGTATATCGATAGGACTACCCATAAAAGAAACCCGATGAGGATGCATGGCCTCAAAGTGTCAGGGAAGTGCGAATTATTTGGATGCATGCCCTGGGGCACAATTTTAATGAGAATTATGATGTTTGGAATGAAAGGCGGTTACATTGCACAAAATTATGCTCATATTTTATTCCTTGGACAGGTAATATCCCCGGAAATCAAGACTGTTGGAAGTCTCTACCCATTTCTCTTGCTCATATTGCGAACAACTATCCGGTTAGGGAAATTATGAAGACAACCTGCTCAAAGAGTCCAACAGTTCGAGGCCGCAATGGAAATATAAGGGTAAATAGGTTGAGGCTCAACCCAACTCACCTCCAAGCAAACCAAGGGGCAGGAGGTCAGCTATGGAAATTATGCTGGAGGCACTGAAGGCGTACAATGGAAACACAATGGAAGAAATTTAAAAAATCATTAAAAAAATGGGAAGCTGTCATAAACAAATAGACAGGAATATAAGTGGATACTGAGGAATGGAAGGGCCTTGTCCCTGATATGGGGTAGATGTGAGGTAGATTTCCATAGTTCAAACACACTTTGTTTCTCTACTGGTCCATGAAGGGCATCCTTGGAAAAGAATTGGAGGGGATTTCTATGAATTTGGTTACCTTATCCCAAGACTTCCTAGAATATAGGAGTGAGCTTGATAAAATTAAATTTTAGCTGAGAAAGAAGGATGGACACCTTGAGTGCATCAAATACCATCTCAGGTGCATTTTCAAGCCATCTAAACAGGTCGCCACATTGGTTTGGGATCCGGATCCCATTCAATTTGCCTTGGCTGAGGAGGTAGAGTAGTCTCATGATGTTGAATTCAGTTAGTTTTTGTTTATGTGTGTATATATATATATCTGTGTGTGTGTGTGTGTGTGTGTGTGTGTGTGTTTGTGTGTGTGTGTGTAGCTAGAATTTACATTTCCATGGCTAAGAAACCATGTCAGTAGGTATTTTAAAAACTGTATATGTATGAATACTTAGGCTTTGTTAGCTTGGTATGACTGACTAAAAACCTTATTTTTCGGATGGCATACCATGCCATCAGGTGGTCAACAAACTCAGTTTCTCGCTCAGGGCAAGTTGAGGCCACCAATTTGTGGTATCTGGCTATATTCGTTTTGTGAAAATCAATGAAAAATGAGTACTGCCAAGCTTACAAAAAAAAAATTATAACCTACAACAAAGGAAGAATGAATAATAAATGAAAAAATAAGAGATGCAAGTCAAAAAGGCATTCAAAGAAAATAAATAAATTTTACAATAGAGCTCTGAGGTTCTTGGGATGACCAAGTCCAAGGATAATCAGAGTCCTATGAAGAAAACCAAGCTTTAGAAGATAAAAATGACACCAAACTTCATTATTAGAGTCAATCCAAGTGCATCCATGTTAGAAATGAAAGTAGAACTCCTAAATAACAAGTTATCTCCTGAAGAAGAGAAAGAAATACATGTCGCTAGAGGAAGCTTCAAATTGGCACTTATATAAGTATCTTCCTTGAAAGAAGGAAACTTTCCCCTCTAAAATCCCTCAAAAAGTGGATCTGGTTCCAAACAGGAGGAATCTTCATTTAATGATAGGGAACACAATCCTCGATTTTTTCAATGAGTGGAGCTCCATAATCTGTCAATAATTTCATGATGTCGAGTTCATTTATTATCCAAACTAGGTCCATCATGTTTTAGGGAGCAAGTCTCTATATTACCTCATTGAAAATTTACTCAATATTCTCTTGATATTGTGCAAGACTAAATAATATTAAGAACATAATATGAAATTATCTCTAAACCTTCCTAAGAACATCTTAAAGCTAAGAGAAAATTATTAAGTGTAGAAGGAGAGATTTAATATAGCCTTCATGTGCCTAATAAAAGTTAGATGGGCCCTAATTTGTGTCTAATTTGGAGGCCTGTCACTAGTGCTAACAATCAAATAGGATTAGGAAAAAACATCTACATTGAAATCAATGCATCTAATGCAAGCTCAATTAAAAAAGATTAGAAATTAAAATATTTAATGAAATCAATGCATCTAATGCAAGCTCAATTAAACAATATTAGAAATTAAAATATTTAATGAAATCAATGCATCTAATGCAAGTATGAAATAGAATTAAAAATCAACGTCCACATATAAATCAATGCATCTAATGCAAGAAATCAAATAGGATTAGAAAATAACATTTGTACACTGAAATAAATGCATCTAATGAAAAAAAAATTTCTTCCCTTTCTCTCCCCCCTCCTTCTATATCGATATCTCCCTCCATCTCTATCTCTTTGTCTATCTATATCACCCCTAAACACACACACACACACACTCTCTCTCTCTCTTCAAGTCTATATAAATCTCCCTCCCTCCCTCTATCTATCTCTTCCTCCCTCTCTCCCACTTCCATCTATATATCTATATCCCTTTGTCTCTCCTTCGTCTATCTATATCACCTTGAAATCATACACATTGTTTCTCCACACACACACACACACACACACACACAGATATATATATATATATATCTCCCTCCCTCTCTCTCTCTCTCTTTCTCTCTCTCTCTCTCTGCCTCTTCCCCTTCTCTCCCTCCCCTACTCTCCCTCTCTCTCTCTCTTCCCCTTCTCTCCCTCTATCTCACCTTCTATCTCCCTTCCTTCCTACTCTCCTATCTCCCTCTCTTTCTCTCCACCTTTCTCTCTATATATGTATTTATTCTTACATTGCTCTCTCCCCCTCCAACTGCATCTCTCTCTCTCTCTCTCTCTCTCTCTCTCTCTCTCTCTCTCTCTTTGTCATGCAACTCTGTTAACTATCCCCATCCCTCTCTCATTCTCTCTACCCCTTCTTTCCATCTCCCCTTATTTGCCATTCTATCTCACCCCAAACATACACACTCTCTCTCCATCTATTGCTTCTCTCTCTCTCTCTCTCTCTATGTCTTCAAATTCTTCCCTCCCTATCCTTTCCTCCAACTCCATCTCTTGATCTCCTCCACTCTCTCCTCCACTCCCTCTCTCCATTTTTGTGTCCCCTCCTCTCTCTTACCCTTATCTCCCCCCTCTCTCTATCATTTATATTTCAAACATTTTAAAATACTGACAATTAAAATATTGTGTTTAACTATTTTTTTATTTTATTTTATTATGATTTAATACAACAATTTTATTTTTTTAATGATACAAAAATGCAAGATTTCAAATGTGTGTTGTACATTCAGCTGGAGGGAAAATTATATTCTTCCATGGAAATCTTATCTATAATTTTCCAAAATATTAATGTTCCAGATACCTCCCTCAAAGATAAATAGAGTGCTTCATGTCTTCCATTTGAAATTGTTTAGGTTTTTTTTTCTTTAGGTAGCTTTAGGTAATGATTGCTTTAGGATTTTAAAAATATTATATAGTTTATTATTTTAGATTTATAAAAAAATAGATTAAATAAAATTAACATATTAAGTCAGCTTGTATGACTCTTTTTGTGTTAATGGCTCTTTTGGTGATACCTTCGACATATATCAACCACATTTATTAATGTGGTTGTACTAATATATATTATAATATCACAAATTTTATATTATATTAAAATTAATATTATATTATTCCAATGTTAATAAATTTAATAATATTAACATTAAAATATATTAATATTAAGTGTTAAAATTAATATCATATTTCATATTTTAATTTAACAACAGTAATGAATGTTCAATATTAATATGAAATATAACAAGGTTTCTACATCACATGATAACTAAAATTATAATAAAATTTAGAATTTGAAAATGTAGTAATTTTTTTTTGTGGAAGATAAGTTTAGGATCTATTCACACTCAAGGTATATGATAAGGTATATTTTGAGCACATAAAAACATAGTTACGCATGCTAGTACATTTGGCGGAAATTCCAACACTTGGTTCTGACACTTTTGACCAAATGTCAGAAATTTCCCCAAATCTTTTCAACTTTTTCAAATCCCCCCGAAACCGTCGCTATACTGACGTTTAGAGGAAAGTGTCACAATACCGACACTTAGAGGCAAGTGTCGGTCTTGCGAAGTTTGTAAAATAGCGTCGCTCTTGCAACGGATTTATGAAGTATGTCATTATTGCGACGTTACAGAGACAATGTGTCGCTATTGCGACTTTTGGAGGAAACTGTCGCTATTGCGACGTTTAGAAGAATGCGTCGCTATTGCGATGTTTGGTGGAAAAGTGTCGCTCTTGCGATGGTTGGTGGCGATGTGTCACTCTTGCGACGGTTAGGCGATATGTCGCTATTCCGATGGTTGGTGGCAAAGTGTCACTCTTGCGATAGTTGGTGGAAATGTGTCGCTCTGGCGATGGTTGGTGGAGGTTAACCTGAGTTGTTAACAAACAAAGGCATAGAAATTTGAACAAAAGAGGTGGAACCAAGAAGCAGAACCTTGATTAGAAAATAGTGGAAGTGGTTTCGAAATCGAAAACTAGTAGTATCGCGTGGGTAAGTAGGCTGTAAGCAGATTTCAAAATAAAAACATGATATGGGCCTACGATGGACACGTGGCCATAAGTGGTTTACGAAAACCATTTATATCGCGCGATGTTGGGAAATTAACCCTCATGCAATAAATTAACGCGATATTAGTTTACATTCGTCGGATCACTCAACCGTACGCGATAAATATCCGCCATTGGATGTGAGTGGCTTGTTAATGGAGGTGGGCCATATGTAATGTGGGTTCCACAGAACGTTTGAATGGTCGAATGTTAAGTGCACATAGGCAGAGTTATAATTTGGGTTTTAATCCAAGAGTGATATATATATATATATATATATATATATGCTATGTCGGATGTGAGGTTTTAAAAGCCGCAATCATGATTATATTTGGATTAAAAAAATGTCAAGGTTGAACTTATGTGATGTGGCGAGTGCGAGAACCTAAGGCAACCATTGAGTTATGGTTCAAACATTTGATCATGAATTGTCCCATAATTGAAATGTGGACCGGATATTAATTTATGTTGGTGCTGGCATTTAAATTAATGCCGTGGAGGTTCCATGTAATGTTTGTTGATATACAGTGGTAAGTAAATGCAAGTGTAAATTAAAAGAGAAACCTTGGATACGGGATCTATTTGGGCTTTAATAGAAGGGCAGTTATAGGTGTAAATGAGTTATGTTATGGTTTGAACCATATATGTAAGCTCCGCATCGAGAATTGAAATTCTGGGTTGGTTGGTGTTATAACCAGTAAAAAGAGAAAGGGCTTCCGAAGGGAGTATTGAAATTGTCAGCTTTATGTTAAACTAGAATTAGAATATTCATTCAATTTATTATAAAATGGACTATCGCAAGGGAGTAAAACAAAATATAAAATTGATTCATACACTTTTATTCATTCAATATTAAATATAATTCATTTTATTCATTCAATATTAAATATAAAATTGATATACACTTTTTTATTGGGAGTAAAAAGCCCACAATTTTGTAAAAAGGCCACAATTTGTAAAAAGCCCACAATTTTGTAAAAAGCCCACATTTTGTAAAAAGCCCACAATTTTTAAAAAGCTCACAATTTGTAAAAAGCCCACTTTTGTTTTCTTTTTGCTTATTGAGCTCCCATTGAGTTCAACACGTCTTGGGTTTTCTACACCATTGAGAGAGATAATTGCTAAATATAATTATTATTTTCTTTCTAGGATAATTTGCATCAATGGAAGAAAACATTGGAGGTGGAAAAAAAATTCAAAAGGGTGAAAGGGGTGATGGTAGAGTTTATTTCCCTTGCAAAAAATGTTTTCTGAGAAATAATGTTAGAGTTTTAATAGCAACAACAACAATTCATTGTATAAAATATGGGCACATTGATGGTCGATCGAATGACTATCGTCCCATGGTAACTAATTATCTATCTTCATTTTGATTATATCATAAAATTTTATATTATTTTAATATTTTTTATATGCGCACTAATGTTTAATGATTAATGTTTTTAATTTTCATAAAGGCACAGTTGCCCCCCAACTTTTTGCAGATGATCAACCAGGTTCCACAGCTAAATAGTAGTAGATTAGATGATGTTGCACCAGTACAAGAGAATATTGTAGCAAATATTAGTATTGGAAATGATGTTGTACAAGGTGAAGAACGTGAAATGAATGATGAAGGTAATTTTAATGATCCCATGGAGGTAGATCATGATGACAGTAATGAGACAGTTCACATTAATGATGGGACAAATCAAATGCTCCAAGACTTGTATGGTGAGTCAGATGATGGTGGTGGACATAGCAGTGACGGTATTTATGATGTACCTCTGATTAAAAGGTCAAGTGAATGACTTTTTGAACACTCAAATGCAACTCTTCTCTCTGCTACATTGTTGCTGGTGAACTTAAAGGTTATGAATAATTTGTCGAATAGATGTATGACACAACTCCTAAGGTATGCAATATGTATATATGATCACATATATGTAAATGTTGATTATTTTCCCTTTTTTTAGTTGTAATAAATGTGTAAAATAATAATTCAATACTTATATATATATATATATATATATATATATATATATATATATGTATATATGTATATATATATATAATTTTTACGTTAACTAGTTTTTGTTTATGCTGTAGATTTTTGGGTGAATATTTGTTACCATCGCCAAATAATTTACCTCGAACATATTGAGATCTACGTGCTATTATGAAACACTTTGGAATGGAATATAACACTATAGATGCATGTCCTAAAGATCATATTATATATTACGGAGAACATGCGTCGAAAACAGAATGTCCGAAATGTGGTACCAGTAGATATCGAACAGATCAACTAACCAAAAAGGTGCCTCAAAAGGTTCTTCGTCATATTCCCATAATTCCACATTTGCAGCGAATGTTCAGGTGTAACAGCATAGCACAGTTTATGGATTACCATTCAAAGAATAGAAGTGGAGATGGTGTTCTTTGAATGCCTGCAGATGGTTCTGCATTTAGAGAAATCGAGGAAAAATATGTAGATTTTAAAAATGAACCTCGTAATGTCAGGCTTTCATTGGCAGCCGATGGTGTTAATCCATTCGGAGAGCTTAGATCTACTTACTCAGTGTGGCCTATTTTCGTTATCAACAATAACATTCCTCCTTTGATGTCAATAAAGAGGGAGCACATAATGTTGACTATGATTATTCCAGGTATTTGATACATTATTTTTTTGAATGTAACATTTTCATTTCTCTCATTGTTTGCATAAATATATATTTTATTTATTTAATTACTTATATATACATATATCATGGTAGTAATTATTATGTACCGTAATTTTGAACAATTAGGTAAGTACCAGGTCAAAGATATGAATGTATATATTGAGCCTCTTATCGATGAGCTAATACAGTTATGGCATGGCATCACTATGTATGACATCACTAAACCAATGAAGTAGAAGAGATTTCAATGTCGTGGAATGCTTGCATGGACAATTCATGGTGCCCCAGGACTAACACATGTTTGTGGTATGTAATATTTCGTTGCACTTTAATATAATACATAATTATCTAAATTAGATATACCATATTGCATGTTTTAAAAATGATCTCATAGTATAATTGTTATTGATCCATCTATTGCAGGTCTTCAAACATAGGGTAGATTTGCATGTCCAGTTTGTGGCCCTAAGATGAAGTATCGTCATTCACCAGACTTAAGAAATATGGTGTTTGATGAGTTTATGCACTTCCTCTCTAGGAACCATTAGTATCATACTACTGAAAAACATCTTTTCAATGATAAAGAAGAAACTGGAGTAAAACCATGAAGAATGACACCTCAGTTGTGGATGTTGGAATATAGCAGAATTAATAATCGTCAAGCAGCTGGTACGTAATTTGTGTGTGTATATATATATACACACACAAATTATTTGTTTATGTAATGTTTGGAATTTTTTTTTAACTAATAAATTTATTTTATTGTATTTTATAATTATTGTTATGATTTATTTTATTCTTTGATATCAAGGTCATCGTCGCAGTGAAGGTACTAATATTGTACTTCCACCTGGAATGAAATGTTATCCTTCTCAATTCGCGAGGTTGCCCTACTATGAGGACCTAAAAATAGCTCATTTGTTTAATACAATGCATGTCGGGAAGAATCTAACAGAAACGTTATGGCGAACCATAGATGATGCACATGATAGAGATAAAATTGACAAAATTTGTGCTGACATTGAGAAATCGAATCATGCAATGAAAAGTGTGATCGACAGATCAAATAACAATGGAGGTCAAAATTATAATAATATTCCATGGTTATTAACAGAACAACAAAGCAATGATGTAAAAGAGGTCGCTAGAAGAATTAAATTTCCAACAGGTTTTGCTTCAAACATAAATAATATCTTAACAAAGAAAGGTGACTTCAGTGGGGTGAAAACACATGATTGGCATACCTTTGTTAAGGTAATTTTTTTGGTATACGTTTTTGTATGTTATTGCTTGAATACATATTTTAAATTTTCCTTTTTTTTGTTTAATTTGGAAACCAATAACGGTTCATTTTTTATTGTTATAGTATGTTCTACCTGTATCTCTCCCAAAGGACTTCGACAACAATGTCAAACAAGTTATATATGGTCTTAGTAAATACATGAGGTAAGTAGTTTTGATTTATACGCAAAATATAATTGCTACAATTTCTTTTCGTACTTAATGAAATGATGTATTAATTTACTTGTAATGAAATATATATTATGTTTCATTGAAATAACCTTTCGTAATGATTTGTAGATGGTTTTCATTGAAAGAAATCCATCAAGATGAAATAAAGTATTGGAAGAGAGAAATTCCTTGACGAATGTGTGAAATGCAAAAGTATCTACCTCCAACATTTTTCAATGCACAAGAACACTACTTGATACACCAAGTTGAGGAGTTTAAAATGTGTGGACCAGTACACACAAGGTCAATCTGGATGGTCGAGAGGCACCTGAAATCCTTGAAAGCTTTGGTTAGACAAAGAGCACGACCTGAGGGTTCTATGGTGGAGGGATATGTGGTATATCAATCCATGGTGTATATTGGTAATTATCTTCCTATATTAGCTACGCTAGCTATGAAGGTGGTGGATTGCATTTGGGATGTGAACTCCATCACAAAATTTGAAGTGGAGCACCTGTTGGGAAAAGGTACAATGAAGAAAGTGAGAGGTAAAAGATTTATTATGTATAATACATATAATGTTCCATTTCTTTACATCATGTATATGATCATTATATTAATTTAGGTCTTATTCTTTCATAGTTTATTAATTAATATAATTTACCATGCTTATAAGTAATGTTTATTAATATTGGTGAATTATTGTTTTTTTATTCAGGTGCTCAATATTATGAGGCACTAATTTTATACATTGCAAAAAATCATGAGTGGATGAGTGAATGGATTAAAATATGTAAAGCACGTAACGACAGTAGGTTATCATGGAAACTACTGTCTGAATTGATTAGAGAAGCGTATCGTAGTGGAGATGGAAATGTTACGGACAGGGAAATCGATTTAGCATATGGTTTGAAAGATAGAAAGGTAAGAAATTAATTCACCTATTTTATTCATTACTTATTTTATACTATATTTATAATGTGACAAGTTTTATTTTTTAGATAATTTTCATGCTGTGTAAATTATATGATTAATTATTAATTGAGAATGCATCTTTTTCATGTTTTGCATATTGCAGTTGAAACACCACAAGGCTATGTGGTGCAATGGTCGTAAATTTCGCGTTAAACAATTGGATGATAATAGGAAAACTTATGATAGTGGGATTTCTACAGTATTCCGGGCCACTAATGTTTCCTCCAGGAGTGACAGAAATTCTCGAGAATCTGAAAATAGATATTATGGGTTTTTAGATGATATAGTTAAGTGTGATTTTAATTCCTTCAAAATAGTTTTGTTCGACGTCAAATGGTATAGGCTACGAATGAATGTACGTGATGATGAAAGAACACTTATTCAACATGACAATGGATTTCCAATGGTTAAAACATCGCAGTTTGAAGCAGGAAAATATCGCTATGTTTTTCCAAGCCAATGCGAACAAGTCTTTTACTCAGAGGTTCCAGGTGAGAACGAATGGTAATTTGCTATTAGATATGATCCAAGAGGAAGGCCAGTAGAGTATACTGTAGAGGAAGAAGATGATATTGAAAAAGAAGAAGATGATGCAGTGGCAGATGAGCAGGAAGATGCATTGACAGACAAAGAAAATATATTAGAAGATGAACCAGGCATAGGAGATGAGGCAACAATTATTGATGATGAGGTCGATGAGGATATTATTTAAAATGACATAATTGATGATGATGATGATGACATGGTCGATCACTTCAACACCATTTCTGAATCAGATGTTGGTATAGATGTCGATCAGTTGGATGAAGATCAAGAAGATACAGAAGAAGAATGTTGATACATATGTTATGTTTGAGTATGAGCTGGTACATTATAACTCTATATTTTAATATGTAGGAATTATTGTATTTAAATAATTTACTAATTATGTGGGTTTGTTGTATGTTTTTTATTATTTCAAACCAATAAATAATGGCCTTACTATTGTACAACCTAAACTAAAATTATATGCCGTTTTTAAATCAAACCTAAGTTGGCATTTGAAAGGTTTTAATACCTATTTATATGGTGGATCATTACCACCATAAACTATGGTTTTAATAGGAATTTCAAATGAATTACAAAGGTTTCAGATTAATCATGGTGGGCCTTTCAAAATTTTACATTAATCACTATAGCTACCCTACATGTAATCAATACTACAGCTCCTTGCCTTTTCTAATCGACTCAAACCCTACTGGATATATGCCTTTGTAGATCAGTACTACAACTCCTTGCCTTTTCTAATTGACTCAAACCCTACTGGATATACGCCTCCTACTACAAAGAACTTCCTGTCATGCAAGAAAGTCCAGAAAGCAGGCCCTTGCTGCAAAGAACCACCCGTCATGCAAGAAACTCCAGAAAGTAGGCCCTTGCTGCAAAGAATCGCCCGTCATGCAAGAAACTCCAGAAAGCAGGCCCTTCCTTCATCAACAGGAAAAATGGTATGGCCAAACAGAATTTTGCCAGATTTTGAAAAGTGATTTTACCATTTAGAATGCCTAGGATTTGAAATAGAGCAATAAATCGGGCTGCTCGTTTTCCTTGAATAGGGCATGCCTATAGATTTAGTTTTGTTTTTAATAAAATTCAATGTAAGACATAACGAATTCCCCAAACCTCAGTCTCCAGCATGCTTTCCATAAACTTTGGTAGTTGATTTCCATCATCACAATTTGGTCTTTACAAGAAGAAAAATTGATCACCATTTCCTACCATTTTCCTTCAAACAATATTAAGCACATGCAGTCATAATCCGACTTTGATAATACATCACAGCTCAAACAAATTGCATCTTCATTTTCAACCACAGGACAATCAATAAACTCACCCCCATAGCTTTCCAGGGCTATCATGCACAATTGACTCAATCCCATATTTGGCATAGTTGTAAAAGATGAGGGAATATTTTCCCTGTACCATGGAAAATTAACATTCCAGAGGCCTGATGTTCCTGCAGCCAGTACTTCAGAAATTGCGTTTTTCTCCATGGCCATGTTTTAAGGGTTGGTCTCTTTATTTGGCTTGCCATTGCCGGGAAAAATATCTGAGAAGCTCTATACTAGTGTAGGGTGAAAAGTAAACCCACATCTGTTCATATTATAGTCAGACATGAACATACTATTGTAATAATCAGGTGCTTTTAATTGGAAAGTATCAAGAAATCTAATTTGTGATAATTTATCAACACAATCACCACCCCAAACATTGGCACTATTTCCACGTGGCATGGATGATACATCTCCCTTGACAGGAGTTAAACATTCAGCATAAGGGCCAGATAAGTTAGCCATGTGGATATAATTATAGCTAATGCTAAACCTCAATCTCTAACATGCTTAAAACTAGGATCAGATCAAAATCTGGCTACAACTATCATTGAATGTAGATAAGTATGCGAGAGAATTTCTATTTTTATTTTAAGCTGGCAAAGCCATCTTCATGCTTTTTAGGCAGCATCCACTTTCTGATTATATCTTGGGAGTTCTGCAAGAGACACCTAGTCACACTGGAGTCAAACCCAGTTCACCTTTTCCTATTGATTAGCCTCCAATCTGTTCACTTTTACCTGGAGAGATTTAACATATCTAATAGTCTTATTAAGGACAATAGCAGTGTCCATGTAATCTTCACCAGAGATTATATTTCTCAGAAGTTGGACCATTCCTTTAATTCTCTCTTTTTTGGATTTCTTGGCAGAAGCAGATTTCCTTGAAAGAGATTTATGTGACTGTCTGCATCTAAGTGCGCTATTCTTTGTAATTCCCTTAGTCAGCATGCTAACAACACTCAATAGACATATATTCTTGTTGTTGCATTCATTCTCATTGGAATTTTTGCAATCATTGGTTTGTATGTCCATTTCCTGGGTCGGAGTGACCAAAAGGAAGCTATCAAACAAAAAAAATGGATCCTTTTGATAAGAAAATGCTACAAAAAAACGCACAGACAATGAATGTAGCTGTCATCTCGACTTACAAATAGTAGTCAGCCCATTCCTATCCATTTTCTACTGAATCAACTGATTCAATTACAACCAATGAAGTTACAATACAAGTCTGTAATGCCAAGTTCTAGGATATTTGGACCCTTTTCCTAAAGCAAGAGTTATTCAAATTAAGAAAAGAGGAGGGTTTCAAGGTTTCAAGAGTTTAATTTTTGACTCTATCTAAAAACATGGAATGAAGGGAAACCAACAAGCCTTGTTATATTCGACCTATGGAGGAGAAGCCCTAAATAAGCTAGTCAGGTGATGTAGCGCTTAGCCCCCCACACACTATTTTTTAGCTTCGATCACCTTTGTATTTTTCCAGAGTATCCTGGATAGGGAAACCTTGCCACTTTTTAACACTTGTATATTTTACGATTTCTTTAATAGCAGTCTCCCAATCATTCACTTCTTTCTTGAATACCACAACAAAGTTGTCCATATCCAAATTGAGGATCACTAACATTTATTCATGGCCATTTACACTCTCACTTCTACACTTCCTCCTCCACCTCATTATAGATCATGACATCTATGTTACTAAAAAGTTCGTTGATTGATTGATATTGTTGTGAAGCAGTCAACACAAATCATTTGATTTAACTCTCAATTTTTCTACAACATATTCTAAGAGGCACGAGTTTTCTAAGATCCAAACAACTACATCATTCATCCAAATACAGAGTTAAATACAGAGTTTTAATCACCTATAGTCATATAAGGGACCATTTGTATCCGAAATGAAGCACATGAGAATTATGGTTGATTAATATAGGGTCATATACAAAGTTTTCTTCATATAAGGTCTTGGTTTTTCCTCCTTCCCAATCTGCATGTGTTTTATGTTGTGGCTCTAATGTATCAAAATTTATATAGAGGTTGACATCCACTAGGTGTTCCAAGAGGATTCTTTACTACATCAAGCTCAAACCTCTATCTCATTTATTTCTTGAATCTCAAATGTTGTGTGAACCTTAGGCATCATTGCACACTAAAGAAGCCCCAAGCAAAGGTAATTAATAGATACCAAATAATTATCTCTACATGGAGTTACAAACAAGAGAACAAAAAACGTATTAAGACAGGTCTAATGGGAAAATAATGTTAAACAAGAAGAGAGGCAGGTCTTAGCGAGAATAATGGAGTTATTAAAACCACCAAAGATTTGATATCATGTCATATAAAGGTGTAACTC
Source organism: Pinus albicaulis (assembly GCA_034641835.2). NCBI lineage: Eukaryota > Viridiplantae > Streptophyta > Pinopsida > Pinales > Pinaceae > Pinus > Pinus albicaulis. The sequence goes on along the minus strand of CM076575.1, from coordinate 1,573,638,820 downwards.
CAAACTTGGATCATCTTCCATTAACATGAATCCATATTTAATATGGTAATATGACTCTTGATTTCATCTTTCAAGAGGTTAATTATGAAGATGATTTGTTTCGATAATTAATATACCTTTTGAGATTTTAAATTTTCACTACAAATAACCCAATTTAGTCTCATTGTCAACTCGTCTCTTGTTTGGGTGCCTTAATGTGCAATGACATGTTTCCAGGACTGAATTCAATGCAAGGCATATTTGAAACTCTAACTCTTTCTTCCGGTGTCTTATTAGAAATTATTTCAGTTTTCATTTTGTGTTTTCAAGCTAGATATTGTTTTCAAGTTTTTACATTTATAATTTTATTGCAATGTGGCACATTGATCAGGGCAGTACAGGAACAACCTTGAGACGGGATGATTGTGGAAAGGGTCCAGTGGAAGAACATGTAAAGTGCCAGCATTGCTCTATCTTCAGGTATTTTAGTTATTTACATAATTGAAATAATATTAATTTTGTTCAAATATGCAGACACCTGGCCATGGTATGCCTGATGATTCCCTCTATGAGGAAGAGCTTTCTTCATCCCTATCTCCATTGCTCTTGCTGTGAAAAAAGGCACGAAAAGCAAGGTCAGAATTTGATACTTTGATAGACGTGCCTCAAACACCTGAAATAGAAGAGAGGATAAAACAACTTATGACCCAGCTAGAAACATATCAGGTAATAATAAAAACTCAAAAGGATATTTTTTTTGTTCTGCATGAGATGAATTGTGATAGTTTGATTTTTAATTTTTACATTGACTAAACTAACAAAAAATTTCTTTTGTATGTAGCGTTATCTGAAACTTGCTGAACCCAGTGTTGGTGGAAGTGGGACACAAGGGCAAGAGATTGCCCAACAACCCTCTCATACACCTTCTACTCCTTTAGGTGCCAGCCAAGAAACACGCCCTGCCGAATCAGACACCCAGCCAACCGCTGAACGTGTTGGCAGTGATGAGGCTGATATGGCCAGCTTCATTATTGTGTTTCCTGGAGCTACACGTGTCAGCTCCACGGGGACCATTAATGGCACGTTGTTGGTGAACGATGAAGGTGTCCCTATAAAGCACGTACAACTCCCAAGTAAGTTTTAATATTTTAACTATTTCATGTACTCTATCTAAAACATATTTTATCATGATTTTTATTTTTAAATTAATAATAATATCTTTTCTTTTTCTTTTTCTTTATCTTTTTTTTTTTTTATTTTTTATTTTTTTATTTTTTTTTTTTTTTTTTTTCTGTGTAGGAAACAATGAGTTTTACAGGTTGTTGGAGAGCCATGTGTTGGTAATTTTTGGCCCAAACATACGCACAAGGTGGAATTCCCAGAATTCCAACCTGAAAAAAGAACTTCTCGATTATCTAGAAGCCCTTTTTGGGGTGGGCACATTTGACAGAACAGCGGTGGCTCAAGTAGCTGGAAAATATTTGAAATATACCAGGGACACCTATAGGACGCAATTGCAATTTAACCCTAGATACGAGCGTCCTCTCACAGTTCCAAAGAGTGAGTGGATAGCAGTCATCCATGACGGAAAAGAGAAAAGGGCAAAGAAAGAAGGAAAAATGCCAACTCGACCCGCAAGGTAAATTACAACTTTAATTCAATAGCTTTAATTTTCTCTATGTCTAAAATAAAAGTGTGGTATGTCTATTTGACTTCAATCTTTTGATGATAGGTTGTCTGACACCTCGAAGGAAACCAAAGCTAGGATTGAAAAAAAGGGCCATCAGAAGCTAGGCCAGGGCGGCTACTTGAAATTAGCTGCAAGAATTTTAAGTAGCTAAACATATTATAATTAATTGTATCGCCTTCCAAAATTTTTGTAATCCTATAAAATAACATTAAAAATACACAATCATATGTAATGTAAGGTGATGAATTTGGAAAAGAAACTACAGAGGAAGATAAAAATATCGCTTTCCATTTCGACTATCAAGTTGTAGTTGAATGTCACAGACGCTTGGGACAGGTCCCAAGATCCAGAATTCCTGATGAGGTAAAACATTAACCTTTCAATATGTTTGTTTTCATCCATAAATTTAATGTCTAACAACTTTGTTTAAATCAGGGGAGAAGCACTGCCAACGAGCCAAATAACCCAGTTGTAGAGCCAGATGTAGATGTTCCTCACGTGCAACCTGATCATTGTAGTGGGGACCAGGCCGACAATGCTATTATCAGTGTGGGCTGTGAAGATAATTATTTTCCACTTATAATTTTTTCTAATTATACCTTGATGGTTTCCCTTATAACGTTTTTTGAAAAACGACAAAGAATGTTTCCCTTGAGGATCTTACCACCAGAGACGAAGACAGGGCAACAGTCCCAATGACAACAACTGGTGCACCAGGAAAATAATCTCATTGCAATTTTTTTAATTAATATTATTGAACTAGTTCAATGATATTTAAAAACTGACAATTAAAATTTAATATTATCTGTTTTTGTAGGCGATGCGCCATCACTAGATGAGACCAGACATCGTGACTACGCAACTAGGTCAGCAGTGCGGGTCGAAAGGCACGAAATAGGAGTAGAGCACGATGATATTGATGATGTAATTTGGAGCTTTAGTATTAGGAAGAAGAAAAAGAAAATTTGATAATGTAAAATATTGTATTATTATAAGACAAACATTACCATACTTGGAACGTTTTTTGCGTTATATAAAAAACTCATTTATCATACTATTTTTATGTCAAGCACTAATTTCAATGTTTCCTTGCGTACTTTTTGTTGCATTGTTTGTTTATTAGTCATTGAATATTTTTTTTTATGCTCATGAAAGTAAAAAATGAAATATAGATTGGGTATTGGGGAATTCAGAGTGATGTGGGGGGCGGGGGGGGGGGGGCATAAAAGCTTCCACCTTCACGTGGTTGGCCCTATTTAGTAGAGAATAATTTATTGGAGCAATTTAATCTTCGAGAAAACCTCCCTCGATCCAACGTAGCAATAAAAAAGTCGTTCTTGACTTAATTGCTACTCTTTCAGATCGTGGGAGGCTTGTTCCAAGTTCATGCGACTGCAATAAATTGTTCTTGAATTGAAGAGGAGATTATTTAGGTATGTTTTGACATTTTCAACATATGTTCTAACATTATCATAAGAATGCATCTTAGAGTAAAAAATACTACATCAATTACTTGTATTTATTGTATAGATAATGATGGATTTTGATTGACTTGGCAGTGCAGGTACAAATCCTCTTGCATCATGAGCAATACAACTTATTAACCAGGGTAATGTCTAGGATATTTTTTCTTGTGCGCTTGACCAGGTTTGTAATGTCACATTTTGTAAGTTCCTTTACAGTTCATAATTCAATATTAAGCTTGTTCATGATTATTATCTAGGTTTTTTGTATGTGTTTTTTCATCTATTTGATTATAAGAAACTCTGCATGTTTCCTGTTGTTCACTATGATTTCTCCATTTACCGCTCCCAAGATGAATCCAAATTTATTGTTACATAGGTTACTTTAATGTTACTATGATTTCTCCATTTACGATTTCATAGTTGACATCATGTAAAGTTGTTGATCTCAGGTTGGTGATGAGCTTTAGTTCTCCGAATTTGGGGCTTTTCTAATATTTTCTCCCTCATGTCATTCCTGCATCACCTCATTGTTTGAGCATGCCAATTTTCTACCACTTGTATGAATTGGCACATGTCAATCTCTGAGTGGTGCCACATTTCACCTATTTTCGGCCCACTTGACCACCTGAAAAACTCAAATCCACACACCCCGTGTCTTTATCATGGAGTGCCACATGTCCTAGATATTTTAGATGCTAACATCATGCTTCTAATGTGTTATGTCAACCAATCACAGTGGTCCATGTGGCCTTGTGCCATGTCACCAGTCTGGAAGAGAGATTTGAGCCTTTTCTTTTCATAATTTTTCTATTATAATTTTTTTCTTCAGGACAGGAAATCCCTTTTGCAATAGATGGGGATTTCCCCATTTCCCTAGAGTCATCTCCTAGGACACCCTTCAAGCCATCATCCAAGAGGAAATCTGCAAGTCTCTGTTGTTGCCCTCTTGCCCTTGAATTATGTGCTTCTAGAAGACCAGTTAGGGCACTCTTCTAGCCCTTATTCCATTGCTTCATCATTGTGTCAACTTCTCCCATAGGCTGCTTCTATTTTTTGTCCACTTAAAGGAAGAAAACAATACCCTAGGGTGAGGTGCTCCTCAGCTATCCCTACCGCACTTATGGACCAACCAACAATATGAACGTTTCCCTTACTTATGGAGACACCCCCTATGCTACTGCACATTCAATTCTAGGAGCTACTTGCTAAGGAACACTCCTACACTATGCCTAACAACCCTCCAAACAATCCCTCTAACTATTGTTGTATAATCCCTTGTGTAATCCCGTCTCCTTCCTCAACACATATCGATAGAGGACAACTATTATGAGTCAGTTAATTTGATTTGAACCCATGATCAATGCGCTGTTGTTTGCCATAAAATTGCATTGTCCTGACAGGTCTATGTGAGATGGCCTGTCAACGTGCCTTTATTTCTCATCTTGCAGGTCCAAGCCAGGCATTGAGTCCAGTTTTTCTTCCTTTATTTCTCATCTATTCATTTTTACTACTTTTTATATGTACCAAAAGTGCCATTGCCAATGAAGGTAGGTGTTACTGAGAATTTTAAGTGCAATTTCTTTAAATTTCTCAAGTTTTTGCCCTGAAAGTTGAACTCTTGAGCATGCATTTCATCCTTTCCTCAGCTCTGTCTGGCAGAGCAGACTAAAAATGTAATGGCAGACATGTTTGTTCAAGTGAAGCCTGGCCATATAGAACTACCACCTTTATGGACTCTGCAAGAGGATTGCCTTTTTTTTTGGTTGCAATTAAAGTTGCATTTTTTTCATCAGGCAATACAAACTGTTATCAAATTTCAAGGTGTAATTCCAATCTAACTAAGATGGGGCAGACAACATGCCATGAACATCCAATTCAAAAGTGCTTGTTAGGGTTTAAGTAGCTTACAGTTCTTTTTCCTGACATTAGTTTTTGAAATATCAATTTGCTAAACTGTTTTAACCCAATTTTCTCTTGATTTTATGGAAATGGGGTGTTTGGATATAGAAAATTTAATCTCTATTATTTTGGCTTCTCTTAGTATGAATACAATTTTAATATGTAAAACCCATTACAATAAGTAATTAAGTGTTCACTGGAGAAGAAATACCCAATTTCAATACTCGTTCTCTCTTCCTTAGTATGGTAGTTCACTCAAGTCCTCCGCCTCCTGCATACATCCTGAACTCTGAATCAATTAATTGCGAGACTATCATGCTGAGATACACCATGTTCAAACTCTTTGACAGAAGAGCAGACAAATTCATCTCCATATGGGCAGAGAGGAAGAAATTGCAGGTTTAAGGTTTAGTCATTGCAAATGGAATCACCGCACTTTTGACTATTTTTCAATCCTCCCAAATGCTATTGAGGAAGAAAAAGTAAGTATATTGTTGATCCATGGTCACCTGTTAAGCCTTTCAGATAGTTGGAAGAAACCTACTATTTAAGGGGCTGAAGGTATACCTCTCCTATGCTTGGCGATCTATATAATTATGACCCTATATGAGATTCAAATGATCATCTCTGGGGTCTATTATATACATTAACATAGTAGTCAAGCAAGGGTGTCGTCTGCCTCACATTCTTTGGACCTCATATTTGTGTATGAGAGTTTCTCATTTCAAAATACATGGGTGGTAAAGGTGGAGTCCCTCTATGGGATCTCCATTTCACTATTTTTTGACAACACTATCCTTCTATTTCACGAATCCAAAAACAAAAGTACATTTTGAGCTCATTCTGGGATGAACATGGTCTTCAAGTCCACCTTGCAAACACAAAAGCATGTAAGTTAGCTCTCCTTCTTTTCAAGGATAGCAGGTATAAATGGCGACATCCTAGTCTTTCCTTTAAATGCTATTATTTGGTTCATCTTTTAACTTGTTTTCGACATTTGTATCAATGTTGAATAAAGGATTGCAACATTAAAAATCTTGGAGAGACGATGTTTCCAACTTCAGTTTTAGGATATTCAGGCTAAGTTCTGGTTTATTGAAGTCTTTTCATAATACTTTGTTACACATGACTTTCATTTTCTTCTTGCAGAATTTATAGAAATGAATGGATATCTTGTGAACTGTTGTAAACAAATTTAGTTATATTACCATGCTCAAGAGAATTTAATGTTTGTCATTATTGGAGGACAGAGATATACCATAAGAGCTTGGTTCTGTGTTGTAGCTTTTTATTAAGACTTGAATCAGTTAAACCCTCGCACCTACTTCAACCCTATATTGAGGCTTGGTTCTATTGAAGCCACCATACTGTGGACCTCTTCATTGCAGTCTCAGGCCAGGGATATAGCTATAGGATTTTGACATATTTTATGCAGTGAAAATCTATTAAAATCTCAGATTATCTCCTATTTACTGATGCTTGGATAGAACTGTCGAATTAGCTAAGTCACCTATTTACTTAAAGCTAGCACATTTGGCGGAATTTTTTTTTAAATATTTTTAACCAAGATTGGATGTTATGTACTACATATAGAAATCTGGAGGGGAATGGAGCGTTCAGGTTGTACAATGTATTACTTTAGTCTTATGATTTATCAATGTTCTATTGGAAACTAAGCTGATTGCTGGTAGAGTTCTGTTGCGTTATTCTATTGTAAATTAAGCATGCATTTCATCCCATTTGGTTATTTTGTCATTTCTGAATCCTGAACTCATCAACCCTTTCTGTCAAACTGATAAACCCTAAATAAAAAACTGATAACCCTTTCCTCATAAAAAAATGATAACCCTTTCCTCATTGTATTGTTTGTATAGTTATGAATAGTTAAATTTTGATCTTCAAGTCTATTTCTTACAATAGCTAGCATTCATACATTAAGAACTACTTACATAGGTAAGAATGAATTACTTAGCTAGAATTACTTACACAGGTAAGAATGACATATAGGAAGGGATATAACTACATGGAAGAAGCAAGAGGTTCCTTAGCTTCTGATATGCAAACCAACCATAAAGATGTTCATCCCAGGACTTAAGAATAAGGTCAATAAAGGAACCTTATTTGGCACAAAACTGACACAGAATCTCGAAAATCTTCTCTAGCTCCTTAAATCAATCATGGTATTGTGGATAAACTATAACCTTATTCTTTTCCCTTGCTTTGTCTTATAGTTCTTAGATACTTCTTGAAGCTTATCAATGAGTCTTTTACCCTGTTCTTGACCTGCAGCTTCTGAAAATTCAACCTGAAGATTAGGCCAAGACCAGGGAAGGTAATGTAATTTGAATTTATTATAAGAATGGATTTAGAATTTTGTATGCTTTGATTGATCGAAATTTGTGTGAATAGACTCTGTAATTGGGGGATTTTACAATAGAAGTGTAAGTCGAGAGATTTTTCTCTCTGTGTTCAATAAAACTATGGACTTGTTGATATCTGGGTATGTTATTGAAAATCTCCCGAAGGACTCATTCCTTCGATTAGGAAACCTCTGTGTATGATTGGAAGAATAATATATGTGTATTATTCTCTGTCTTCCTTTGAATTTCATATTCTCTGCGAGTGAATCGAATGTGATTGCCCTGTATCGAAGTTTGCAAAAGGGAATAGTGGCTCTGTTGGGTGGGCAAAATCACGTCCTCGGTGTGTAATTTGAACGAATATACCCTGTGTGAAAGAGTCAATTCTGTTCCATGACCGTAGCAGGATATGCTCTGTCTATTCGAAGAATAGCGATAGAACCCCTGTCTATTAAAGCGATCACAGTTAGAGGCAGTGGTGTTGTATTGTCATTAGTGAGGCGATATTACTGAGACTCAGCCACAGCATTAACGTGAGGAGTTAAGTCGAATAATTGTAGTAAAAATGCAGTGAAACCCAAGTTAACCACTGTTTAATTACCAGAGTAGGAGAAGTGGTTTCGGGAGGCAATACCACGGGTTTCGCGCGGCATCAGGGCCAAAGGCGGTTTTTTCCTTTACCAACGCGATCCAACAATATTTGGACACGTCACCTCCTAAATACCACCCATATCGCATTTTTCTGGAGCACTAAAGTCCAGTGAGGAAAAAAACACGAATTTGATGAAGTCCGTCCGATCTGCCAGGCAATAGATCCAATGGTAATCGTGCTGCAAGCTTCACGATAGATAAATTAAGGTATCAACCAACGGTTTCAATAATATTAAATATTTATTTAATTCGGAAAAGTTGGATAATGGATGCATGGGCCCCATGGAATACAATATGTAATAGAATGTCATGTTGTTAGAATTAATGGGTATTAATGTTATAAGTCTGAAGTTCGATGGTTATTAAAGGAGTCGGGCTATTGTGTTATTTTGAAGGCCAAAAGGCACTAATACGATTCAAGGGTAATGTCATAGTCAAGGGAGTAAAAGGAGGTTTGAACTTTGGGTTATTATCCTTTGATGCAATATTCCGAAAGGGGGTTTAAAAAAATAGTTAAGTGTTTTAAGGAAAGGTGGAGCTTTAAGGGTTAATTGAATATAATTTCAAACATTCATTGTATGCATTGTGTAAATATTGGATATAAACTCCAAGGGGTTCGAACCATAAAGAGAGGTATTATGATATGTGAGGTTTTAACCCAAGGATGAATATTAATTTAAGCATTGATATATATGTTATGCCCGCCAAACCTTGTATGAATTGAAATTGTATGATAGGCATTATCATGGCTATATGAAAAAGGTGACTTTGAGCATATAATATATTGGGCACTTATAAAGTTAATGTTGGGTTGAAAGGAAGATTATAATTGGGTTTATGTGAAATTCAAAGAGTTGAATTAAAAAGCGAAAGAGGGTGTATTGTATGGTTTAATAACCATAGTCTTAAAAGGATATGAGCCTCCACAGTGTTAATGGTTGCCCAGGTTTAAAATTATTTGGGCTAAATGTGAAGTGCATTTCTTTTATATGCACAGAGACAAGAAATTGTGGGTTGAGCAGGTAGCCCGGGCATCACTTCATTTGCCCATAAAATATTTATCCTTTTGTAAATATGATTATCATAAACTTGACCTTCAACCTTAAGCAAGAGCGAGTTATAATAAATGGTTAAGAGGTTTCAAACTTTATTGGATATTCTTTCATCTTCTTCCATAAATCACAAAGAATATTGTATCGAATGTCATGTATAGTCACATGTCACTGTTTGGTGTCATCATAAATGCTTGTTTCTATAACTTGGTCGAGAGATTAGCTTCAAAGAGATGTAGGATTTATTATTTTAGTCTTGGTCCTAGATTCCTTTAGGATTCAACCTATAGAACTTTTGGAAAGATGCTTCAGACCATAGTCTCAAATTAGGATATAGACTTTTGGATTGCAGACATAGAGCATAGAGGATAAATTACTTGTAAAAGGAAAGAGAATCTATCAAGAGTATTGATTTGGCTTCCAATAACGTCTTTCAATGATGGCTACTACAGAGAAGATGATCTTCAAGTCCATTTGTTACAATAGCTAGCATTCATACATTAAGAATTACTTACACATGTAAGAATTACTTACTTAGCTAGAATTACTTACATAGGTAAGAATGACATCTAGGAAGGGATATAACTACAGGGAAGAAGCAAGAGGTTCCTTAACTTCTCATATGCAAACCAACCATAAATATTTTCGTCCCAGGACTTAAGAATTAGGTTAATAAAGGAACCTTATTTGGCACAAAACTGACACAGAATCTCGAAAATCTTCTCTAACTCCCCAAATCAATCATGGTATTATGGATAAACTATAACCCTATCCTTTTCCCTTGCTTTGTATTATAGTTCCTAGATCCTTCTTGAAGCTTATTAATGAGTCTTTTACCCTGTTCTTGACCTGCAGCTTCTAAAAATTCAAAAAATTCTTTGGAATTCAGCTCCATGTCCCCTGTTTTGGCCTTCATTTATTTGAAATCCTTGTATATTCATAGATATTCACAGATTATTGCTTCCATTATTGATCAAATTCACATATCTATTCACTGGAGTAGTGAAACAAAACTATGCATTGCATACCATATCTATGTAATTTTCCTGCAGGCATTGTTCTAATGGTGACCCTTTTCGGGTCAAAGTCTTTACAAATATGAATGCACTTGAAATGGAAATAGAAAATGTAGTTTGTCATGCCACAGTGTGTCATGGTTATGTGGTAACATTTTCTATGGAAGCTTTATGTACTATGTGAGAGTTGTGTTATTCTATTGATGCACCGTAAAATATGTATAATATTATTTTGATCAAAGTGGGTGCACCTCAGTGTTTCTATTTTCATGTGTACTATGTTTATAGCAAACTGGATTTTGCTGCTCCATTTCATTTCATGCATTTCCAGGAAAAATCAAACAGGTTCTTGAAAATGGTTGCATGATTGGTGTAAACCCCTCAGTTCAGATTTTGTTCTTATTTTTCATTCTGGGAAAATTAAATAGTTTGCATTTATAAAGGGAGTATGTCCATAAGTACAGGTGTGAAGGTGCCAAATACAATTTTCATGTTGGGAAATGTCTCACCTAAAAAAAGAATGATGACGGCAATACCCTTACCATTCAAATCACATGTATTTTTTGGAAAAATTGATGGAGATTGGGAATGCGGATCTTTCCATTGAGTTATCTGATATTCATTCATGTTAATTGTTCAAATTCCCATATTTGTTTGTTGATTGCATGTTCTATGTAATTAATCATTATGGTATCTTCTATGTGGAAATAAATCGATATAGAAGCCCATTCTTTATTACTGATGGAGTCAAATCCCCTCTCTAAATTCAGAAATATGTTGGTTCATATGTATTTAACAGGGTAACCAAATCATGATTTCCCTATGGATTTACTTTGCTCATGGATGCCAATCGCATTCCAGACCTTCAGCACATGTAATCTCTTTTTAAAAGGGTGAGTGCACTTGAGCTGATTCGGTTGGCTCTCAGTGCATACATTAAAGCTACTGGGCAAGGCATTATATTGGATGAAATGAAAGAAAAGGACATGGTGTCATCAATTCTAGACTTGAAAGCACGACTTGATACAATATGGGAAGAATTTTTTTTGAGGAATGAGGCCTTTTCTAATACTATCAAGGATGCCTTTGAGCATCTGATAAATCTAAGGCAGGTTAGTTATTATATGTTTATGCTCATTTTCTTTCTGTTTATACAGATTTAATTATACAATTTAGTTACTATATGTTTATGCTCATTTTCTTTCTGTTTATACAGATTTTTCATTGAATTTGTGCTCTTGATTATCAAATTAAGTGAGACAGAAAGTTTGAAAGGATTAATGACAAAAAAACTAAAGGTAAGTAATGAAATAATGTTTTTAGGTAGACAATTGCATTCATAATATTAGATATATTGTTTTTTCATTGATCTGAATTATGGCCTTTGTCTGCAGAACCAACCAACAAAACTTATTGCCAAATTTCTTGATGAGAAACTTCGATATGGTAACAAAGGTACTTCAGAGGAGGAGTTGGAGAATACACTGGATAGAGTTCTCGTTTTGTTCAGGTTTATTCAAGTAAGGGACCAACTGATATTCATTTATAAAAGTCTTATATACTAATTAACCCCAACAAATGAGATGTACTAATAGATTAATATTTCCTCATGTACGCACTATGGTAGAATTTAAAAGTGGTATGAGACCCAAATGTACATCTTCAACCATTAGAATTGGAGCTTAACAAATCTTGTGCATCAATTCGAGCAATATATGCACAAGACGAGGCACCAATAACAGGGTTTCCCCAAAAGCTTCAATTATCTATGCAAAACAAAGAGTTGTTGGAAGTTTCGTTTTAGCTATCTTGTGTATGTGATGGATAGATAAAATTGTTATGAGCTGGATATTGAAATACACTTAGATTGCTCCATAAATATAAGGGTTTCATGTAACCATATGAAAGCCCTTCTATTGTTTTTTATTTATTTATCTTATCCATTGTATCTTGGAAAGTTTTTAAGGTATCCTTGGGGAATTTCATGTGGATTTGCAATAAATCTTAGGGGTACATATCATGCAACAACTAGATCATTTGAATTTTGAGCGACCATTATATTATGTGGAATAATTGGTTTTTTATTTAATATTGGGCCTGTTATGTTCAATGGATTTTTTATATCTTTAATATCTCCTTATCCAGATGATTTGGAATAAACAAAAGAAGAATATTTTTTAAATTCAATTTGAGTCTTTGAATAAAAAACAAAAATAAATAATCTTTCATAACTTCAAAATTTTCAAGTAAAGTAGTTGTTTTTAGAGTAGTACATTTCTTCAAGAAATATAAATGCCTTTGAAGATTATTCATGGGTTTCCTCAACAATATGAGAAGTGCATATTGAAGCTCTGTGTTAAAATTTGAAGCAGCGATTGTAAGTTTCTGTGAATTGATCACAGAGTGATCGATTCCCCAAATTACCTCTATTATTGATTTAACCTCTATGTAGAAGGCTGAATTTGAAATCCTGTATATGATTGTGTTTTAGTGATGCTCTGTTCTGACGGGCGAAGATCCCATATGAAATTTAAGGGCGTATTTGAATAGGAATTCGGGCTTTGAATGTAATTGCAGTCGAATTATCAACCATAGTTGTGAAGAATTCACCGAGAAATACCGAAGAAGAATAATGGTGGAAGCGATGGTGTGGTTTTATAATTAAACCTTGAAGCTATGCGATGGATAATTTTAAACTTGCAAAGGCCTGAATCGAATGAACTGTAATAAAATGCGTAGACGGAAACTTGAATAGAGGAGAAGAGGAACCTTGCAGGAATAGTGAAACCGGGGTTAGAATACCGGCTGTATCGCACAATTTCACAAGTGGTAAGTTGTATTTGAATTTCGAACGCGATATACGTAGTTGGCTAACACGTGGAGAAGAATGGTTTTGGAAAACCATTTATATCGTGCTAATTTTGTGAATTAATGCTCGTTCATTTAAATCACGTGATATGTGTTTTAATCCGTTGGATCATTGATGTTGGCGCGAAAATGTCCCTGCCATCAGATGATAAGGGTGATTTAAGTACCGTGAGGTTGGAGAGATAAACTTCAGACAGTGTGATTGCGCGACTACCGTTGGATCACTGAAGGGTAGCATGATAGACTTGCAGCCATTGGATGGGGCGATAGTTAATGCAAAGGTATGTCAAATGAACTGTGGGCCCGAGTCAAAATTATGTCAATATTTGAATATAACCAAAGCTCAGAGTTGTATGCTGTGGGTCCAATATGGTTCATTGTCGGTATTTGATTTCTAGTCAAGGTCAGAGTATTATATGAGCGGATATCCATATGTGTTGGAAACTAACTAAGACAAGGCCCTATGATGTTTGTTGGGTAATATAAATTTATACTAAATAAATCAATCCAAAGGTGAATGCCACACAAAGTAATGTTTTTTTTTTCTAAGTAAAATTAATCTATTAACAGAAGAAGTAAAGTACAGCAGGCCGAGGCCGGATCATTGCCCAGTATTATGGCATTTTAAACCGAAAAACCTGAGATGAAGACTGCCCTTCAGGAGGGAAACCAGTCTGAAATAGTAAATGAGAAAATTACCACGCAGGGGAACCATAGAATTTAAGTGCTGGAGACCATATCTTGCAAAAAAAGATGCATATTCGGAGACAACAGGAAACTCATAAACAAGCCCATGAGTAAGGGCTGAAATGGAGCAAAAAAACCAAAAAGAAGAGGAGGAACTACTCATCAGGAGGTTCGTAGACGACTCTGCACCAGAGTTCATCTGGCTCCCCGTCATCATTGTACAGGTCGACAACAAAAGTGACCACCTTCCTGGGAGGTGGAAGAACCATTTGCGCCTCGCTCACTTGCCCAATGTCGCTTTGCACCGCATCCTGCATCTCGCTTGGCAGACTTACCATGTCCTTGCTCACCTGGTCCTGCGTGGCCTTGCCCTCCAGATCCCGCAAGTCTATACTGTCTGGGTGCATCGACCCCACATTCGGCCCTGAAGTCTGAGCCGCCGAGATGCTACGCTCCGCCGGGCAAGAACTGGGAGCATCTGCCTGAGGCTCTTCATGGAAGACGACCATGATTGAGGCAGTTACCCAGGGTCGATTGAGAGAGCTATTGAATGAAAAGTGTGCGGTGTGGGTTTATGCAGGAAGAGTTGAAGGACTGGGGGAATCAAGGCGACGACTAGAGCGGAGAAGGCGGCCTCTTTGAACTCTTGTTAGGCTGTCCGAATGGGAGGAGGACGCAGGGGAGGTGCTGGAGGTGGAGGGAGAATGCCACATTTGGTGCCTTATGGTGCCTCTCTTGCATTGCATTCTTTGCCTAAGGCGTGGCATTTTCTCAGTCGAGACAGCAAGGCAAGGAAGCCAAGGAAGCGAAGGAATGACGGATGACTGAGGCGTATGAGGATACAGAGAGACTGAAGCAAGCTTGCAGGATCCAAAATGAGAGAAGTGGAGATTTTCTCCAAAATCCAGACAGCAATTTAGACTGCTCCTCTTGCCAGTAACTGTGCGCGCATTGGATAGCCTAGCATCCGGGGTGCACCACTGATTCATTGGCAGGGGAACTCTATTCGAACCAGAGATTTTCTCCATACTATCTAACCATTTGACCATGCAACAATAAACCCTCTGCAATCAACCACCATAAATATGAACTGAAGGCCGAGCCATGTCGCAGCACGCGAAATTGTATCGAGGATTGGAATTGTGGTTGTATCAAGTGCCTGGAGTTAATGCCATTAAAAACTGAGCAGTGCAATTTAAAAGCTAAGTGACATCTTCCTTGCGGGTGGGCAGGTGGCTTCCCGTCATGCCGCACCCCCATCCCATCACCTTATGCAATGTCATCTGCACCCACATCTGGGAACCACACAAAGTAATGTTATGATAGGTCTTGGGGTTAAAATATATAGTGGGGGTTGGAAATATAAACCCGATTGGTGTTTAAACAAATCGTTTCTATAAGGCCTAGGATCTCGGTTGTGAAACAACCTTGGGTCTGAAGTGAGGGGTTTGAATGTAAGTGGACATGGGGTTATAACCTAAGAAGAAATAGTGCGATATTAAAGCTTCCGAAGTTATAAGGTGAAATTTCCAGAGTTGGTTTGATATTTATGAAATTTACCCGCTATCAATATCACCTAGTGAATGATTTTAACCTTATTCCTTCTCTTGTTTACTAGTAAGAAGGAAATAATCATCTCCCCGAAATCAAAAATTGGAAGAATAAGTGTCAATGTTTGAGACTTCAAAAAATGGTGAATACTTTCATCCGATATTTGAATATATACTATTTGCAAAGAAACTGAATTTTCACTTAAATTTTCTCAGAAAGAAACTGAAGCAATCAAAATTGATTTTGATGACAAAATTCATAGACATCACCAGCTTGGTAATTTTTATTTTTTTTTAAATTTAACCAGCCGTCGGTATACTGACGCTTTATAAGCGTCGGTCTTGCGATTCCCTATAAACGTCGGTCTTGCGACGCCTTATACGCATCGGTCTTGCGACGTTCAACTGTACGTCGGTATTGCGACACATCTTCCTGGCGTCAGTATTGTGACGCTTTTGCATAGCGTCGGTATTACGACACCTTAGTAATCATCGGAAGAGCGATGTTCACGTTGAACCACATATCATCAGAATTATGACAGCTTACACATGTCGGAAGAGCGATGGTAAAAACGTCGGGCCACATATCGTCGGAATTACGACAATTTACACACGTCGGAAGAGCGACAGTTTACGAACGTCGGAAGAGCGACGGTAAAAACGTCGGACTACATATTGTCGGAATTGTGACTGTTTTCGCATGTCGGAAGAGCGATGGTTTGGAAAGCATCGGAAGAGCGACGACTGTTTCGAAACGTCGGAAAATGTGTCGGTATTGCAACACTTTGGAAAAGAGTCGGAATTGCGACGTTATGGCTAACCAAGTTTTGTCCGGCCTCGAACTGTCGCTCTTGTGACGACTATGTGTCAGAATAGCGACGAACTAGCCGTTGGAAATTGGGTTAAATTTTCTAGTGACATTGCCCCCATATTGTGTTGTACAATGTGCATCTCGACGCAATAACATAAGCATTTTTTAATGTTGTTCATAACCTAGATCTAGTTGAATCTTTATTTCTAGTAAAATAATATCATATCAACTTAGTTAAATTATTGATGGATTAAAGTTTAGATATTTATTGATTATAAAATATAAATTATGGGATTCACAATTTTTTATTATAGAGGCTCAATCGAGCTTAATAGCTTGATCGAGCCCCTACTAACCACATAAATGGCTCGAATGAGGGTTTACGAAACC
Source organism: Pinus albicaulis (assembly GCA_034641835.2). Classification (NCBI taxonomy): domain Eukaryota; kingdom Viridiplantae; phylum Streptophyta; class Pinopsida; order Pinales; family Pinaceae; genus Pinus; species Pinus albicaulis. The sequence continues at coordinate 1,573,622,401 of CM076575.1, read as the reverse complement.
CTTGATTTAGATATTTGAATTTGAAATTTAAGTGCTCAATCTAGCTTTTGAAATCCTAAAATCCACAATTGCAACACCCCTTCTGCAAAATTTCTTACAACACCATTTTGTTCCTTGGTGGACATAGGGTAAAATTTTTCCTTAGGTGGCAAAGTTGACCATGTTGGATTCATGAAGGAATTTTCTATCCAATGACATATGAGTTTGATATTTTTGAATTAATATGATATTTTTCATGTAATTTATTTTAAACATAATGCTTGAATTTTTTTTGAACAATTTTAAATAGGTTGAATAACAAATCTATAGCATAATACATAAACAACGAAAAAAATTCAAAAAATGTCACTATATTTGTTTATGAGTCCCCTTTAAAAGGGTACTCTTAGTTTTTCAATTTATTTAAATAGTTGAGAAAAAACCTTACACGAACACATGTGTGTGTAAAATGAAATTAAAATTTTACTTTTCCAATTTCGAAAAATAATAAAAAATATAATTTTGCATAAGAAAATAAATTTTTAATATGAAAAAATTACCTCTCCGGGTAGACGATGCTCACACACACACACACATACACACACACAAATATTTAAATTACACATTTTAGACTAAGTTATGCTATGTGAACACACACATACCTCTTAAGATGTGTGAAAATTTACAAGGAAAAACATTTCTTTTAATCGGCAATTGACATATTATATGACACTAATTTGTTTTAAAAAACAATCATCATGACAACAATATAACTCTCCACAAATGGTCATTTTACTCTGATTCAAAATTCACAATGCTTATACGAATTCTGAGGGCTTTAATTCAATAAAAGAGTAAAATTATGAAATTTCATCGCCATATTTGGCCCAAAACTATAACCCATATTCACGCATTCACCCAATGAATAATAGATAATGATATGGTATAAATAATTGAGCCCTCCTAGCTATTATAAAAGCCACATATTATATATTTTCCATATGATATTGGATATAGTGTTTCTTGATCATTTTGACTTAATGAAATTGCTAAGAACATAAAGATAATAATTGTATTTTGAGGAGCCTATTGGATAAGTTTTTAAAACATGTTTTTATGGGATATCACCTTTTCCTTATAGTGTTTAATTCATTTTGATTAAAATTATTATCATTTCATATGAATAATTTTTTCCCAAAATAATGAACTAGTGTCCTAGAATTTTCCTCTTACTAATATTTGTTGAAATATTTATACCTTAAAAAAACCATTATTGGCCCACCTTGAAATTGTAAAAAACTTTGTGATATTGGTCGTAACTTGTATCTTAGTAGGCTTGACATAGTCATTCAATGCACTTTTAAAAAAGAGGGGCTGCAAGGGCAGCAACTCCCTACCGGCAATCGGCAGGGATATGAATATGGCTGCATCATAGAGAATGGCTATAGCATAGTCCCTTTATCTATGCTACCGGCTAAGTATAATGTAAGGCCAATGGTAATTGCAATCATATGCTGTCAATATATTAAAGGAAATCTCCTATAAAAGATAGAAAAATAGTTGGAGTTAATTGGAGAGCCACATGACACATTGTTACACATGAAATTACCCACAGATAGAATAATATAAATATTGAAAGTCAATATATTAAAGGAAATATCCTATAAACTATAGTTGAAAAGATAGTTCAAAAACCATAGACTATAAGGTTTAAGCTTCTGTCACTTCTGTGACTAAAACAAAACAACAACTAGAAGCAGTAGTAATGATATTTGACTGTGATTCTCATAACAACATGAGTAAGATCATGCAGATACTATGCCTGTTAGTGTTGAAAGCACAAAATAAGAGCTGGGATTCCTTGAATAGTTTTACGAAGGTATATCCTAAAAATTAGTCTTTGACACACATTGAAATGGTCTTATATTACAAACACTTGAATGGAATTGGATGACAATTCATTCACCCTCCACTTTCATTTCTTACACAATATAAATATGGAGCTAGCTTGCCTCTTGTGTTGCAGGAATGATTTCATATTTGTCTTCGTGAGCATTTTCCACCACTATTTCTCCTTTTGAATCATGAGCAACCTTGTTATTGGCCAAGATTTCCACTGTCCATTCATACTATTGACATTAGAACACATCAATCCTAGCCACAATGTGTTTGAAACAAAACAACCCTAACGTCAATGATAATAGTAGTTTATAAGGAAAAACATAATAGTTTATAGAAATTAAGCACCACATTAGGTAGCCACCCTAGGATATAAAACAAACATTGAAGACATAATGAGGATACTAGTTATAATGCATTCATTTTATTATAGGAACATAAGGGTTTTAATGGTATATTCGTCGACCTCTCAGGCCATCGCACAATAGACATAAGGTATTTAATGGTAAATGTAAAATTTTTCATTCCATTTAGGATTCCTATACTTGTGTAATTTTGTCATATTTTTACTAATATCTCGAATTTTTTTGTATATAGGTCTCTAAGGGATTTGTCATGGTTCTAAGAAAAGGTCATAGTTTTTTGGCCAAAGCTGTGGAAGAAGAAGCTATGGCCCAAGTGGCGTAACAATGACAAGATGAACAAAATATTTATAAAATCAAATTTTTTTTCTAAGTTGTACTAATCTATTAATATGAAAAATGGTTTACAGAGCAGGACTTACCTCTGGAACTGCATAAATATCCAATTTTGGAGGGAATCTTTAGCAAAAAAACAAAAAAGAGACCACCCCTAATGGGGAAACTGACCCAGAAAATGCTGCCCATAGATGGGAAACTAGCTATCACAAAGTTATACAAAAATACAACTTTTACAATCAAGTTGTCCCAAAAATACAGCAAAGCATTAAAATAGACCAAAAAAAGGTGAGGAGACATGCCTATGCCATGGAAGCCAATCAGGCTAGCTGTCGAGGTGTGTTGGAGGAGGCTCCTCCACAATGGGACATCAATACTCCTCATCATAATCATCATCGTCTCCCTTGGACTGCTGCGTAGTGTGCTCAGGAGAGGAAGTTGAGCGACCTTTCTTCAACTACCTATCCAAATGAACAAAACTCTCGTTTCCATTTCCCACACTGCTAGAGGACTGTGAAGCAGATTTGACAGGTAGGGCAGTTGATTTTCTGGAATCTTGAGGAGGCCCCATGGAGATGGTGGATTTCCTCATGTGCTTTCTGGAACCTGAGCTAGTGTCACCACAATGCACCTCCTGAAACACACAGAAATGGTAGCAATGATTCTTGGATTATCCAAGACACTGTTGAAGTGGAATTGAGCCACATTTTCAGCTGAAGGCATGGTGCTGAGATCTTTGTGGATGGAAAAAGGTGGGCGAGAGCTGGCACCTCTGCCACCACCTCGCCTGCACCTCATACGGTGTCGTCTCGGCATGCTGGGGATGGAGGGAAAATGAAGAGACTGAGAGGGTGAACAGAAGGGTGAGTGTGGGAGATGAGAAGGTGAGCAAGATGAATTCACGCAGCGGCCAAACCGAAGGGAAGGTGAGTGCAGTGGAGAGGCGTGAGGCGAGCACGACTTGAAGTCTTCCTCGGAGGGATGGTGAGTGCAGTGGAAGGGCGAGGGGTGAACAACGCAATGTGAAGATGGAGGGCTATCAACTCTATACGTCTGTTTAGAGAGACGAAGACAGAGATGGAGCGGTGAATCAGTGGAGCTCAAGAGTCGAGTAGAGGTGAAATACATAGACAGAGAATGACGGGCATAAGTAGCATTTATGGAAGTGGGACGCCGCTCGATTGAAGGATGGGCCGAGCAAGTTGCAGAGTTAAGGCAGAGTGTGGGAGTGTTGAATGTTGAACACGCTTCACCGAGGAGATTTAATGTCGTGGTACAGTCCTCTGGGGTGGCCAAGTGTCATGCCTTAGGCCAGCCACCACATTATTCTCATAACTCACCTGCATCCGGGAAAAATCATTCAATCTTGCCTATTAAAATCATTTGTATTAGCTCTAGAGAGACAATCCTCAAATGTAATGTTCCTATAGTAAAAACCCTTGGTTATATATTAACAATACTATTCCTATAGTAAAAACCCTTGGTTATATATTAACAATACTATAGATGATGTAGACATGAGTATGCAATGGAAAAAATACTTGTTGATAACTCTGCAGATAAATGGCTTGGCATATAAGTGATCTTTAGGAAAGAAATATAAAGTACATTTATGAGTATATAGTTAGAGAAGTTTGAGTACCCCTAGAAGAAATGATTATTTTTAAAGAAGTAAAATACTAATGAGAATTACAAGGTTAAAGAAAAAAAAAGTGAAGTAAAATCTCTTCACCCAGAAGCACAAGGAATACTTTTTTGGCAAGAAATTTTCAAAGGAGAGTAGATAAAAACATAAAAAGAAAAGCTTTTAACAAAATTGGTGAATAGTCATTTTCTGTTATGGAAGTTGAACAACGTGAAATATTTAATAAAAACACACAAAATTTTCCAAAATAGATAGAACTTGCAACCATGTCTGAACCCTGAAAATTTATCACAGTGATCAAGAAAATCTACGGTGAAAAAATAGGAGTGAAAAAAGTGAAAGATTTAATACTGGCACAACAATTTTCCAAAATAAAAAATGTCTACCTTCTTCTGCAAGGTGAAGTACCATATGCAAAGTCGACAAAATACTTAATATTCCATCTTAAAACAATAATTCTACAGTCTAGTCAGTGAATGGCTACTAATAATGTGTAGATGCTAATGAATAAATGCATAAATTTCTCAAAATACACCAGTGTTTGTAGGAAACAAGCTAACCCCCAAAAAAATGCATGAAGATGACGCAAACGAGGGTTCAAAGAACAATAATTTGACAACTATTAACTATAATTGAAAATATAAGATAAATATATTCATAGTCACCACAACGATTCACCGACAAAATAAGTAAAGGCTTTAGCCGGTCAGTAAGGGCCTTCCTCTCACTGGAGCCAGTAACTCAGACATTAAGGTTAAAGCATTGAAGTGAAAATATTGGGGTCAAATATATTAATACACATCTAGTTAGAGATAACTAATAAGATCTATTGCATTGATTGTGAAGTTTCATCCTTTTTTTTTTCTTTTCTGAATTTGTCTACTTCTATTATTGATACAGAAAAGTTACAGAGAGGCCCTGGCCTCAAAATATCTTGCCCAGAGTTGCAGCATTCTCGCAATTACAAAACTGATGGTTTTCCAGATATACTTTAGAAACTGAAACTACACCACTAGTCCAAAACATACAATAACAGATGTGTCGCCCTCGCAGGGGAAACCGACTAATAGACATAGTAACAAAAGTCTGAGTTTGTAAACTGGTAAACAAAGAATTGAGCCCAATAGAGCGACTATGAAACAAAAACCTATGAGAGTAGACCTATTTAGGAATCATGAGAAGTGGGAGGTGGTTCTTCGACGATGCGGCAACCATACTAGTATGGGTCTTCTACCTCTGCCTGATGACCTTCATTGCCATTGAAACAACCTCGCTTGGGGTCACTGGGGCCAACCTGATGGCTCGTGTCTTGAGTTGCACTGTAGCTGGGCTCTTTGTGCTTCAGGCTGACAGTATGAGGAGTGTTGTGCATATTTTCAATATTCTTCTCCAACGCCACACCCAGAGTCGCGACGGCCACACCCAAGGAATCCTCTTGAAGCACAATAGTGATCGTCTGGCTAATCACCCACATCCAGGAGTCGATGATCTTGTTGCACCAGGAGAGTGCAGTCTTGAATAATTTGAGCATCATCAGAACTGTTCAAAGGGCCAGAGAAAAAAGGGAGCTGCTGATTAACTCCTTGATTGACTAGACAGTCTGCTACCTTGTTAGCAGTGCGCCTGATATGCTTGAAGGTGATGGTGCGAGGAGCTCTGAGCCAACCTTCAATTTGTTCCAATCTGCTGAGAAGTCACCAAATTGAAGCTATATTTTCCGCTGAAGTGCCAGAATGGATTCGAATTGTTGCCTCTATGAGAATTTGAGAATCCCCTTCAACCTCCAGAGGGAAGAAGTTTTCTTTTTCTGCGACACAAATTCCATGCCATAAACCTTCAAGCTCTGCAGCATTGTTGGAGTCTCTTCCAAGAGAGCCATAGTATATATGCAAAACAAAGCCCTGAGTATTTCTGAAAATGCCACTATATCCAACTAACCCTGGGTTACCCTTATCCGCTCCATCGAAATTCAATTTGAAAGAATGTATCGTGGGTGGAGACTAGGAGAGGGGAGAATCAGGATGGATGGAGGAGTTAGGCTTGACTTGAGCAGAATGTGTGAGGTTAAGGTTCCAACTATCCAGAATGAGACATTCAGGAGGGGATGAGGGAATATCAGAGTTTTTCTAGTGCCTTAGAGCAAGAGTTTCTTGAAAATTTTGTTTGAGATGCAGCCACAAGATGTCAGGGGGTGTACTTTGATTTTTGAAGATCCTTTTATTACGGTCCTTCCAAACGATCCAATAGACAAAGCCCGGAATTAGGACCCATAGAGAGTTGAGCAATTGAATTTGGAAATGTTGCAAAGGCCAGTTCCTGATGGTATTGACAATGTCTCCCATGCGCCTACCAGTTCTTCTGTTGCATATAGCAGTTCGCTCCCAGAGTTGAGCTGCTGAAGGGAAAGTATCCAAGAGATACGATATGGTTTCAGAATGAAGATTGCAGTTGGGACATCTAGATGGCCCAATGAAGCCATGTTTTTGTAAATTATCCCAAGTAAGGAGTCTTTGTTTGCTGAGAAGCCATAAGAAATTAGAAACCTTAGGCTAGATACCTGGTTGCCAAACTTGATCTCAGAGATGATCCTTCGAAATTTGCGTGGGATAATAGAGCAGCTGGTAGGAAAAAATTCTTTTGTAGTGAAGTTTCCTTTGGGAGTATATCCCCAGTGCAGTTTGTCCTCTTGATCAGAAACTTTGATTCTTCTGAGTTTGAGCTCTTTATCTATCTCTTCAAAAGTTTCCTCCTGCCAATTGTCTTGCCATGTTTCTGCTGATTTCCATTGTTGAAAACCATGAGAGGATTGCTGCTGCCAAAACTGATAGAATTGCTTTTAAACAATATGCTGCAGAGTTGCTTGCAAGTTTGGTTTATGAAAGCTAGTGGCAAGTTTAGGGAGTTGCTGCCAAGAGTCCTCCCAAAATCTGGCAGTAGTTCCTGAATGAATCTCCCAGAAACTGTGTGCTTGGATAAAGGAACTATGTTGCTTGACAGCATTCCAAATCAATGAACCAGGGGTATTCGTGGTGATGTAGATGAGATCCTCCTAGGGTATGCTTGGAACATATTATGATTGCCAAAGATGAACCCAGGGGGTGTGCGGTTTAGAGATCTAGTTCTACCGGATGCGGGCGACCATGGTATTGTTGCTATGTAAAGGATCTCTCAAACCGAGCCCACCAGCAGATTTAGGAAGGAAAAACTCGGTCCATTTGACAAGAGCCCACTTTCTATTGAGGCCCGAGGAACCCCAGAGAAAGTTTCTTTGAAGATTGCGAATTTTTTTTAAGACCCATTTTGGGGCTGCCAATATAGAGAATAGATACAATGGCATGGCTTGAAGAACAGATTTGATAAGGATGAGTCTGCTGGCAATGTTGAGTGAACGGTAGGTCCAAGATGAGGGCCTAGCTTCTAATTTGTTGAGGAGAGTTCTCCATGAAGAATGTTTGATGGTGGAGTGGAAGAGGGGAGCTCCAAGATACTTCGAGGGAAGCACAACAATCGAGAAGCCCAGAATCCTTGCAATATTACGTTGAGTGATGATGGAAGTATTGAAGAAAAATAGTTGGGATTTAGAGGCATTGATGGTGGTTCCTGAGGCCTCTGAAAAGGTATCAAGAAAGGACTTGAAGGCTGAGGCCTCTTGGACTAACGGATGACCAAAAAAAATGTTATCATCAACAAACTGTTGGTGAGAGATGGGGGGTTAGTTATGGAAAGAAATGCCTTTGATGGAATTGGAAGAAACAACATGATGAATGAGGCGGCTAAGGCCCTCAGCCATGAGGACAAAAAGAAAAGGGGACAAAGGGTCACCCTGACGAATGCCACGGGAGGAACAAAAGGGTGAGGAAGGAGATCCATTGAGAAGGATGGAAAAGCTGGGGGAGGAGATGAGGTTCATAAGCCATCGAATCCAAGTAGCACTAAAGCCAAAGGCTAAGAGCATTTTATTGATATAGTTCCAAATTAGTTTGTCAAATGCTTTAGAGAGAATGGATCACTTCATGCGAGAGGATAATTCTGTCCAGGATCTGTCACCCTTCCACATAGCTCGTTTGCTCCGGCGATATAAGAAGAGGGAAAAGAGGTTTAAGCCTATTCACGATGACTTTGGAAATGAGTTTGTAGATTACATTGCAAAGTGCAATGGGCCTATATTTTTCCGTAGTTCTGAAGTTCTCTTCTTTGGGAATGAGAACTATGAAGGTCATGTTGAGAGAGGGGAGAAGCCAATGCATTGACCGAGATCCTTCCACAAGCTCCCAAACTTCTGTTTTGATCTGCTCCCAAAAAGCATGAAAGAAATTAGCCGTGAAACCATCGAGGCCAGGAGCTTTGCCATCTTTGAGCTGTGCCATAGCTTCCTCCACTTCTTGAAGAGTGACTGGCTAGAGAAGCATGTTGTTGTGTTCAGCTGTGATGATTTTTTGAATGTGCTACGTTACAGATTGTATTGTTTGATTTATGTTGCCTGGAGGTCCACGAAGAATGTTTTGAAAGTAATCTTTGAATTCATGTTCAACATCTTCATGAACCTCTAGACGATCTCCTTGACTATTATTAATGAAAGAAATGTTGTTGTGCATTTGTCTTTGTATGGTGGACCTGTGAAAAAATTTAGTATTTTTCTCCCCATCTTGCAGCCATCAGACCCTGGATTTCTGACACAACAGGGTTTCTTCTTGTTGCCTCTGCTATTCAATTTTGGAGAGGAGAGCGTGCTCCTGTCGGTCATACTCATTCGTTCTTCATTCAGAGATGATGCACTGTTGCAGTGTGCTCATTTACTGCTCTAGTTCTTTCTGATGGACGAAAATGTTGCCGAACTGAGTGCGGTTCCAAGATTTGAGAGTGTTCCTAAGATGTTTTTTATTTTGTTGGAACTGATACATCTTGGCTCCTGCCAGGGGAGTGAAGGAGTTCCAAGCATCGATGACCAATTCTTCGAAGTTCTGATGAGAGAACCAAAACGATTCAAAGCAGAACGGTCTATTGCACCTAGAGCCAGGACAAGACCACTGCAGCAATATGGGCCAATGATCTAAACCCGCTTGAGGCATGATGGAGGCATGAAAGTCCCCACCAAGGTGAATTTCATTGTCAGACATTAGGAAGAGATCAAGCCTAGAGGCGATGTGCTGCAAGCCCCTTCACTTGTTGGTCCATGTGTACATTCCATTTGAAGTCTGAAGGTCCATTAGCAGATTACTATGGATGAAATCTTTGAAGCTAGTGCTATCCGTGTCCAACCTGGTTCTACCTCCAGAGTTTTCCTCTAGAGCTGTGATTATGTTAAAGTCACCCCCACAGATCCATAGGGGGAAACTCCTGGCGGAGTTGAGTTCGGTTAGAGTATCCAACAATTCCAAATTTTTGTGTATTTCTTGTGGGAAATGTATGTTAGTGAGGTGACCATGTGTGTTGGTCCCCACTAAATGGAAAGTTGTTTGAATAAAGTAGTGTGAAGCACGAAAGTCATAGAGGGAAAGAACCTGAGGATTATAAATGATTGCAAGGCCCCCTAAAGCTCCTGAGGCATCCACTGAAACTGAGTGGCAACCGGGCCAGGATTTATTCAGGATCTTTTCTAGAGGAATGTTGTTGCATTTTGTTTCTTGCAGGTAAAATATTGATGGCTTGTCTTGCTGAATCATGTTTTTTAGCATTATGTGTTTTTCTGGGCTGTTGAGCCCTCTCACATTCCATGAAAAGAGCTTCATGAGGAACAGTGAGGTAGAGCCTTGTAGAACTTGGTCAGCCTAGGGAACCTATCAGATTCCACAAGCATTTCTCCAACAATGATGGTCTACTGCAGATCTTTTTTGCGCCCTCATTTCTTTGATTCTTTCATTATTTTTTTCCCGTCCCAAAGACTTCCTACCTGAATACCAAGAGAATTGTTTTTCTGTGCTCTAGATAGAACCACTTCCAGGCTGTTTATTTGTCGGGGAGGTATTTTGCTAAATTCTCTCTGGTGACAAGTTGTTTCCAGGCTGAGTATGTCCAGATCCCCTAGAGCTATACTCTCTGGTTCTTCATCCATGTGAGTTGGTATATTCTATTCTGCATTGTTCGTCTTTTGATGGGTGCTGAGAGCTAGAGTAGCATCAATATCCATGAGTGAATATTTGAGTACTAGAGCTTTATCAAGGTTGTCAGAGGAGGTGGAAGCGAGAGAGCTGGTTTTGGCAGGGTTGGAGGTTGAGGGGTTAGGAAGAGGAGTGGAAGATTTAGGGGGCAGATCTGAAGTGGTGGGTTGAGATTGATGATCCTCCAAGGTGTTTTGAGAGGCAAGAACTTCGAAGCTATTACTCGTTTCGTGTTTCTTGGGAACGTATAAGGAGCTAGGGGTTCTCTTGGAGTGCTTCCTTTGATTAGAGACCTTGGTAAATCCTTCAACATCTTTGTTATTCTCAGGGGCAAGGGTTTTATGCTGTTGGTTCAGTGGGAAATCACGGTATAGGTTACCATGTTCGTGACACTTTCTAAAATGGAAGGGGACATGCTCCTAGTCTATTTTTTGAACCCATTCAAAATCATCATGAAATAGACTTACCGAGTCCGTGAGAGCTTTGGCGAGGTGCATATAAACATAGATCCTGGCATAAGAGGTATAACGCCTGAGTTTAGTTTCCTCGGTAACTTTTATAAACACTCCCAAACCATTGCCTATGTCCTTTAAGGTCTCTTCATCCCAGTATTTCAGAGGTGAAAGTACATACAGATCCAAACTGGTGCCCGGTTGAAGTCCTTTTTGTCCAGATTGAATCTCTCTATCCAGTCATGAAGGTACAGGTCTGCAGAGTTGAAGAAATACGGGCCTCCCTCAAAGATACGATTTTTGTCCTCCAGACAGTTGAAGATAGCTGTGAAGAAACCTTTGGGGCCAAGCTGCAAGGTCACTTTTCCTTTAGGCTTCCATTTGGATACTGTCCAGCCTTGCAAATTTTTTTCTGTTGGCCATAGTCCGATAAACTTGCCAATGAGGGCGTGATCCTTCATATATTGAATGTGACCATTGATGCGATGACTAGGGAGGTATATTTTTATTCTCTTTGTTTCTTTTGGAATGCAGGTGGCAGAGGACACTTTTGGCTAAGTCGCAGAGGCATCCTTCTCTACTCCTTTGTCCTTAGTGGTCGCAGAGCCTCAAGCGGCGTCACCAGAGTTTTCTATAGTGGGAGCATGAATAGAGTCGGCCAGGGGATTCTGTCCAAAGCTGGCACTTTTGTCTGTAGCGGAAAAGTTGTCAGAAGAGGGGCTATTGAAAGGAGGGGGGGCGTACCCACCCCTATAGAGGGCAGATTCATGAGAGGTGTATCAAAAGAGAAGCCAGGGGGGTGCCAAGATTTGAAACGGGACTCGCGAGGGAAGAGAGTTTCAGATTTTAAGCAGGAGAAGTGAAAACCCTAGCATCGGACCGTTCATAATTGTGAAGTTTCATCCTTAAGTTAAAATTAAATTATAAATTAAAAGAGAGGCTTTTCACGCTGACTTTGCATGAATGCCAATTTTCGAAGGTATTGATTTCCAAGTTCCAGTATTTCACCCAGGAGAGCAAGGCTAGCATCTTGGATTAGAATTTCTTGCTATCTGGACACTTCGGCGCGCACAAGAAAGGTCGTCGAGTACACCTGGAGTATTTGAGATAGAAATTAATCATATGTGAAATATAAGATCCTTCCTTTCTGGCGACCTTGAAAGTTTTGGACGATGGGCATGGAAAATTTTGGCCCTTTATGAGTTTTGGTAGATTGAACAAGTAAATATGATTTATCATGCCTAAAAGATGTTAGGTAAATTGACTCGGGATTAGAGTCAAGTTTGACCGAGTTAAACAGTGATGGTTTTGGGGCACATGGTATTGTGCACCCATGGTTTTTAGCTGATGGTATTCCATGTAACAGAGCCTATAAAAGGCTCGTAGGACTTCATTGTAACGTAGGCTTGGATGTGAGTGGTGAAGGCTCACTTGGTAGGATTGGCTAGGGTTTTGGCCAAGGCTAATGGAATTTCATTACGATGGGTTTTCCTCGGAGAGTGGTGAAGGCTCACTTGGTAGGATTGGCTAGGGTTTTGGCCAAGGCTAATGGAATTTCATTACGATGGGTTTTCCTCGGAGTTTGGGGTTTTTCCTGGTTAAACATCTGTGTTTATGTTTATGATTTGTTGCTGGTTATTTTTAATTATTTCTCTCGGCAAGTATTTATATTCTCCGGTAAATGTTTCTTCATTTGGTATCAGAGCCATGTTTGGCTTCAGAGGGATGCTTTTGTAGCCAAGGCTTTTATTGGCCTGTGAATGGAGAAATAAATGTAGCCTTTTGCAGATCTGTCCATACAGAGCATGGTGTTGCTAGGAAATAGGCAATATCTGATTGATTGATTCCATGTGGAATTCCATGGAGGGTTGCTCGATGGAGAAAGAGGAAAATGGTGCTGCCACTGCCCAAATTTAGCAACTAGCAGTAACAAGAAGTTGGCCAGAGAAATTCAAAGATGGAGATTATATGCACATGCAAAGACATTAGTGTTAGAATCAGAGTAGTAGATGCGAAGGAATCTGGAGGATTGTTTACTCAGCCCTGGGCTAGAGCAGTTGTTGCAAGAATTAGTGGAAATCGACCTCGGTAGAAGGGTCTCAGCCCTGACGTCGAGAGCATCGATGGTCGAGGCTAGAGTAGAAGCAATGGTGAGGAGGACAATGTTGTTGCAGGTGGGGGTTAGAATTGCAGCAAGGAGAACGATGATCGTGGCAAAGGCAAAGTGGTTTTGGTTGAGAAATTGCTCTTGCGATGATTTCCGAAGATCTACTAGAGGCTTGGATGTAAGGAGAAAAGCTACGCGATTTTTTTCCAATGGTGAGCACATGTCAGAATTCAAGGAGAAAATAAATAATGCAATGGATAATCTTGCATGGGCATTGCATGACGTGACTGCGAAACCTGGTTAGAATGCGGTCAAAAGTGAAGTTTACAGGGTGCGTTAAATCGTGATAGTGAGGCGATCTGCATGAGCCTGGAATCAATAAGATAAGCCATGAAAAAGGCCATTTCGACGAGTGGAAGCAGGAGGAGAATGACAAGGCCGAGGAGGACATAGACGGGAAGAAGTTGCGGGTTTGCCAATGGTGTGAAGGTCAGGAATGACTTGAATTATTTAGTGGACAACTGCATGGGCCTCGTTGGCTTAGAATCAGATCAAAACTGTTTGTGAAATCTTCAATGACGTTTGCATACAGATAAGGGATCGATATAGAGAAACGAGAATCAATAGGCGGTCTAGGTTGAAATCCATAGAGAGGAAGTTGAAATAGAGATGCTCCATGTCAAGATCGAGAGGAAGAAATAAAAGTCTTGGTCTCGGTCCAAGTCTTCCTTACAAATCTCGTCGCGATAAGAAACACCAAAGGATCGATGGCATTGACAAAGAATGCCAATGGATCATCGTGGTGTCAGAAATCAGAGATCATAGCGCTGAAGAGATGCACAACAGAGGCCGCGGAAATGCTCATGAAAAATTAATTGCTTTTATTGAAGTTGGTGGGAAGATTCATGTATGATGTCCTCCTTGGAGAGTACATCATAAATGTAGAGAATGTTCATACAAAGAATAGAAACAATGATAGTCAATAATATTCAAGTCAAGTTTAAGGGGGGAATGTTAGGTAAATTGACTCAGGATTAGAGTCAAGTTTGATTGAGTTAAATAGTGATGGTTTTGGGGCACATGGTATTGTGCACCCATGGTTTTCAGCTCATGGTATTGCATGTAATGGACCCTGTAAAAGGCTCGGAGGACTTCATTGTAATGTAGGCCTAGATGTGAGTGCTGAAGGCTCACTTGGTTGGATTGGCTAGGGTCTTGGCCAAGGCTAATGAAATTTCATTAGGATGGGTTTTCCCCCGAGTCTGGGGTTTTTCCGTGTTAAGCATATGTGTTTAGGTTTATAATTTGTTGTTGGTTATGTTTAATTATTACTCTCAGTAATTATTTGTATTCTCTGATAAATGTTTCTTCAAAAGGGGGCTAATAAGTAAAGAAATGGGCTAGTATTTCCCGTATATTTCCAGTATTTTTGGTCGATGGGAAATAAAATATTTGGGGGCTCGCTTTGCTCATCATGCATGTGATTCCATTTGAAATTTTCAGGGAAGGCTTGAGCTGCACGTAAGTCTACCAAAATTAAGGGCACTTCTTGAATCCCGAGGATGCCTCCCTGCTCACGTATTTGGTACTTGGTAGCTCTGGGAATGGGTAGCTCTCAAGACACGTACTTGGTAGCTCTGCGAATGGGTAGCTCTGGTACTTGGTAGTCCCCATAGCGAGAAGAGATAGATGCCCAATTACAAAAGATAAGAGATAGATGAACAATGCTATTTGGATTTCATCATTAATATAGATGATCAAGATTTTGAGCAAGCCATTGAGGTCTTTCTGTATATAATGAGGTAAGAATCAAAATAATTTTATTTTACCCATATTTACCAATGTTGTTAGGCAATAATTTGCACAAAACAAAGTCTTTCTGTCAATAATGAGGTAAGAATCGAAATAATTTTATTTTACCCATATTTACCCATGTTGTTGTGGAATAATTTGCACAAAACAATTGTACCTATATTGTACAGAGAAATATATCAGTGTCATTGTATCCATGCTGGTAAAAAACACATAAATTTTTTACCACCTAAAATTCTCTAGATTACACCAGACTTTCTTGAAATTGAAATATCAATGTGAATAAGAAAACAATTCTACCCATTTATCCATGTTGTATCATTATCGTTGTACCCATCTTGTATCAATATCAGTGTACCAATGTTATAACTGCAATAACCATAAACTGAACGTAAGTAATTTTACCCATTTACCCATGTTGTATTAGTGTCATTGTACCCATGTTGTAACTGGAATAACCATAAACCAAACGTAAGAACTCAAAACTTCATTTTTACATAACAAGAAGAACAAAAAAAATACAAAAACCTAACTATTTAATGTATGACGATGAAGGAACACGAAGACTCCCAGTTTTCTGTGTTCACTATAGAACACTTTGCCTGTGATATCGACCACCATATTCTCTCTGTGCTTTAATTTATAAGATCGCCAGCTGATTCTGGGATCTACAATTGATTCTGGTATTTACAAGATTCGAGAACGACATAGCAGAACTGGTTGCCCCACCTCTTTCGACGAACTGTTCGTGCGATAATTTCATCACCGATCAAAGCGAAACCAAATGTGATGCAAAACACATTTAGGCCAGCCAGGACAGGTCTGCTTATCCAACATACACAACGCGAGCAACAAAGAAATAGTCGCTCCCATGGAATGACCAGTAAAAACCACGTTCTTCCGCCTCTCATAGTCCAGACATGCTTGCAACAACAATCAAAATTCCGAAATATAAATTGCAAGTGCAAGGATAATTTTAACAAGCTCACCATTTTATAGCGTTGGGTGGGGATAAATATCTGTCTGTGTGCTTGCATGTCACTTGTTTCAAAGTTCAGTGAATGCATATTCCTTCGAAGGTTGCTCCTTTTCTCTGCTACTCATAGTAGTCTTGGGTAAAATAATGTAGTTAAGACCATAGGATATAACATAAATAACAGTGCCAGAAAACCGTGCAAATCGACACATGTTTACTTATTTATCAAAGATACGTGTTTACATGTTGAATCATCAGATTACAAACCAGAATCATCATTTTCGAAGCCAAGAATCATCCCTAAATTCATTTTCTTAACCTAAAATGTTTAGAATTAATGCTAAGTTGAAAATAGCATTAGCTCATTAGAAAGTAAAATTATTCTGATGACTTATACAAATCCTAAGTTTTGGCCTAATTGTCTTCGATATGAGGCCAATAAAATGAGAAATTCATTAACTGGTGAAATAAAAAAATGGAGATACTTGATTGGAAAATAGAAAATGGTAGGGACACAATATGTAACAAACTATACTTTAAACGTTAAAAAGTGTATTGCGATATGCGCAAAGTTTATTGTTAAGAACCAATCCGGTTGGGACTAAAAAGACTTATATTCAATAAATCTCTAAGAAATATTTTTTTCATCCTTTCTAATCACCTAAATCTAATATCATATGGAAATTTTATTACTCAAACATAAATATGTTTAAGCTAATTACCACCCCACAACATATTTTACATTAGAAATTACTTAATGAATTATTTTTGGATATTCTTTATAGGTAAATTTTGCAATTAACATTTTGATCTTTCATGTATAAATAGAATTTTGATATACTTATTCTTCAATAATGGTTCCATATATTGTATCAATGTTACTTTTTTGGTCGATCACTAAAGGATCAATAAGGCTAACTTATTTGCATCAGAAGTAAAAGTTATAATTATTACAAGAGTTCCATAAGTTTATGTAGTAAGGGAGCTCATAAAATAATATAAGAATTGAACATCATATTCTACAAAATATATATGAAGAGAAATTATTTATTTTCTAGTACAAGTTTGTAAAAGTCTCTTTTAGAATTAGTCATGATATTGAACTGATTTGATGAAGCACTTCTATGAATTTGTAAAAAATATAGTGAATGATATAATCTAGATATGAAGATTTTGTGTTGCAAAACAAGTCAAAATTATAACATTTTGGGGAACTAAAGTGTTCAACATGTGCCTTTTGATGAGGACAATGATACATAATATGAGCATTAAGAAGATTTGATGTCCTATATTGCTAGAGAAAATGGTATTATAGCTTATTTTATGATAGTCATGAATTTTTTAACTCAGTTAAAACATAAGAATCAATAGAAGAATATTTAAACATCTCCGAAGAGCATTTATGAAGAGGCTTAGGGAATTTTTAATCAAATACACACACAAATTTGATTGAGGTAACCTTTGCTTTCAATATCGGAAAAATCATGATCTCAAATGAAAATAATTGCATTAGAATATATCAAATTTCAATAAAAAAATATTATAGTGGAAAGCCCTTAGGGTGTCATAGGATAGACAAATTATTCAAAAATGGATTATTTCCAAGTTCATCTCTAGATTAATAGAAGGGTATATTTTCAATGAAAGCACCTTTTGGGGTGCCACAAATAGTATAAAATTCAAACTAGTTCTTTGGCAAGTTTTTACTAAGAAAAAATAAAGAAATGGAAAAAAAAGAGAGAAATATAAATTGATATATAACTACAAAGTACTAACTTTAGTACTGTATATCATCTTTGCAAAAAATTGCACACTATATTTGGCACTCTACCACAACCATTATTTTATAGTTGATCATGTTTTAGTAAATAATATTTTTTACAGAGTCCTAGATGTTACATGATATTGTCATGTGTATTATGCTAATGGTTCCTAATTTTGATAGATACTTCTATGATAATGATGTTGGTTTCCCAATTTATCTTGATTAATGTCTTATCATGCCTCACAATGACCCAAAACATTGCATAAAGACTAATGAAGGTTGAATATTCCAACCTACCCAAGAATGTGTAATCTATCCTACTTACACAATGAAAATTATGTCGTAACTGAAATTCCTATCATACAACACTTGTAGAAATAGTTACTATCAAATTAAGTATACCTACCTCTTTTGTCATATTTTACTAAAATATATGTATTTTTAAGGATTTATATTTTGATATTTTTCCAAACCACTATAACCCCTTGATAACTCCACTAGCCAATTTCACCCTTTCTATAATGTAACCATGAATATTCCATTAGAACAACTCAACACAATAGATCTTGTAACATTATGAAATCTTTTATTAGTCAAATTATTTCCATATATCTTACATTTATTATTGTTCGATTAATGTTGAAATTTGTCACTATAACTAAAATACAAAAACCAAAGAGAAAACAAATGAAAAAACCATCCACGTGAATGAATAAAATATTTACCACAAAAAAACTGATATGGGAGAAAATATATTTAGAAGGTGAGGCCTATGCTTTGCTTTCTTGTATATAGTTATGAAAGTGGAGATACAAAGAAAGGGGCACCCATTGTGTAGTTTCCTTTGACCTTGTGGTCTAAATGAGTTCTACAAAATATTAGTCCTCCTCTACTAAAATATCATATCCCACTTTGTGATTCTTCACTTGACTATGGAAGATGTACAATGTTAAAAGTATCGAACCCCCTCTCCTTTTAGCAACCCAACATTTAACATAGACTAATACTTGTCTATAGTTAGGGATTTTTCATTGTTCAATCCCAAATTAGTGTTACAGTTTTGAACCTTCCAGAATATTCTTGAATGTCCATGTGTTATTATACCCTCATATGAGTAATGGAGGCGTATGTGTTACCAAGTACATACTTACGAAAGAGATCACATTCACATATAAACACCAATTGAGGTGAATTTCAAATGGTCAAAAATCTCCCAATGTGTAGAACAATGTCAAAGGGTTGAGAGCTAAGATAAAAAGGCTTTGGCACTAAAAATATGTAATATTCATAATTAGTCACTGCTACTTGGAATATTAAACTACTCCATTTTTGAAATAAAAGGTAGGAAAGACAATAAAAAATATCCCAGTGTGAAAAGGGATTGGATTAGGACGACAAAATAAAGACACTTTGGTGTGAAATAAACGCATAGCAAAGAGTTAGATCTAGTTGAACAAGTCAAAAGTGTTGTCACAAGAGGAGGGAAACCAACTAGGGCAACACAGTTTTGAAAGGGGAATCTTCTCAAGGAAGTAACATCATCAATGAGTGGGGTCCGAGGTGAGGAAGCTCACCAAGGATAAGAAGGAGGAGATAGTAGCAAGGAAAGCATTCAGTATTCATCTTTGTTTGGTCTTTTGATTGATTGCATGCTTCAACTGTTTAGCTGGAGTTGCAGCACTGTTTAGTGCAAAGAATTCTCATGCGGCAATTTCATCTTCACCTTTGGTCTAGCTGATTGTGAGATCTAAGGAGGAGGTCCTGAGCTCATTTCTCACCATTTATCTTGAGGAGATCCATTCTACATCATATACAACGCAATCAATCCCATTAACTGCGTTATTTCTACAGTAGCAGCAGCAACTGGGTCATACTTTCCTATTTTGTGCTTGTTTTAGAGGAGGAGATGTCTATTTCACTCTGGGAGGTCTATTGAGGAGGGCCTTGGGCCAATTTCTATATTATATATCTATTTCAGATCATATTTATTATTTTATAATATAGAGTTGCTGGGTACAGCGTTATTTTCTGCAGTGCTGCATTTTATGTTGCTATTTTGTTGGAAACCCTTGCTGGGGTGTTCCGATGTGCTTGTAAAAGAGGTAAAACCTCTCATTTCTAATTCCATGATTAATGAAAGCTCTACATATGTATAAAATCATCTTTTTATATAGATGTCATAATAAAAATTACGCTGTTGTAGTCTTCAGGAATTCTATTTTGTGAAGTTGTGGGATTGGGGTGTTTTTGAGCATATATGAGCTAGGGAGATCTATTTAGTGTAGCTATAATGATTTTTTTTCTGATTCCATTTCATATTTAAGCTACATAAAACATATATAAGACGATCCATGTCCTGTTTTATGTTTTTATTGCATGGTTTTCCTTATACAACGTCCTCATTGGAGATATTGCAAAAATTATTGAAAGGGAATATTACAGTGGTATCAGAGCTCTGCTCTTGGCTCAGCTTGTGGGGAAGTTTATCTTCAGCATGAAGGAGGAATATATTTCGAATCTCGTATTTCAAACCCTGTAGAACATTGCAAGGGATCTCAAGGAGATGAGACATGAAGGGGATTCTATAGGGTTTTTCCATGAGGCAAGCACTAGCACTACAATTGGCATGGGGCATTCAGCTGCATCACAACACTATACCATGCCCTCATTTCTAATAGGAGGAGATAAGGAAGGAACCCTAGAAGAGGATTTTGAAGGATATGAACTCCAATCTCAAGGGTTCAGAGAGCACTTGAGCTTTCAGCAGTTCTGTCGGATCAAAGAGGGAAGGAGGATTAATCCTCATCAAAAGGAGGAGAACCTGATGCAGGGATCAACCCTACAGTGCAGTATGGTAGGGTTCTTCTTGACCACATTTTATGCGACACTGTTTATAGCCGCTACAACAGCACCCAAAATTTTGGGTATATTTAAAATTTCGGGTCCCCCCTCTACTTGCTTAGCCGTTAAGGCTTAAACCTGGCTTGTAGATAACGACATCCTCGTAACCTGTCCCAAACCCCTCACGAGATTTCTCACCATCATGATTAGATGCTTTTGATACAATCACACCATGTGTGGGAGGGATCATCAAGCACACGCTTGAATAGGAACTGTTCTGTGCATTGAGGATGTACATTTGCATCCCTCTCACCATGGGTCACTAAGCATGTTGTTTGAGTACTTATCTTAAGCTCGTTAGTCTCATATAATTTATCTAGGGGCACCATTCTCAAAGAGTAACTGTGAACTAATTGATGTTACAATGTTTCATACAGGTCAATCCCATGGGTGATGAGCTCATCGATGTCATCACGATATCGAGGGAAATAAAATTAAGCTCAACAACAAGAACACAGCTGTGAAACATGACACTTTCATCCACATGCCCCTACCCAGGTGGGGATGAGACTTAAGGCTACCATTTAAGACGATTGTTAAGGCAGATGACAAGGATACGCCCACAAGTGAGAAGGAGGAGCAAGTTAACATTATTTTCAGATGGAGGATGGTGTGGTGTTGTTCATTCAGACAGAAGATCAGGGAAATAATTGTTCATGGTTGACCGATGCAACAAAATTCTTCACTGATGCACATCGAATACCTAGACTCATTTCATCGTGAAATATAAGAACCCTGGAAGATTGTTATGGCATTAGCATATCAGAGTATTGGTGTTGTCCATGGAAATTTAAGTATCTCCCCGCTCTATGTCTTTAGAAGTACTTCAACACTCCGAAAAAAGTGAAGAGATACTTGGAGCATTGTCATTTTCCTTCGTTAACTTCAGTGCCTTAGTCAAGTATGTCTTTATAGTGTTGAAAGCTCGTGACAACGACGAAGGTGGTGTTTCGAAGCAACCATAGGTATTCATTCGCAATACAGTAGCTGCGACAGAGATTTTGGAAGCAACTCTTGGCATTATAGGCTCTCATTTTCACACCCCTCAGCGGGACCCCAGTAAGTTTAAAGATATATATGACGAAGATCACCAGAGCTATGATTGAAAAGTTCGGACAACATATGGGAAAATTAGTAAAACGCATGTTTGAGTATGAGTCCACCATCTATTGTGTCTCATCTTCATTCGTATGAAGACGAAATAAGTTTTCTTGCTCCATATTTGAGGACGTTAACTATGTGTGGAAACACGTAGATGCCTCGCCTATACTCTTAAAGTCCCACACAAACATTCTGCCTTTTTTGCCTCCATTATACTTACTATTACAACAATGAGTTAAGAACATGAAAAGCACAAGCACATCGGGCATGAAGTAGTCCACGACACAAATTTTGGCTCTCCGCCATGTGTGAAAGGGTATGTTTGACCTAGCATGAAACAACATCATCGTTTTCCACCGCAGGGAAGAAAGTTTCCAATGCCAAGCATTGCGTACAACACACCCCAGGAATGCGTTGATGATATTCGTTAACCACTCATATTAATGTCTTGACTTCCCTCTCCATGCACGACACCACATGGAATTGAGGTCTGTTTCAGTTATCGATTTTTCTCTAAGAAAATGGTGCAGTTTTTTTTTATTGGACAATTAGTCAGAAGGGCCGCCAAAACCTGAGGCATTTTCGTATGCAACTCCGGTGCATCGACGCAATTTCAGATCGGACTGCTGAATGCCGAAATAAGTTTTATATTGATGCATAAGAGAGGTTTGAAGGTTATTGGTGGTTGAATATGCAAAATTAACACGAACCCTATTATCTTGTCGAAGGTCTGAGCGAAACGAACGAGAATTCTGCGCTGCTTCATTACATTCAGTTGAACAAGATGACCTCCAAATGAATGTTCTACTAGAGCTTTTGTTCGCAGTGCCAAGCAAACAACCTTCAATCAGCTTACATCTATCGAACAGCTTGGCTATATCATTCAGCTAAGGACATGGAATGATGCTGGAATTTGAGGAGTACAATTCATTATTCAATTCACTATCAAGGACCCTGCACAGCTCGTTCTGAGAGTGGAGCGTTCAGACAACCATTCTTTGAGTGCAACTGGGCGTAGGATCACAAATAAATACCAGATGCGTCCATTGCGACTCAGGAAGATTTGCGACCGTGCGACCACTGGGAGGTCTCAGTCCAGCCCAGGTCGCTGAGTCGCAACATATCCAAAAACAAATGAGTGCGACCTGCCAGAATTTGCGACTATGCGACCCTGTGAGGTCGTAGTTCAGCCCAGGTCACTGAGTCATAACATATCGAAAACAAATGAGTGTGACCTGCCCAGAATTTGTGACTATGTGACCCTCGTGAGGTCGCATTCCTTCTCAATTGCTGAGTTGCATAAAGCACGAGGAAGAGGTAGCAAGAGTAATGTGACCCTAGCATGTTAGGAGTTAACTGTTCCACCCAGATAAAAGGCCGATTATCTTACATTCTCTACTCACGCAGGCTGCACTTGAGCAAGACCCTCAAGCCTCAGAGTCTCAGTTTTTCCTCACAATGTCCTGTTTTGTCTTTGGGACTGGTGAAATGAAGCATTGGCTGCTAAGCCCAGATTAACCACAGCATTTCACAGAGCATGAATAAGAACCTTGGCAATCGAGGGAAAGCCCACCTGCGAATAGAAACATCTCATCCTTTTAACAGCTACCGGTTCCCATTACCCTCTACGTTTTGGTGCTGAAATTACCAAATGGGTTTAGTTGAAGGAACAAAAGGGTTATAGACTCGCTGCTATAGAATTGCTTATGGCTTGTACATATGGTAATGGTGTTGATTTCCCATTTCGTGCAAGACAATATTCTTTGAAACATTGCCCAATCCAAAACCACATGAACACCTCTAGCTTGTCAGCTTCCTAAGAAAACTTGCTATTATACATGGAAATCACGGCCTGAATGCATGGGATTATACATAATTTATCTGAGACTTCCAGGGTCATTGCACACTTGTTCACAATGCTTGTATACTAAATTTTTCTGAGCTTCTACTAAGTCAAATGATGGTAGCTAGAAACCCATTGCGTTCTGTGGGAGATGGCACTGGTAGGGGGTTTTCTTTATCATATTGATGAACCCCATCGCAAACATTCAAATCTCGAAAGAAATCAGTAGAGTCCACGCCGTGGCACAACACCCGGCCACACAGGGGTCTAAGATGGAAGCTGTTGGTCTGTACGATGAGCCAAAGTTTTTCGCAGCAAGCAAGAGGGCCCTTTTTCGAAGCCAAGGATGTGGGATAAGGAATATTACTATGAAATCCAAATATCACCAAAAATAAGGCCGCAAGTCGCTAATTTGCTTCAGGTCGCAAGTCGCAGATTTTCTTCAGGTCACAGGTCGCAGATTTCCTTAGGTCGTCGGGTCACATAGTCACACTCCCTGTTAAAAGCTCAACGACGTGACCTATCTTGCATGTCACAGGTCGTAGGTCGTAGATTTCCTCAGGTCGCAGGTCGCTAATTGTTGAGGGTTGCAAGTCGCAAAATCCAGTCAAGTTGCAGGTCGCAACAGTGGCTCAAGTCACAGGTCGCATAATAGTCTGGGTCGCAAGGCAGCCCAACAGTCGCGAAAGCAAAAAGTCAAGGAGCCCAAAGGGCAAGCTTTGCTCTATAAATACTTCCTTCGGGAACTTGTAATGGACTTTTTCTTTTGGGACTGAAAAGGATATTGACTATTGTATATAAGGACCACAATGTTGCATATGAATACAAGCACTTGTAAACTCTATTATTGGATCTGATGTTGATTAATGCATGAACACTATGAGTATTACATTTTCAGTTTCTAACATCTTTTGGTTAATGAAACACTCTCTCTGTTTACATCATTATGCATTATAGTTTTCTAGAAGTGTGTTAATGGTGTTAACTCTATGTTTCTGCTTTAATGAATGCTAATAACTTTGTTTGTTAACATTTACATTATCGCCGTGATCATTCAAGGAAGTGAAGGGTATTCTGCCATAAGGAATTATTTCTTTTGTGGTCAAAACAACTTTTACAAGCATGACCCTAATGACATGCTGCTAACAGCATCTCCTTTAGCTCCATGCTTTACAACTCATCTTGCTACCCATAGTGTTGTTTGACCATTATGATTCATCAGTCATGTGTTTTGTGTCATTTGAAATAAGCGTGCGTCCTTAGGTTTGCAAAGTCCGATTTAGACCAAAGAAAAGGATTATCGAGCAGTAACCGGACCCACATCCCGGACGGGATCCCTATTGCAAAATGTTTAGAGTCTAGTTGGGACTTTTTACCAGGGAGATCCCCTGCTGTTGGCCAGACATTTTTTCCTGTCAACATAACTAGCACTAGAAGGAGGGCTAGATGACAGGCTAAGCCCTTAGAGCCTGCTGTTAATCTCATATCTGTAATGGCTCATCCCCAAATCATCCTCCCGAGATGTTTGTCAGAGTTTTATGAGCCTCAATGCTTCATCCCCGATTAACTTATGTATCACTTGTCCGAGCTAAAATTCGATGGTGAAAACAGAGTGTCCATAACCCAACACCTTTTAGATTTATGTGACTTTGGTGGGTGCTACAAAATTGACAATGAAGGTTTGATTTGTTTTCTTTTCTCCCTCACTCTCGAAGGTCGCGCTAAACAATGGTGCTGCACATTTCCGGAAGCTTCCATCCATTCGTTTGAACAACTCGCCAGTGAATCAAAACAAGCTTTTCACAGGTACGATTTTAAAAATGTATTTATAAAGTTAAATGACAGCAGAATGGAACCTCAGGAACCTCTAGATGAATTCTTTGTCAGATTTTTTCATTATTGTTTTGAGTTCAATGAAAAGGGTGTTTATTGGAAATTGTTAAGTGAACAGTTCAGGTATGTGATCCTCGTTTCCCTTGAACAATTTCAAGTAGCAACCCAGCCTGGTCCTAGTGTTCCCTATGACGACCTGCAAGTTGCTAGCTATTCAGACTACATCCCTAATGTTTCCTTGTCCATCTCCCCGATTCCAGACCACATTTAGGCCTCCAAGGAGAGTATTAATGTTTGTGATATTCTTGCTCTTCCTCCTGACTTGCTGTGTAGTGGAGTTGTGACCTCGAAAGTTATGAGCAATGATAGACGTGTGCAAGAAGATAAAACCTATTGTGCCACCTCTGAATCTTTCACGCATCGTGTCGAATCAGAGCTTGAAAACCATACTGGCTCATTATCTCTCCCGGTTCATGAGACCTATCTCGAGCCCATTGAATGTTTCCCTAGACACAGTCCTAAATCTTATTCACATGCTAATAACAAATTGACTCTTGTCTCGGATAAAGTTGACCTTACAAAATCATTGGACCGTCCTAGGCATGCAAGGCCATTTTTCACTTCGGATAACATCGATATGCGAGATGAAAGTCCTTGTACGGTTAACACCCCTGCGGCTCAATATTTTCATTCATTATTCCTCGATTTATTTCATGAGTCCACCACACCAGTAATTTCTTCGAGACATTCAAAATTTCCTTATACTGGTATTGGCGACAATCATAAGCACACGGATGGTGTTTCACAATCACAGTGAAAAATTGATGAATCTTTTAGATCTAATCTTTCTCCTTCGAAATCTTTAGACAACCATAGGAGAAATTTTCTGTCTAGGAAACCTCAAGATGTCCCCTCTATTGATCCGTCCCAATTGGTAACTCCTAGGGAGCCTAACATGCCAAGTACCCAACTTGATCAAATCGATGGTTCCAGCGATCACTACTTATCTGAAAACATATTCACTCATACCGTTGAGGACTATCACTCCTATCTCTTTGCCGACCATATGAAGACACCAAAATTTGATAATCCGCTTTAAGAAGATTTGAGTACCCATCAGGGAATCAAATCACTTCCGCTTCTGCTGGCTGTTACCCCTAGTCCTTCCGATCCTAACGAGACCCCTCAAACAACTCCAACTAGGGCTTCTTAGCTTAGGGTTTCTGAAATAACGATTCCCAAGTACCATGCTCCTCCCAGCATAACCACGTAGGATATCATCTCATCCGAGCGGATCTTTCATTCTAGTAAGGTTTCCCTGAGCACATATTCCTATTCCCCAACAACTGGTGTGAAACAACCGATATACCCCAATTTATTCACCGGTAATAAAACATTGGCCATTGTCTCTAATCTTTTCAGTTGTTGCCCAGCTAGTACCGGTTGCAATCAGGCACAAATATGTGATTTTGGGAAAATCCCTCAAATTCTCAAAAACCTTTCAGTAAATTCACCCCATCCTGGCAAATCTAAAGAATCTGATACATTGGATTATCAATCTGTCAGTGCGCAAACATTTGGCCAAATTGATATAAAGCCCACTAATATCTTTCCAATCACTACAATTGATGATCACATCCATTCGCTAGTTGATCTTACAAACCCATCAAAGTTTGGAAGCCCCCTGCTCGAAGGCCCAAAATTGGTCCAGGACGGTGAGGCATTTCAGCCTTCACTAATGGTTAATTCGGATCCTCACATCCTCAGTGAAACCCATGAGAAACTCTGAACTAGGTTTTCAAAAATAGGGTTTCTGCACTTGGATGCACAAGCATCTATAATTCGCCTGGAACATGCTTATTGTTTCCATTCCATAAAATTGATCATCCTCAACACCATGATGGGTTTTCCGTTTGGTTCGATGGATCTTATCCGATGAATATACTCATGAATAGGCAATGGCTTACCCCCCTCCCGTCGGACCTAAGGTTGTGCATGAATGGGTTTGTGTCATTCATAAAAAAATGTTAAGTTTCAAGAACATATTGCTGTGTATCAGGATGAGAGTGGAACTCAGCTTGCAAAATCCATTCTGGCATGTTCTCTGGTGAGTATCCATGATCGTATTGCCGTTGCACATGCTCTTCAAGTATGTTTTGTTGTTGATACACATTTTTGGATGTTGGCTCTGATCCTGAGCATTGTTGTTATGGAAGCATGGGAACTAATGTGATGGCTGCACTGGAAAGCTGATTTTACATAACCTAACTGCCTCTTTGGTTAAACTAGGGTTTTAGGATTAGGCTAGCTAGGATCTGCTAATAAAGCTTTGTTTGTCAAGTTATTTAATTAGGTTTACTTGCTAAGGTTTTACTTTATGGTTTAGAATTATGCTTGCTGTATTTTCTTGCGTTTTGTAGTTTTATGCATTAAAAAGTTCCATTTATTTTTGCATGCATGCTTTTTTAGTTTCCCTATTGCTGCATAATATTCAGATAATCATTGCATGTGCTTTTCCTTGTTTCTCCACCTCCAACTAGTGGATCGTTCTCACACATGGAATTGCATTGCATCTTGAGCCTCATTTATTACATTGCGTCGTACACTTTCTTCCTCACATCATTTCCGCAGGTTGTTGATATAGCTTTGAAAATTTTCCACATATCGACTATCACTACATGAGACCTCATTGAAACCCTACCACCTTGCAGACTTGTTTTTCCACAATTGCTGAAACAATAACCCCATGGCTTGCGTGAGGTTGTGGTGGCTATCTCAAAGGTAGCTTTCTCTCAGGACAAGCCACCGAAGTCGCGTTCTCAACATGATGAGTTTAAATTCATTAGCCAGGGAGATATGAGTCGGTTGCTTGTGGGGAACCTTAATGTGTTTGCATGGCCTATACCCATAACCTGAACCTTGTGCCTAGCATAGTCTCGAACATATTAATGATTTGTTTTTCACGTTTCGCCTATGGGTGGTAGATGGGATGTGAAGGCTTGGCAGGGGGGAAAACCCAAATGAAGATATCTTTTAGCTCCTGTAAAAAAAGAAACAACCTCTCTTTCTCGTAAAATAAGTTGGGATCCCTCATCCGCCCATCAAAAATAAGTGCCACGAGCACATGAAAATAAGTGCAACAAGCAAATGAAACAAATAAGGGTAAAGGATCAAGAAAGGCTTCCTGCGCAGAGAGGTGATGCAACGACTCCACCTAGGTACTGACCAGGCTCGATGGCAGCGGAGCAACGCTTGCGATTTCTTGAAGTGATTCCGCCGAGGTACTGTACAGGCCTGCTGGCAGTAGAGCAACACCGAAAAATTACTCTAAAAATCCTGAAAATAATAAACCCGATGCCTTGCTCTTCACATCACCAACAAGCTACTGGCGTTTGTGAGCTTCCGCTTTGATGTGTTCTGATTAGCGAGACCTGGCTAAGGCACAAGGATTGGGCATATCTATAAAGGCAAAAGTAATACAAAGGGTACCCGTAGAATTTGTTCAATATTCCCTTGTATCACTATCTCGACTCAGAATATTGTTGTGATATGGACAGAGAGGTTGGATTCTACCAGTGGTTCGCCATTTGTTGTAGCCACTACAACAACACCCAAAATTTTGGGTATATTTAAAATTTCGGGTCCCCCCTCTACTTGCTTAGTTGTTAAGGCTTAAACCTGGCCTGTAGACAATGACATCCTCTTAACCTGTCCCAAACCCCTCATGAGCTTTCTCACCATCATGATCAGATGCTTTTGTTGCAATCACGCCATGTTTGTGAGGGATCATCAAGCACATGCTCGAATAGGAACTGTTCAGCGCATTGAGGATGTACATTAGTAGCCCTATCACGACGGGTCATTAAGCGTGTTGTTTGAGTACTTCTCTTAAGCTCGTTAGTATCATATAATTTATCTAGGGGCCCCATTCTCAAAGAGTAACTATGAACTAATTAATGTTACAATGTTTCATATAGGTCAATCCCACAGGTGATAAACTCATCAATGTCGTCACGATACCGAGGGAAATAAAATTAAGCTCAACAACAAGGACATAGCTGTGAAACAAGACACTTTCATCCACATGTCCATGCCCAGGTGGGGATGAGACTTAAGGCTACCATTGAAGACCATTGTTAAGGAAGATGACAAGGATACGCCCACAAGTGAGAAGGAGGAGTAAGTTAACATTATTTTCAGATGGAGGATGGTGTGGTGTATGTTCATTCAGACAGAAGATCAGGGAAATAATTGTTCATGGTTGACTGATGCAACAAAATTCTTCACTGATGCACATCAGATACCTAGACTCATTTCATCGTGAAATATAAGAACCTTGGAAGAGTGTTATGGCATTTGCATATCAGAGTATTGGTGTTGTCCATGGAAATTTAAGTATCTCCCCTCTCTATGTCTTCAGAAGTACTTCAACACTCCGAAAAAAGTGAAGAGATACTTGGAGCATTGTCCTTTTCCTTTGTTAAATTCGGTGCCTTATTCAAGTATGTCTTTATAGTGTTGAAAGTTGGTGACAACGACGAAGGTGGTGTTTCGAAGTAGCCATAGGTATTCATTCACAATACAGTAGCTGCGACAAGGTTTTTGGAAGCAACCCTTGGCATTCCAGGCTCTCAGTTTCACACCACTCGGCGGGACCCTAGTAAGTTTAAAGATATATATGACGAATATCACCAGAGCTATGATTGAAAAGTTTGGACAACATATGGGAAAATTAGTAAAATGCATGTTTGAGTATGACTCCACCATCTATTGTGTCTCATCTTCATTCGTAGGAAGATGAAATATTTTTTCTTGCTGCATATTTGAGGATGGTAACTATGTTTGGAAACACGTAGATGCCTCGCTTATACTCTTAAAGTCCCACACAGACACTCTCCCTTTGTTGCCTCCATTATACTTACTATTACAGCAATTAGTTAAGAACATGAAAAGTGCAAGCACATCGGGCATGAAGTAGTCCACAACACGAATTTTGGCTCTCCTCCACGTGTGGAAGGGTATGTTTGACCCAACATGAAACAACACCATTGTTTTCCACCCCAGGGAAGAAATTTTCTAATGCCAAGCATTGTGTACAGCACACCCCAGGAATGTGTTGATGATATTCTCTAACCGCTCATATTAATGTCTCGACTTCCCTCTCCATGCACAACACCACGTGGAATTGAGGTCTGTTTCAGTTATCGATTTTTCTCTAAGAAAATGGCGCAGTTTTTTTTGATTGGACAATTAGTCAGAAGGGCCGCCAAAACCTGAGGCGTTTTCTTATGCAACTCCTGTGCATCGACGCAATTTCAGATCGGACTACTGAAGGACGAAATAAGTTTTATATTGACGCATAAGAGAGGTTCTAAGGTCGCTGGTGGTTGAATATGCAAAATTAACATGAACCCTATTATCCCGTCGAAGGTCAAAGTGAAAAGAACAAGAATTTTGTGCTGCTTCATTACATTAAATCGAACAAGATGACTCCCAGATGAATGTTCTACTAGAGCTTTTGTTCTTAGTGCCAAGCAAAAAACCTTCGATCAGCTTAGATCTATCGAACATCTTGGCTATATGATTCAGCTGAGGACACGAAATGATGCTGGAATTCGAGGAGTACAATTCATTATTCAATTCACTATCAAGGACCCTGCACAGCTCGATCTAAGAGTGGAGCGTACAGACAGCCATTCTTTGAGTGCAACTGGGCGTAGGATCAAAAATAAATATCAGATGCATCCATTGCGACTCAGGAATATTTACAACCATGCGACCACTGGGAGGTCGCAGTCTAGCCCAGGTTGCTGAGTCGCAGCATATCCAAAAACAAATGAGTGCGACCTACCAGAATTTGTGACTATGCGACCCTGTGAGGTTGCAGTTCAGCCCAGGTCGCTGAGTCACAATGTATCCAAAACAAATGAGTGTGACCTGCCCAGAATTTGCGACTATGCGACCCTCGTGAGGTCGCATTCCTTCTCAGTCGTTGAGTCACATAAAGCACGGGGAAGAGGTAGCAAGATTAATTCGACCCTAGCATGTTAGGAGTTAACTGTTCCACCCAGATAAAAGGTCGATTATCTTACATTGTCTACTCACGCAAGTCGCACCTGAGCAAGACCCTCAAGCCTCAGAGTCCCGATTTTTCCTCACAACGGCCTATTTTGCCTTTGGGACTGGTGAAATGAAGCATTGGCTGTTAAGCCTAGATTAACCACAGCATTTCACAAAGCATGAATAAGAACCTTGGCAATCGAGGGAAAGCCCACCTACCAATAGAAACATCTCAACCTTTTAAGAACTACCAGTTCCCTTTACCCTCTGTGTTTTGGTGCTGCAATTACCAAATGGGTTCAGTTGAAGGAACAAAAGGTTTATAGACTTGCTGCTTTAGAATTTCTTATGGCTTGTACATATGGTAATGCTGTTGATTGCCCATTTTGTGCAAGATAGTATTCTTCGGAACATTTCCCAAGCCAAAACCACATGAGCACGTCTAGCTTGTCAGCTTCCCAAGAAAACTGGCTGTTATACATGGAAATCACAGCCTGAATGCATGTGATTATACATAATTTATGTAAGACTTCCAGGGTCGGTGCACACTTGTTCACAATGCCTGTATACTAAATTTTTTTGAGCTTCTACTAAGTCAAAAGCTTGAAGTTAGAAACCCATTACGTTCTGTGGGAGATGGCACTGGAAGGGGGTTTTCTTTATCTTATTGATGAACCTCGCCGCAAAGATTCAAATCTCGAAAGAACTCAGTAGAGTCCACGCCGTGGCACAAAAACTGGCCACACAGGGGTATAAGGTGGAAGCTGTTGGTCTGCACAATGAGCCAAAGTTTTTACCAGCAAACAAGAGGGCCCTTTTTCGAAGCCAAGGATGCGGGATAAGGAATATTGCTATGAAATCCAAATATCACCAAAAATAAGGTCGCAAGTAGCTAATTTGCTTGAGGTTGCAAGTTGCAGATTTGCTTCAGGTCGCAGGTCGCAGATTTCCTCAGGTCGTTGGGTCGCATAGTCACACTCCCTGTTAAAAGCTCGACGACGCGACCTAGCGACCTAGTGAGAAAGTCGCAGGTCGCAGGTGGGTGGCTGTTGAGGGTCGCAAGTCACAAAAGCCAGTCAGGTCACAGGTCGCAACAATGGCTCAAGTCACAGGTCGCATAATAGACTGGGTCACAAGGCAGCCCAAAAGTCGGGAAAGCGAAAAGTTAGGGAGCCCAAAGGGCAATATTTTCTCTATAAATAATTCCTTCGGGAACTTGTAATGGAATTTTTATTTTGGGACTGAAAAGGATATTGAGTATTGTATAGAAGGACCACAATGTTGCATATGATTACAAGCACTTGTAAACTCCATTGTTGGATCTGATGTTGATTAATGGATGAACATTATGAGTATTACATTTTCAGTTTCTAACATCTTTTGGTTAATGAAACTCTCTCTCTGTTTACGTCATTACGCATTATAGTATTCTAGAAGTGTGTTAATGCTGTTAAATCTATGTTTCTGCTTCAATAAATGCTAATAAATTTGTTTGTTAACATTTACATTATCGCCATGATAATTCAAGGAAGTGAAGGGTATTCTGCCATAAGGAATTATTTATTTTGTGGTCAGAACAACTTTTACAAGCATGACCCTAATGACATGCTGCTAATAGCATCTCCTTCAGCTCCATGCTTTACAACTCGTCTTGCTACCCATAGTGTTGTTTGACCATTATGATTCATCAGTCATGTGTTTTTTTGTCATATGAAATAAGCGTACATCCTTAGGTTTGAAAATTCTGATTGAGACTAAAGAAAAGGATTATCGAGCAGTAGCCAGACCCACACCCAAGACGGGATCCCTATTCCAAACGGTTTAGAGTCTAGTTGGGACTTTTTACCAGGGATATCCCCTGATTTTGGCCAGACATTTTTTCCCGTCAACAAACACGTAAGTGTACAACCAAGGCTTGGGTGGAGAAGCTGGACACATACTTCTAGCTCAAAAAGGTTTCTGAAATATAAGCCATCAAGATAGTTGCGTTGCACCTAGAAGGGGAAGCTCAACAATGGTAGTTTCATGGACTGACCACACTGGGGCATCATCACATTACTTCATACTCAGCTTTCAACAAGAAGCTAGTGGAAAGGTTTGATCCAAGATATCCGGAAGCCCATTTTGTCAAGTTAACCAAGCTCAAATAGGAGGGAGATCTTGAAGACTATATTGTTGAGTATTTGCAGCTTTCAGTGATGGTATCCAACCTCACTATGAGCAGGAAGGTATGCATGTTTATTAATGGGATGGCTGGACCATTGCAAAGGTTGTTTAAATCCACTAAACCAACCACACTCCTTGAAGTTGTGGAGAAAGCTAGAGACTTACAACACATATTTCCCAGGGCAAGAACACTATTGCAGTAGGAGGCCTACTCAGGACCAAGGGAGACCATCCATGTTCAATATTTGGAGGGATAATGTGTTGCAGGAGGGACACATAATGTCAATACCTTCTCCAAGAA
Organism: Pinus albicaulis; assembly: GCA_034641835.2. Classification (NCBI taxonomy): domain Eukaryota; kingdom Viridiplantae; phylum Streptophyta; class Pinopsida; order Pinales; family Pinaceae; genus Pinus; species Pinus albicaulis. The sequence goes on along the minus strand of CM076575.1, from coordinate 1,573,588,765 downwards.
GGATGCCAACATTGTAAAATCCATGGAAGACTTTCCTCCAAAGGGGGGAGCTATTGCAGCGTTAAGAGGAGTCCCAAAGTATTTAACCTTGAGGGTGAGAGGTACTATTATGGGGCAAAGAGTCTCTGTGTTGATATATAGTGGGGCTACTCATAACTTTATTGATGCACAACTGGTACAAAGGAGAGGAATCCACATGGAGGAGTTTGAGGGATTCTCAGTTTTGGTCCTAGGAGCTATGACCCTCCAATGTGCCAAGTATGTTCCACCACTAACCATTACCATGGGGACCTACACATTGACAGACCACTTCTTTTTGGTAGACATTCCAGACACCAATGTCATATTGGGAGTCTAGTGGTTAATCACTCTTGGGAGAGTTACCACTAATTCAAGAACTTTGGAGATGGAATGGACATGAGGGAAGGATGGCCAGCAATAAAAGATCAAGGGTATAAACATATACCCCCCTCAGGTTGTTTCAACACACAGGATGGAGGTAGATATACACAGAGGGGATGTTGAATAGGCAGTAGAGCTGCATATATCAAAGGTTAAGGGAAAGGATTCACCAGTGCATCCAGATGTTCAATCTCTCTTGGATCAATATTCTACAGTATTTGGAGATATCCCACCAGGGATACCTCCTAACTGTGGGTTTGAACACACCATTAAGTTGGAACAAGGGATCCAAGTAGTAATCACCACTACTTATAGGAACCTGAAGGCTTATAGGGGTGAGATTGAGAGGGCTATCCAAGAGATGATAGCTCTAGGACACATCTAACCTAGTACTAGTCCTTTTACTTCTTCAGTGGTTTTGGTGAAGAAGGAAGATGGCACATTGAGGATGTGAATTGATTATAGGGCCTTGAACACAAAGACCATGAAGAATAGGTACCCTATACCCAGGACCGATGAGGTCATGGATAAGTTGAGGGGATCTAAATACTTCTCCAAGATTGATTTGAGATCCGGGTATCATCATATCAAGGTGAGGGAGCAAGATATCCCCAAGACAGCGTTCAGATGTCACTATGGGCATTTTGAGTTTCTGGTAATTCCCTTTGGATTGACCAATGCTGCAGCAACTTTCCAATCTTGCATGAACCACATCTTCAATGGTCATTTGAGAAAGTTTGTATTGGTCTTGTTTGATGATATTCTTATCTACTGCTGCACTTGGGAGGAGCACTTGTAGCATATTGAGACAATTTTTCATATCCTCAAGGAGCAACAATTCTATGCCAAGCTCTCCAAATGTGAATTTGGCCTCACAGAGATGCTGTATTTGGGGCACATCATAGGAGTGGATCGAGTGAGGGTACATGAGGAGAAGATCCAGGCTATCAGAGATTAGCTTGAACCCAGAAATGTTACAGAACTCAGAGGGTTTGTGGGCATATGCACTTATTACCAGAAGTTTGTGAAAGGAATTTCACAACTAGCAACACCACTCACATAATTGACAAAGAAGGGAGCTTTCCATTGGACACCTACAACGTAGAGGGCTTTTGATAAGCTCAAAGAGGTAACGAGTAGTTGCCTTGTCTTGGTTCTAGTTGACTTTTCTCAACCTTTTGTTCTCGAATGTGATGCATCAGGTGAAGTTATTGGGGCAATCTTGATGCAAGGTGGGCATCTTATAGCCTTTGAGAGCAGGAAGCTTCTCCCTCATGAGAGGTTATACCCCATCTATGATAAAGAGATGTTGGCTATCATGCATGCATTAGACAAATTCAACAATACTTGGTGGGGAATAAGTTCAAGGTGAAGACTGACCATAACAGTCCTAGTTCTTCCTAGAGCAGAGACAACTCTAGGAGAGACAACAGAAGTGGGTGAGAAAAATCCAAGCTTATTATTTTAACATAGAGTATGTCAAGGGAAAGAGCAATGTAGCAACTGATGCACTATCCAGGAGGCCTACAACATTGTCTTTAAGGGGCATGGATGCAGATTGGAAAGCTCAAATTTTAGTTGAGTATTGCAAATATGACTTTGAATGTGAGATAATTGATGGGGTGGTATCGGATGAGAGGTTTAGAGTGATGGATGAGGTCATCTATTACTGGGACTGGATCTTCTTGGCTAAGAATTCCAAGCTCAAGGAGAATATCTTATTGGCATCACATGATTCCCCACTTGCTGGGCATCAAGGTTTCGTAAAGACTTACAGAGCTATAAGAGAGAGATTCTCATGGAAGGGTCTCAAGGAGGATGTGCTCCGACATGTCAGAGAGTGCACCATTTTTCAGCAAAATAAGGGAGAACACACCCACCCTGCTGGGTTATTACAACCACTACCTATTTCAGATGGGAAGTGGGAAAGTATCTCTATGGACTTCACCACCAGCTTACCGACAGTACAAAGTAAGGATTGTATCTTTGTAGTTGTTGATAAACTAACAAAGTACTCTCATTTATTTACCATTTCTGCACATTATACTGCTTCATAGGTACCTGAGCTCTTCTTCAGAGATGTATTTAGACTCCATGGTCTCCCAAGGACCATAGTGATTGATTGGGACAACTGCTTCATGGGTGGCTTTTGGCAAGAAATTTTCCGGTTGACGGGGAATGATTTGACTCCAAGCACTAGGTATCACCCCCAAACTGATGTACAGATTGAGATAGTGAACAAGTGGCTGGAAGGCTACTTGAGCAACTATGTAGCAGGGCAGAAAAGAGCTTGGCTGCATTGGCTTCACTTGGGAGAGTATTGTTACAATACTTCTCACCACATCTCTATTGGCATGGCTCCATTCTGAGCCTTATATGGGTATGAGGCACTCTCATTTGATGATGTTATGTTTGGAGCAAGTAAAGCTCCAAGGGAAAAGGAATGGATTAAGGAGAACCAAAACATACTCAGGGCACTCAAGGACAACATTGCTTCTACCCAAAACCAACAGAAGATGTATGTAGACCATGGTTGGATATAAAGATAGTTTGAGGTGGGAGATATTGTCTATCTGCATCTTCAGCCTTACAAATAGTCCACACTCAAGGAGAAGGGAGCTGAGAAGCTCAAACCACATTTCTATGGGCCATACAAGGTGGTCAAATTTATTGGTAAGGTAGCATATGAGTTGGAGCTTCCTAAGGGGATAATGATCCACAATATCTTCCAGGTCTCTTGCCTCAAGAAGGCCATTAGGAGGAATGTAGTTGCCAACATGGATCTCCCCCATATTTATGATGAGGGCCACATAATCTTGTAGCCAGAAGCAATATTAGACACAAGAGAGAGGAAGCTGAGAAACAGAGTCATCAAGTAATATCTGATTCGATGGAGGAATCTACTAGATGAGGATGCCACTTGGGAGGGAGAGAAGATCTTGCAGCATCCTTCTTTACTGTTGCTTGTGGGAAAGAAAATTTTGAGCCTGGAGGACTGTAATATTCCCAATTAGCCACTGCTACTTGGAATATTAAACTACTCCATTTTTGAAATAAAAAGTAGGAAAGACAATAAAAAATATCCCAGTGTAAAAAATGATTGGATTAGGAGGACAAAATAAAGTCACTTTGGTGTGAAAGAAAGGAAAAGAAGGGAGCTAGATCTAGTTGACCAAGTCAACAACGCTGTCACAAGAGGAGGGAAACCAACTAGGGCAGTGCAATTTTGAAAGGGGAATCTGGGGAGTGTAGTTTTGAAAGGGGAATCTTCTAAAGAAAGTCACATCATCAATGAGTGGGGTCCGAGGTGAGGAATCTCACTAAGGATAAGAAGGAGGAGATAGCAGAAAGGAAAGAATTTAGTATTCATATTTGTTTGGTCTTTTGACTGATTTCATTCTTTAGCTGTTTAGCCGGAGTTGCAGCACTATTTAGTGGAAATAATTCTCATGCGGGAATTCCATCTTCACCTTTCGTCTAGCTGATTGGGAGATCTAAGGAGGAGGTCCTGAGCTCAATTTTCACCATTTATCTTTAGGAGATCCATTCTACATCATATACAGCACAATCACTCCCAGTAACTGCGTCATTTCTGCAGTAGCAACAGCAGCTGGGTCATACCTTCCTATTTTGTGCTTGTTTTAGAGGAGAAGATGTCTATTTCACTCCGGGAGGTCTATTAAGGAGGGCCTTGGGAAAATTTCTATATTATCTATCTATTTCAGATCACATTTAGTATTTTATAATATAGAGTTACTGGGTACAACGTTATTTTCTACAGTGCTGCATTTTATGTTGCTATTTTTCCGGAAACCCTTGTTGGGGTGTTCTGATGTGCTTGTAAAAGAGGTAAAACCTTTCATTTCTGATTCCATGATTAATGAAAGCTCTAGATATGTATAAAATCATATTTTTTTTTAGATTTCATAATAAAAATTACACTGTTGCAGTCTTTAGAAGTTCTATTTTGTGAAGTTGTGGGATTAGGGTGTTTTTGAGCATATATGAGCTGGGGAGATCTTTTTAGTGTAGCTAGAATGCTATTTTTCTGATTCCATTTCATTTTTAAGCTACATACAACATATATAAGAGGATCCAAGTCCTGTTCTACATTTTTATTGCATGGTTTTCCTTATACAACATCCTCATTGGAGATATTGCAGAAATTCCTGAAAGGGGATATTACAAAAGAATTATTTGATGGATCAAAATGTCTCTAATATTATAGACCAAAATTCTTCACATTGGGACTTGCAACTAAAACGAGATATGGAATCTAATTCCTCCTATTTTCCTACCTAGAAGGTAATGACATAGATGAGAAATTATATAAGAACAAATTTTGGATTAGTTTCCAAAGCACATGTCATATATGAGTTATAATTACAGTATTAATTATTAGTATGGGTTTGTAATACTTAGAGGCACAAGCACAGGTAATGCAGGATCAGAGAATCTAACCTAAACTAGAGTGAGAAAACAATTTACTGTTTAAGTATAAAATGTTGTTTCCAATTTAAAAATAATCAATTAACAAAATAACATGCTCAATAAACATGGATTTATATTGCAAAATAATATTAATAAAACTTAAGTAATCCAACCAATATATAAACTAAACTATGATATCAACCCTACTAATCAAAATGTAAAAAGAGAAATGATTACACAAACTAAGGAATGTAAAAGAGAAAAGAAAATCTATATAAACTATGAATATAGTCTCGACCTTATGAATAAGAGAGAAACTACTAAAAGATTCTAATCATTCATATAATGGAAACTTGTTGCAATTTACTACTTCAGAAATATTCAATTTGAAACATATCTACTATAAAGTAAAATTCACACTCAAGTTTATTCTAAAAAGAAATGTTCAGTTAATGTCTCTTAGGCTTTGGAAAAAAGGAAACCTTCAATCGAAAAGGAATTGACTTGCTAAGCTAAACCTCGGGTCATGAACACTTCGTTCTACAATCGTTCCAAAAGAACCACACACAAATCACACTCAATTACCCACACTAATAACATCAATGTATTTAATTCAGAAATCAAATCCTATCCTAATTCATAACTACAATAATCAAAATTCAGGAAATCTGCAATTCGACTCAATCTCACTCTTAAACAAACAAACTCCAGAATCAAATCAATTAATAACATTCAGTTTTTTAATTTATAAATGCTCCTCATAGAAATATGATGAAAGACAACAAATAATATATCTATTTCACTCTCGGCCTATTGGTAATAAATTCTTAACTTACTTCTAGATGAGAATTACTTCTCCATAGTCCACATTCTTGAAAGAAAATTGTTTAATTTCAAGCATCATGATTTAATTTAGCTCTTGTCATTCTTGAATACTTGAGGAATGGATCTTAGGATATTTAAATCTGATGTGAAAACAAAGTTTTAGCTTCATAGATGATTATGGGTTTCACATGACAATTCATTCAATGATACTCACATTCTGCATATAGATCCTATGATCTAAATAGGTTATAAAATTCGTTTCCAAGTTGTGGTGGGACCTTGCCACTCCTGGAACAATTTCAAGTTAATTTAATATGATTAAAAACTAAATAGAACCATAATACTCTCAAAAATTTACTGCTTAATCAGAATTGTATTAAAATTCAAAATAGAATCTCAAATGCATACATCCTTATGAGGAAAAGCTCCACAAAACTTTATTATAACAATCTTTCTGCTTCTGATCCTTTTTCTTCTCTGCTTTTTTCCTCCCATGAGATAAAAAATACATTGTGCTTTTAAAAGGTTCAGCCGATGAGGCCCAATCTAAATAAATGACCATAAAAAGTAATTGGATAATTATTAAAACTAATTGTTGCTGCATGAAATTTTCTTGAGTGATTTATTGGTGGATTTCGAATTAACTGAGCTGGGTCCTATTGTATGTAACAAATTGTTCCCTTTTTTAGCGCAATAGGCTTATCCAAATCGTGGTTGTGGCCAAAAGTAGAAAAACCATGAATTCAACCTCAATTCTTTACTTAATATTGTGCTAAAATATTCACCTGACCACAAATCGTTCATAGTAATGAATTTTGCTAAACGGTTTGTAGGTTACATGAATTAGGGTACTCCGAACAAAACATGCATGTAGGAATCTCTTTATTCTTCTCCATTTTATGACAAATGTGATTTTTTTACCTACAAGAATTACGCATTCCGTACTTAACCTGCAGTAGCTAGTTTAATCGATTTCTGAGGAATTTTGGCAATGCAACCCTGCGGAAAATGAACTTAGAAAAAGTGTCATTGGTAAATCATAGAAAATTCAAAAAAAATGATGATCATCAACCAAAAAGTATAATATGTGAATCGATGACAAGTTGTACAATTATGGTACGAAATGAGTTAAGGTTGTAGGAATTTAGGTTATGGATGATGGTGTTGTGCAATGGGAAAATGGGCATAATTGAGGCTCAACACTCATTCAATTAAAATTCTCTCAAATTTAGTTGGAGGGGGAGTATACTATCTAAGAAAGAGTATCCTACCTCAGAAAGAGTATCCTTGTGACTTTGAGTCTATCTAAATAATTAAGGGAAAACATTATAAAGTGAAGGTTAAAAAATACTTCCAAGTGTTTGAACACATAATTTCAAAAATTAGAAACATTTCCAAAAGGAAAGGCTATGGAAACATCCAAAGAAACATATTCCAATTAATAACATGTTTATAGGGTTCCATAATATAAATAAACTAAATGTTTGGTTGCATACACTATTCAAGTGTTGATTCAAATTATTGATTCCCATGTTCGTCAATTTTAAAAATGGATATAAAGAAGATGACAACATAATTTCACAATCTCAAGGAGAAAACAAGGAGATTGATCTGGGTAATATGTTAAAAATGAGGAATAAAGGAGTTGTTTAATAAAATAAAATTATTAGAATAATTGAGTATGCAGTGGAAAGCTATTACAAGAGAAAAAATAGAAAAATAATGATTTAGTTTTTACTAGAGAGGGTTACCTTCTACCCTCAGTTTGAATCATACTACTAATAAATATTTTATAAGCCTATTTAAACTACACTCCAAATAAATACGAGTTCTCATGAAATAATATTTGACTATTTAGAAAGGAATAACATTGAGGAAATGGAAGATGCTTAATGGGAAACAGTAGGGAGTACTAGACCATGTGCATTTGGAAATAAAACAAATTGTATCAATTGTTTCCATAACAACATGAATGCTACAACCAACAATTCTTCAAAGCTACCACACAAAGTTGTTCATATAGATTTGAATTATTTTCATATTGATAATATATTTAGAGTGGAAACTAGTGTTGCGTGTTAGATAATTAATAGGAGAATATTTATGACAATGATGGATGAGCTTATTAAAAATAATGCTGAAATAAAATACATCAAGACACTAAAATATTGATGCATTTTCCATGAAATGGAATACGGTGAAGAAAATGAAGTTCCAATGACAAAAATATACTAGTATGAAGAGTTTGGGAGAGGTTGTGGACAATATGAAAGTTTTAATGAAATTTAATTTAGAGCATGTAAAAACATTCATTGATGCAAGTAACTTTCCATATATCCTTGATAGACGACATGCATTCATTCCAATAAACTATGATAGATTGGTGTTTCCATTACTTTCCTCAACATACTAAAGATTGGAAGGTTATGGATTGAAAAGTGAATGTTAGGATGTAGCAACCCAAAATAAACCTTGGGATTTGTATCAATTATTATGTTGTTATGTCCTATATCAAAATTTAAACGTCATCCTTATAATGAACTTAACCATATTGAACAATTGAAAATGATGTGTACACAAATATTTTCTCTATTAATTTAGAATGTTGAGTAGTCGACTGAGAATGTGAGGACTAATATAGTCTATGATACCATAAATGGGAATTGGTGAGGGGGTTATGAGAAATTCTCCTTTCTGGTTATTGCTGAAATAGAAAAAAGACCCACCCCAAAAGAGGCATGCCAAAATTTGAATTTAAAAATTGATTATCTTGTTTCCTCACCTACCCATATCTGATTGAATTAAGCATTTCATTATTGAAGCAAACATATGCCACATTTATGGGTGATGAGTGGTGGTTATGGTATGCTTTTTGAATTCAATGGGTATCATGGGTAAATAATCATTTCAAAATTTTAGAGTTGACCCACGAATAGCATGGGAAATAGAAGAAATCATATAGAGCAGACATCCATAGGGAGTATTGGGCCATACATAGAGAGAGAAAATTCATATGAGTGCCTAAAGTAATAGATTCACAAATATAATATTTCCATTTCTAAGTGCCAAGCATATATTGGATTAATATCTACGTGTTTTTGGTTCCATAGAAAATCATTTTCCATGCAAAAATACTTGTAGGGAAGCTCCAAAACTTTTTTGGGAAGTGGATGTTATAAATTGGTGTGTGTTGGGTGAATATTATAGGTAATGTGAAATGAAGTCACCAAGGGACTATAGATAAATGAAAGGCGTTTCCATATTTCTATGTTATCCAACTGGGAGACATCTAGAATATGTGGAGCTATCCAACTAAGAGACATCTAGAATATGTGGAGACCCTAGGCTCAACATGAATAAGAGATGATGTAGGATAATTGACATCCCAAGTCAAATGTTATTTTTAAAACCTCCAGAAAGGCACATTATGGCAAGCAGGACATGATTTCCTCGTAAATATATATCTAAAAAGAATATGGTTTTATTTTTAACTTTGTACTTATGGATTTATTGAGATGATCGTGGATCTGAAATTATCCATGCTATTGTATCTCTTTTATATATGGAGCCTTTCGGAATTTTTAGTGAGAGTCTATACAATGTAGTTCAACCCAAGGAAATGGTTGGGGCTTGAGTACCCTTATCTGTAATCAAATTCAATTTAATAAAATTGTGTGAATTTTACATGTCTTTGTATGTAAACCCAATGTAATCTTGATTGTATGTTCGATGTCAGGAATTTAATGTTTGCAAGGTTGTGTTCATGTTGCAGAAGAGGATCTTGTTAGTTCCAAGAGTCAAATGATAAACCTACCTTCTAGCAAGGGTGATCCACCATTAATCACATGATGGACCAATGGTGATCCATTAACTAGTTGGGAACCCCTTACCTTGAAATTTATGTAGAGAAGGTCAGACTCGACCTTCATTAGGCCTTAGAGGAATTAAACACATGATAAATTTCCTGACTAGCCAACCTCTTGACCTTTGATTTGGGGTAGGACGCAGTTGGCCTAGTCGGGACATGAACCATTTAGTGTAGCTGGGTTACAAAGGAGTTTGACCCTCGAACTAACATGGAATATTTGACATCTGACTTGGTGACTTCCATAACATGGTTTATTGTCTTTGGGCCTGAACTTGCAGGTGAATTCATATATGAGAATGCATGTACATCATTTTTATTTTGGGTTTAATAGTTATAGTTCAATGGCTACACATTAGAAGTAAGAGATATCTAATATTTCATATTTATAAATTTTCCTAGGTTTGGACACTATTAAGAGATATCTAATATTTCATATTTATAAATTTTCCTAACCCACCATAATTTTATGAGTGTTTATTGTTTTACCCTTGTGGTATCATGGCTTAGTTAGGAGATGGCTAGTTGTAAAAATACATGGTGCAACTAAACCCGCAGTTAGGTGGAAATCATTTTTTGCCAGATTGGTTTCCAAAACAAGTAATTTTTAAATAAATTTTTCTATATTTTAATTGAAAACATGAATTTTCATTTATTGGCATGAAAATTATGGTTGCAAGTGTGCAAATAAATGTGGCTTCCTTCCTAGTAGTGATAATAGTTAATGGAATTATATATGTGATTATATGTATGAAAATTCTCAAATGGAAATGATGAAATGGAACCATTAGTTGTCGTATTCATCTAATTACCTAGAAGACAATGCTACAATAATCCTCTTGAATCAAAATTGAAGGCTTCAAGGGTAGACAGAAAAATTGTCTCTTACCTTTTTGAGTAACCTTGATGAGAGGAGACCCTAGGGGTCAAATATGAAGTTTGGAATTGGACTAGTTATGCCAATGGATACCTAAAATTGTTTATTAAGGGAAACATATCCAAGTATAATTTAGTTGTAAGAGTAAAATCTCAAGCTATTACGATGAAGAAAAGTAAGACGAATCTTCACAGAAAATATGGATTAAATTGTTAAAGTAAATCTAATTGATCTTAGAGGACTAAATTAGAGGCACTGGAGCCTTTCAGATATACTATTTAAGTAATATGAATATCCTTATAGAGACAATTCGGGTGTTTGCATAATAGAAATGTATTTTGATTTAAGGTTAAGAAGACATGAAAGTTCTATGTGTAGTTGTAATTTCAAGACAAGCTAGCCCTAAGGAAATTTAGCCTTTATGGCCTTGAATAAATTCAATTGATAAAGCCTAGTTATTTTGTTTGATGCATAAAATCAAGTCACAGTTTTTTTCTTGGTATCTCTTTAACATGGCTAGGTTTTTAGTTTTGGTGTAGCCTAAACCATTGGTTAAGCATGGGAATGAATCTATTTCTATATAAATACTTATACACACATATAGATGTATGTATATATTTACAGTGGAATATATCATACATTAACTAGACATAAACTCATGCATAAACTTGAAAAATTAGTAATTATGGGTAAGATTTAAATCATTTATTGGAATCCAATGAATTCATATCATAAAACACACACACACACACACACACACACACATATAATTTTTAGTAATATTTAATAAATGTGTTTATTTAGTCCAAATTTATATAACATTCTTGTAGTAATTTATTGTCTCAAGATAATAAATAATATGTATACTGTTGGGGTTCCCATGTTTTGGCCAGATTGGCAAGACCAAAAGATGAGACAACATCAAAACCACTTTCGGACCTCAGGATCTAGCCTTCCTGGGTCCAGAGAGGGATCTCTCTATATAGGCAAAGTTTATGTCTTCGAAGCTCAGTGTTAAGATATTAGGCTAGTTATAAGGCTCGAAGTTTGTTGGTTTGATTGTTTGTTTGGTTGTTGGTTATCAGGAAAGAAGGGTTCAATATAAGACAAGGATGAGTAAAGGGGGATTTAGGCAAAGGAGAGATCTTATAGGGAACATTCAAGACCATTGCGAAATGGAGTTAGGAAAGGGTTTACTTTTTGTTCAATGTACAGGCTTTCAGTTGGGCTAGTCATCTAAAGCATTGGATCTTAAGATGATAGTGTGGCATGAAATGGTAAAAGAGGAGGAAACAATAAAGATTTAGAACACAAAGTTAAAGACCTGAGATCAGAGAGAGACTTTGAGCTCTCAATGCTTCAGCCTCCAGCTTGAGGGATCTTAGTAAGGTTCAATTAATTGAAAAGGATCCTAGTGAGATAGAGACAAAGTTCTGGACCTCCCAGTGTTACCAATTCATTCAATTAAATCCTAAAAATAACATCTAAGAACAGATTAATTAATTCATACATCAGCTAGCAGGCAATGACATCCACTACACTAGTAAAATTAACTGGAATCAGCCCTTAGATAACACGTTTAGTAGAAAACATTTAAGGCAAGGAGAGCAGAAACATAGGGTACCTAACAAGGGTAAATCCTATGCCAGATTTCTGATGCGAGCCAGTAAAAATGAAATGAAATGAACTGCAAGTTAATAACAAATACAAAGATGGAAAAACATCACCGCTGCTTTAGATCAGGATCCAAAGAAATGTGCTTGTCATATTAAAGAGCAACACCAGTCAAGTACAAAATTGCCAATAGCTAGATACTCAGTCTACAAACATCTTCCTCAACCTATCTTACAACTTTACACAGAGACTATGTCTCAAAAGAAATAGCTTGTAATTCTATGATAACTGATCAACAACCTTTACAATGAGTTCCTTCATGAATTTATAGCTCAAGTGGAGCAGAGAAGGTAGGTGAAAACTAAATGCAGCATTAAAACTCAGAAGAGGAAGAGGGCTGAGGCCCATTCTGTTTAAATTCTGCGCAATTATCTATGGCACTCTTTGGGTGTAGGAGTGGTCTTCTCCAGGCTTCCAATTACTCCGGTATGCCTCTGATGTACTTTGGTTGCAGTACTCTATAGTACTTCTGGTGAATAAACAAAAGATAAATAAATGACTGTGAAGTCCGCCATACTACATAACAAATGCTCTGGTAGCTTAGGACTGTTGTCAGGGCTGAATTTCCTTAGGTACACGAAAAAACATGCAGATAGTATGGGCATCTCATCCTTTTATGCAAGAACATTCTGTTGATGTCAAAACCCTACTAATATCTTTTTTTGTGCATTGGACCTTCTGAGCAATCCACGAGGTCTTCGATTCTAGTACCTTGCCCTTTAAACACTGGATTAAGGCTTAAGATCTTCAACAATGTGCCTTAGACCTTTAATTCCCTCACTGATACTCTTTGTCGCTTCAAACCTGTCTTTGTCAGAGAAATCTACACTTTAATGGCTCCGCGGAGGTCATGGAGAATGGATGTGCAGACTGGTGAAATGGTGGAACATTGCAGGGTGGTGGCGAAAAACGCAGTGAAACGATGGTGGATGGTCTGGTGAAGTTTTGACGTAAAACATTAAAATTTGACTTATGAATGGAATTATATAGGGGACAGACGAGAACGACGAACACACATGGAAAAATGGCGTGGCGGGACCCGGTCAACGGCGGGGCATGTAGTTAAATCTGGACCGTTCGATCTCAGGAGGAGATCGACAGCTGAAAATGCATCGGAGGGCGACAGACGGTGGGCCACGGGTCTATTTGCTTTGGACTAACTCACGTGCATCTTCGCAGCGCGATCGCCGTTGGATGGGCAGCTCTGGATCGGACGATGTACGTTCATATCACGCCGGGTCAAATGTCGAACGTTAATGCGCGATGGGGGGGCGATTTTCAAACAGTGCCAGTGCCACGCATCCCGCAGTGAGTGGAATCACTGCGAAACAGAAAAATACCACCCAACCTCCAACGGTGGTGCGATAAAAACCGACAGTTTTTGAAAAATGTTGGCCCAGGGACCACCGGGCGGGTGAATAAACTATGGGCCGTTGATTTTCAGTTTAAACAGACGGTGGATGTGTGATCGAGGCGGCAAACAGAGTGGGCTACGGGTGCTGTGTTTTTCTGTGAAGATCATTTGATATAAACGGATCGACGACTAATATGGCGCCCGATATCCACCTGCGGTAAGCACCTTTCGCATTGGTGCATGGTTCTAGTGCCGAGGTCACGTGGTGAAAAAAGCTAAAGGGGGCTGGCCGAAAGGGGCTGGGCCTTATATACATGAAAAATATGGTTATTTGGCCCATCTTAATGCATTTTCAGGCTAATAAAGGGTAACGATAGGGGGAAGAAGGGGAGATCAAACCACACCAGGGGTGTGTGTATGGTTTAGAGGGGATTTAGGGATGGTTTAGGAGGACTAGGGGAGGGATTTAGAGGGTAAGAGGGGAAAATTGACAAGGGGGAAAGGTAGGCCTTTTGAAGAACAATTTTTGCAATCAGTCAGACTTTTTGGATGGATACAACAGTGGAAATAAATCATAGGGCAGAGGGCATGAAGAGGCTTTCAAGGATGATGTGTCTTCAGGGGAGATCCATTTCTTGAAGGCTCAAAAATAATTTAGCCCCCTGCTTGCTTGTCAAAAAATTTATAGGGGGCTAACAGTGGCTCCACATGGGGATGGCTTCTTCTTGAAGGAGTCAAGAATTCAGAAAATGATCTTTGGTGTAGGCCAGATGCCTGCTGCTTGAGCCACCTTTCTTCTTTGATTTTCAGCTGCCACAACTGTGAAGACATCAATTAGCAGAAACATTACCCAAACAATCTACCTACCCATCCTACAATCCTAACATTTTTTCTTCTATGGTGCATTTGAACTAGCAGACCCTTTTCATCATTTTTGTTTTTTACAAACAAGAAAATAAACCTATTCTATTTCTACCCTTATTGCTCCATGAGACCAGATTAAACTGTTGGTCACATATGTTTCTCTACCTAATCTAATATCTGCTGAGATTAAACTGTCTAACATATTTCTTCTCTATATTCTACAACATAAATTTAAAAACAGCCAAACTAGGATTAGACAATCTAGTTTGCTGTGGATCCAAGGCATAAAGACAGTTGCACATGGAAAGAAACTTGCAGAAAACTAAAAACAAAATATTGAAGGCTTGAAATCTGAAATTTTTAAGAATCATTCTTTCTTTTGTGACTCAAGTTTTGAGCTTGTTAGAGTCACTTTCTCTTCTTCATTCAGCTCTGGTTTTGGGCATGTTAGAGCTAATTCTTCTTCCTTAATTGTTGGTTCAACTTTTGAACATGTTAGAACCAACTTCTTTCTTTCTTTGGCTCAGGTTTTGATCATATTAGAACCAATATTTTGCATTTTTGAGGTTCATGTTTTGAGCATGTCTGAACCTCTCCTTTTTTTCCGTTTTTTGGAACATTTTCTCTTTTTTCTTGAGAACATAACACATCAATGGTATTTACAATGGGAGTGGAAACTAGAAATTCGAAATTAGCAGAAGTAGTGTTTGAGCATCCTGCCATTGACAGGACCCCCAAATAGCTTTGTGCCATCTAAATCTTGTAGAAAAAAGGCATTTGGACCCACAGTAGCCTGGATGATGTAGGGACCTTTCCACAAACTGTCAAACTTGCCGTGCTTTCCTTTTTCCTCTATCCTTGAGTCCCACTTCAGAACTTTATCTCCAATTTTGAAATCAGAAGCCTTAGTTCTTTTACCAAATAAATTCTTTATATTTTCCTGAACCTTTAGGGCTCTGTTATAGACCTCTTCCCTTGTTTATTGGAGATGAATTGTTTGGCTTATTCTCCTCACCATGCTGTCCTCTTCTATCTGGATTTCTTGGACAAGTTTGATCACTGGAACTCTAAGGCTGGTAGGAAAAATGGCTTCTGTTCCATAGACAAGCTGATATGGTGACATGCCAATGGATTTCTTTGTTGTAAGCCTGTCAGCCCACAGGGCATGCACTAACTTGTTGTGCCATGACTTTTTGTTCTCTTCCAGGAGCTTTTTGATGATGGTCACCAGGCTCTTGTTTGATGATTCAGCTAAGCCATTACCTTGTGGGTAATAGGCAGTTGAATGACCAAGTGCTATTTGATACCTGTGACAAAAATCAACCATTTTCTTGGATCCAAAAGCAGCATCATTATCAATGATTATTTTCCTTGGGCAGCCAAACCGAGAGAGGATATGACCTTATAGGAACCTAATGATGACTGAATCTATGGAATTCCTAGTAGGTATGGCCTCTATCCACTTAGTGAAGTAGTCTGTGGCTGTTAAGATCCATTTGTGTTGTGCAGAAGAAGTAGAGTGAATTTCTCCTATGAAATCTAGGCCCCATTGCATAAAGGGACCTTCAACAGTGATGGGTTGCAGAGGTAAGGGAAGGAGTTTTCTTTTGCCTTCAAAAATCTGGCATTTGTGGTAGACAATTATCATCTTATGGATATCATTGAAGAGTGTAGGCCAATAGTAGCCAGCTCTGAGTATTTTGTTTGCAGTGGCTTTCCAGTTCAAGTGACCTCCACACTGTTCTACATGGAACTCTTGTTTAATATTTTCTGCTTCAGACTCGGGCAAACATTTAAGCAATGGGCCATTTTCATTTTTCCAGTATAAGCATTCATTCGTGATGCAATAGCTTCTGGCCTTTAGCTTTAAGAATCTGGCCTTGGTGTTGGATAGTTCAGGAGGGGCATTGAGGTGTGTAAGCACATAAAGAATGTCGGAATACCAAGGAGAGATCTGAAACTTCTCCTCAACAGTGGGATCAGGAAATCCCTGCAACTCATCCAAGGCATCTACCATGTTAATGTCAAGGGTTTGTAGATTTGATTCAACCATTAGTTGAGCTAAGCCCTGAACTTTGATCAGTTTGGTGGGTTTTATCTCAAGGTCGTACTCTAAGATCACAACAATCCATTTGCCCTTTTTCCCATCTGGGTCTTGGGAAAAAATTTCTTTAACCACTATATTTGGCACATAGGCTATGGTGTGGGACTATAGAATGTACACCCTAAAGTCTTTCAAGGCCTTTACCAAGGCATAGGCCTGTTTTTCCATTATGTTGTATTTCAAGGGTGCATCTCTTAAAGCTTTGTTGAAGAAAGGAATGGGTTGTTCCATTCCCTATGGATTTTTCTGTAGCAGAACTACAACTACTGTATGCTCGGAGGCAAATGAAAATATCAGGAAATATTTTGAGAAATCAGGGTTGATTAGGACAGGAGCCTGGGTGAGTGCAAGTTTAACTGACTCAAAAGATTTCTTAGCTTCAACAGTGCACTTAACTCCTACACCTTTCCCTAACATGTTTGTCATATTCCTAAGGTGTTCAGCTAAGTTGGGAATAAACCTCCCGAGGAAGCTAATTTTCCCAATAAAGGACTGTAACTCCTTGATGTTTCTTGGGTGTGTGATTTGTAGTATTTCCTCAACTCTCTGTGGGTCTATCCTAATCCCATTCTCGGATATGATGTGGCCAAGAAGATTACCTTCTTGCAGCCCAAATAGAGTCTTTTTGGGATTCAATGACAGACCAAACCTTCTACATTTTTCAAACACTTTCCTCAGGTGTTTTAGGTGTTCTTCATCAGTCTTGGAGTAGACTATTATATCATCCAGGTAGATGACAATGAAGTGTCCTATTTCATTTGAAAAACCTATGTCCATTGCTCTTTGGAAGGTTGCGCCAACATTCATCAGTCCAAAAGGCATCTTTACATACATAAAAGTGCCCCATGGAGTGGTCAAGGTTGTCTTGAGTTGGTCTTCTGGGATTACTAAAACTTGGTTGTAACCTGAAAAACCATCTAGCAGGGAGATCATTTTTTAGCCTACTACCTTATGAAGAATGTGTTCCATTTTTGGCAAAGGGTAATTGTCTTTGAGTGAGGCTCTGTTAAGATTCCTGACATCAATACACAACCTGATCTCCCCTATTTTCTTTCTCACAACCACTAGGTTTGAGACCCAATCAGAGAACCTAACAGGAATTATTATGCCTACTTCATACATCTTCTTTATTTCCTTTTCCACTGCAGGCAATTGTTTTGGGTTTATTCTGCGAAGCTTCTGCCTGAAAGGTTTTTGGTTCACTTTGAAAGGTATTTTGTGCTGTATGATGTTTGTGTCATAGGCCTTTAATTCCTCATAGCTCCATGCAAACACATCAATGAATTCTTCAAAAAATTTAATGCATTTTTCTTTCATGTTTGTAGGCAGGGACTTAGCCAATTTGATCATTTTGGGCTTATCTTCAGTGCCTATGTTTCATTCCTTTACATCATAGTCTGCATGTTCTATAGTGGGATTTTTTGCTACATCATCAAAGTCAAAAAGGTCTTCTAAAGGTGCGAGCCCCCTGGGTATGTTCTTATCTTTGGCCTGCAACACCTCTTCTTCTTCACTATTTGCGTTTTCACATTGTTCATTGGAATTTCCAATCTGTTCGTTTAAAGTGTTTATTTCTATGTTATAGGGTGATTATTCCTCATCCGAGGGCTCTTCACTTAGGTAGCTATCGTCAGATTTAGAGTCTGAATCAGAAAATTCAAACTCGTTCCTGCCTATCAGGAAATCCTCAACCTGTTTATCTCCTTCAAAAACCTGCCAATATTTTTCATCATCCGGCATTGTAGGTCTGAACTTGGTCTGAATGATGATTTTTTTGGTCACTGGGAGGTTTATGATACGAACTAGCCATGCAGGCTAACCCATTTGCAATTGCATTCTGACTCCTAGGGACAAACACCGTCTCGTATTCTACAAAGGTTTTCAATAAATCTAGAGTGTCATTCCTGTATGCTCTCAGCCTAGGATGTTTTTCTGTGTATTCACCATTCACTTGTTTAATGATCAACTCAGAGTCCCCATGCACAACTATCCTACGGGCCCCTAGTTTTTTCAACAAATTCAAGCCTAGGATAAGAGCCTCATACTTTGAAATATTGTTTGTACATTTGAAGTGCAGGTTACAGGCATGGCTCTTTGCGTAGTCCCTCTCTGTGTTATGTATCCACACTCCTGCTCCACCAGTTCTCTTGGTGCATGACCCATCAAAATTCATTTCCCATAAGGTTTTGTTCTCGGGTTTATCATCGTTTCGTTGTTGGTGTGGTGTATGAGCTTGTGAAGGGCGACTAATTAGTTTACTGCATCTTATTTCTGGTTCATTATGAGTTTCTGTTTCAGCGAACTGTTCAAGGTTTTCTACATCGTTCTTCTCCGAGTCTAGAGTAGCCATTATGTTAAAGTCCATGGGCTCTGTTTCATCGTGTGTATCTCTATTTTTTAATCCTGACTCCTCCAAAGAATCATCATTGCAAAGGATGAAGGAGTCAAGATCTATATGTATAGAGTATAAAGGTGAATTTTCAAGCTTTTCGGGGCTACTGACCAGGAACTTCATCTGTGTCTCTCTATACAGTCTTCTAAGTTGGCTAAAGATTGGGATTGTGGCATAGGCCCCATTCATCTGCATTGTACCTTGCAGCTTGGCTCTCCATGACCTTGACAGCAACATGCCATACTTAGGTGGCACATCTGCCACTACAACATCCATGACCATGCATTTAGCTGGAATCTGGGTCAGGCTTACACATAAATCTTTGATCAGGCCAAGACACTTTACTCTGCTAGAGTCAAATGAATATAGGTCTTTATAGGGACATGTTATCTCTAGGCCTAATCTTTCCATAACTATCTTAGGCATCAGGTTGTCTGAGGCCCTAGAGTCATGCATTGCATTGTGGAGGATCTTATCATGGATATTGAGACTGATATAAAAAGGAGGTACTACCCCTTCTTGAAATTTCCCTTCTATATTGGGACCAAACAGAAGGGTTGGTAGATCATCACTCAAATTGACTGTGTCATTGTTCTCACCTAAATTTAATGCTTTCAAAATTTGGCCTTTATATACATCCTGAGTGGCCAGCTCAGAGAGTGGGACAGAGACTTTAATTTTTGCAATCTCACTCTCCAAATTGAAAGTGGATTGAATCTTTGGAATGTTCAACTCTGTTTTGTTAGCCACCACCTTGGTGGCAGAATCAGTGGGCTGATTCTCACTATGCACAGTGTTAGAAACTATTTTATCAGGAGCACTAACTACAATGCTAGTGCTACTAGTTGGTTGACTTTGTTTATTAGTGTTTTGGTTGTCTTTTCCTTTGTTTTTTCCAGAACTCTCAGCTGCTGATTTGTTACTTCCAACAGTTACTTTAGAAGTTTTCTTAGGCTTTTTCTTGATGGTAACCTCAGAAGCTTTTGGTTTGGCAGTGTCTAGGCTCCTTTTGCTCCTAAGTTCATATTTTTCTCTAACCTGCATGATGGCATCTTCAAATCCTAAACTGTAATCCTCAGATTCTAACCTTTCCTCATCCCAATATGAGGGTGAGGGCTGATCTTCTTCTGTGGAACAGTTGTGGATTGATTTTTCCACTTCAAACATGTTTATTTTGTTTCCCTCAGACTCTTCTATGATTCCCTCATCTTCATCAAGAAATTTCTCTTGGAATGGGGGAATAACTTTTTGATATCATTCTCTTTGTCTGTTGGGAGCGGTATTGTTTCTTCTAAAGCTCTGGTTCTGGTTATGATTTTGACTTATGTTTTGGTTACTAACTGTGACAACCATTTTTTCCATCATTTGTTGTAGCTTTTCCATGTTTTTGGATATGCGGTCATAATTGGGGTCAGATGTGGAAGCTACATTGTCATCTCTATATGTTACCCTTTTCTCAGCTCTCAATCTTGCTTTCTTCTCAATCATATTTGCCTCTACACTCACTGCTCCCTTTTGCATGTCTTCCAATGTGTTGTAATCCCTCTCCCTAAGCTGGTAGGCCATATCAACATCCAAGCCCTCAGGGTATTTCACTAGGACCATACCTTGGGGAGGTTTCATGTGTGGAGGGAGAGCGTTATAGACGCTGTTAAACCTTGTAGAGTAGTCATGGACACTCTCTCCTACATTCATCTTAAGATTCTTGTATTCTGCTAGTATTTGGAGAGGGTTGGCCTTAACTTCCCATTTGTTTACGAAGGTCTGATATAAAGCTGGGAGGTCTTGGATACTATTAGGAGGTAGGCCTTTGAACCATTTCTTCACATCACCTCCTAAGCTCTGGGCAAAGATTCTCATTTTGACTGTATCATCATCTATTTCCATGTAGTCAAAAGAATCTTCCATCCTATCTACATGGTGCTGAGCTATGGTAGACTCTTTAGTAGTGAAATTTGGGATCTTTGATTGATAATCATTGGGTAAGGGTACTAGAGGCTGGGGTAAAACCAGAGGGGCATACTAGGCTGCCATGATGATGTTTTGATGAGGTAAAGGATTGACTTGAGCAACTGGTATATGGATGACAGGGATACTAGGACCAACAGAAGCTTGTTGGGCAGATTTAGGGTGGTAGAGTCCCAAGTTTTGAATGAAGTGAATATCAAGAGGTGTAGATGGAGGGGTCTGTCTATCCCCAAGGTGTTCACCACTTTGAGGTGGTGACCTAGGGAGCTCAAGGTCTGGCTGGTCTAGGACACTGAATGAACTAGTTCTTGGTAAACTGTTTTGAGTGCCTAGGTAAGAGAATGGGTCTGATAGAGCTGTGAAGTCTTCTGGGGTAGAGTTAGCTCTATGGATGTGGCTGGAAATAGTTGATTGTTTAGGTGTAGGAGATCTCTTGAGGATGCTCTCAGGGTTGTCAACTATTTCAGGGGGGTTTGGGTTAGGATAAGCTCTTGTGTGAATGGTTTTGAAAGCCAGAATGCTGTTTTCCAACCAAGCAGCTTAACCCTACTTGTCACTTCTATGGTGGCTGATGTTGTTATGGAGGCTGGTATCCCAGTGGAGTCTTATGTGAACCAAGATAATCAGCAGGCCTACTGATCACCAGTGGAGTCTTTGATCTTTAATGAGCTATGGAGTCACCAGATGGAAGGTTTAGGATGCTTTTGGAGGGTACACTATCCACCACAGTGCTTGTGAGATGTCCCTTTTCAAGGATATCTTCAAAACACAACTATAACCAGAGATTGACTGGGAGGCATTTTACCAGATATGTCACCTCTGAAAGAGTGTGAGATATGGAGGCTACCTGGCCCTTTATAGACTCTGTCTAAGAGTGTGGGAGAAACACAACAAATGGTATAGAGGTTGATCTGTGAATAGGAGTGTTTAACTGCCAACCTAACCAGAGATTATAGGTTTCTGAGGCTCTTATGATGTAGTAAGGTGAAAAATGCTTAGAATCTCCCCAACAGAGTCGCCATTATGTTGGGGTTCCCATGTTTTGGCCAGATTGGCAAGACCAAAATATGAGACAGCATCAAAACCAATTTCGAACCTCAGGATCTAGCCTTCCTGGGTCCAGAGAGGGATCTCTCTATATAGGCAAAGGTTTTATGTCTTCGAAGCTCAGTGTTAAGATATTAGGCTAGTTATAAGACTCGAAGTTTGTTTGTTTGATTGTTTGTTTGGTTTTTGGTTATCAGGAAAGAAGGGTTCAATATAAGATAAGGATGAGCAAAGGGGATTTTAGGCAAAGGAGAGATATTCCAGGGAACATTCAAGACCATTGGGAAATAGAGTCAGGAAAGGGTTTACTTGTTGTTCAATGTATAGGCTTTTAGTTGGGCTAGTCATCTAAAGCATTGGATCTTAAGATGATAGTGTGGCATGAAATGGTAAGAGAGGAGGAAACAATAAAGATTTAGAACACAAAGTTAAATACCTGAGATCAGAGAGAGACTTTGAACTCTCAATGCTTCAGCCTCCAGCTTGAGGGATCTTAGTAAGGTTCAAATAATTGAAATGGATCCTAGTGAGATAGAGACAAAGTTCTAGACCTCCTAGTGTTCCCAATTCATTCAATTAAATCCTAACAAGAACATCTAAGAATAGATTCATTAATTCATACATCAGCTAGCAGGCAATGACATCCACTACACTAGTTAAATTAACTGGAATCAACCCTTAGATAACACGTTTAGTAGAAAACATTGAAGGCAAGGAGAGCAGAAACATAGGGTACCTAACAAGGGTAAATATTATGCCAGATTTCTTATGCGAGCCAGTAAGAATGAAATGACATGAACTGCAAGTTAATAAAAAATACAGAGATGGAAAAACATCACTGCTTTTTTTGATCAGGATCCAAAGAAATGTGCTTGCCATATTAAAGAGAAACACCAGTCAAGTACAACATTGCCAATAGCTAGATACTTAGTGTGCAAACATATTCCTCAGCCTATCTTACAACTTTACACAGAGACTATGTCTCAAAAGAAACAACTTGTAATTATCTGATAACTGATCAACAACCTTTACAATGAGTTCCTTCATGAATTTATAGCTCAAGTGGAGCAGAGAAGGTAGGTGAAAAATAAATTTAGCATTAAAACTCAGAAGAGGAAGAGGCCGAGGCCCATTCTGTTTAAATTCTACGCATTTATCTATGGCACTCTTTGGGTGTAGGAGTGGTCTTCTCCAGGCTTCCAATTACTCCGGTATGCCTCTGATGTACTTTGGCTGCAGTACTCTGTAGTACTTCTAGTGAATAAACAAAAGGTAAATAAATGACTATGAAGTCTGCCATACTACATAACAAATGCTTTGGTAGCTTAGGACTGTTGTCAGGGTTGAATTTCCTTAGGGACACGAAAAAGAATGCAGACAGTATGGGCACCTCGTCCTTTTATGGAAGAACATTCTGTTGATGTCAAAACCCTGCTAGTATGGTTTTTTGTGCATTGGACCTTCTGAGCAATCCACGGGGTCTTCTATTCTGGTACCTTGCCCTTTAAACACTGGATTAAGGCTTAAGATCTTCAACAATGTGCCTTAGACCTTTAATTCCCTCACTGATAGTCTTTGTCGCTTCAAACCTGTCTCTGTTAGAGAAATCTACGCTTTAATGGCTCTGCGGAGGTCATGGAGAATGGACGTGCAAACTGGTGAAATGGTGGAACAGCGGAGGGTGGTGGCGAAAAACGCAGTGAAATGATGGTGGATGGTCTGGTGAAGTTTTAACGTAAAACATTAAAATTTGACTTATGAATGGAATTATATAGGGGACAGACGAGAACGATGAACACACGTGGAAAAATGACGTGGCGGGACCGGGTCAACGGCAGGGCATGCAATTAAATATGGACCATCCGATCTCAGGAGGAGATCGACGGCTGAAAATGCATCAGAGGGCGACAGACGGTGGGCCACGGGTCTATTTTCTTTGGACTAACTCACGCGCATCTTCGCAGCGTGATTGCCCTTGGATGGGCGGCTCTGGATCGAATGGTGTATGTTCATATCGCGCTAGGTCAACTTCCGAACGTTAACATGCGATGGGGGGGCGGTTTTCAAACAGTGCCGGTGCCACGCGTTCCGCGGTGAGTGGAATCGCTGCGAAACAGAAAAATACCGCCCACCCTCCAACGGTGGTGCGATAAAAACCGGCAGTTTTTGAACAGTGTTGGCGCGGGGACCACTGGGTAGGTGAATAAACTCTGAGCTGTTGATTTGTAGTTTAAACGGACGGTGGATGTTTGATCAGGGCGGAAAATGGAGTGGGCTACGACTGCTGCGTTGTTCTGCGAAGACCGTCCGATCTAAACAGATCGACGGCTAATATGGAGCCCGATATCTGCCTGCGGTAAGCACTTTTCGCCTTGGCGCCTGGTTCTAACGCCGATGTCATGTGGTGAAAAAAGCTAAAGGGGGCTAGACGAAAGGGACTAGGCCTTATATACATGAAAAATATGGTTATTTGGCCCATCTTAATGCATTTTCAGGCCAATAAAGGGTAGCGATAGGGGGAAGAAGGGGAGATCAAACCACACCAGGGGTGTGTGTATGGTTTAGAGGGGATTTAGGGATGGTTTAGGAGGACTAGGGGAGGGATTTAGAGGGTAAGAGGGGAAAATTGACAAGGGGGAAAGGTAGGCCTTTTGAAGCACAATTTTTGCAATCAGTGAGAGCTTTTGGATGGATACAGCAGTGGAAATAAATCACAGGGTGGAGGGCATGAAGAGGCTTTCAAGGATGATGTGTCTTCAGGGGATATGCATTCCTTGAAGGCTCAAAAACAAGCTTGCTTGTCAAAAAATTTATAGGGGGCTAACATATACTACCCTAAACAAAAGTTCCCATAAATATTGGAGGTATAGTAATTTTTGGTAAGAATTTATTTATTCACCAAAATTTAATGAATTCTTAAATTAAGTTATTTTCTAAATGTGAAATTATGATATGTATATAAGTCTGATTTAGATTAGATTAATATTCATTATTGGAATATGTAGAGCTTACCACAAAGAGTGTATTTATTATAAGAGTGAAATTAATTTTTCTCGATGTCATAAGAAATATTTCTTAATAAGTTGTAGAGTGGTGGTAATTCTTCTTCGTGGATTTATTAGCCACTGGTCCGCTAGTAGACACATTTACAGTGAAAAGAACGGTTGTTGAAGCTAATGGCGATCGAGGAAATGGATTGAGTATTAACATTACAAAACTTTAGGCTCTTCATTAATCCATAAACGACAGTGAGAATCGACGATGTCAATGAATACATCATTGTCAATGATCAAGAGAATGGGTAAAATTTTTACATTTACAAAATTAATTTTTCACTTACCACTAATTAAAACCATGTATTCTTTGCTATTTTACATGTGAGTTTTGTTCCCATATGGGTTTTCTTCGTATGTCTGTTTTTCTTATAACATATATAGATATATAAAAAAATAATAAATTAATGTTTTATTTAAATATACTTTTATAATTAAACATAAATCTATTTTACTAGAGCTAGTGGGTGATTGGCAAGCCTAGGTGGTTTTGGCTCTAAGACCACTCCTCGGTGACACATAGACCTAGAGTCCATATCATCCGTCACATCTTAGTATAATAGTTATACTAATGCAACGCTAAGTATAAAATATTAAAAATACCATAATTTGGTGATTCAATTCATAATTTAATAAATCTACAATATTGGAAAGCTCGTAATTAATGAGTAGAATATGATGGTGGCATCGAATACGAGGCTTGAGTTGACTAATGATAGAAACAATATTATAAGTGCCATCTCCTAAAGGTGCCCTAGGTGGTTAGATCTATGTGGGTGGTTGATACAGAGGATGACATCTGTAGTATTTGTTTTTAAATGAGGGTTCTAATGGATCCTTAAAATGTGATCCTATTGGAAAAAATTCCATTGAAAATAAGTATCATAGATTACACATTGAATCCATTAAAAAATTATTGGAAATTATTTGTAAATTAATTTCTAATGTAGGTCAAAGAATTCCATATATGTGATTTTTTAACATGTCCAAAAGCATGTCAAAATGGAATAATTCAAGCCATTTGAAGGAATTAATACTCACTATTTTTATTCATATTCAAATTTAGTTGTAATTCATATTCAAATTTAGTTGTAAAATAACATAAAGAAGTAGAGGTAAACACTATGCTAAATATAGAGGAAAACGAAACAATGGTAGAAAAAAAATTATATGGTAAAGGTAGAATAATAAAATATAGCTATAAACAATGAACCTTAATTAGTAGCTAATGAAATTGACATTTCCACAATAGGAGAGATAATCAAAGGAAGTCATCTACTAGTCCTACTCTTTTGTTCACTTTTTCTATTACATAAAGGGAATGTAAATTTTTTGATGATGTTATGATGAGCTCTTAAATTGCCTACTTTTTCTCATAATTTCATGTGTATTTTACCATTCATAAGTCCCCATATACATTTTTCCATACATGAGTTATTGATAATTATCGATTACTAGCTACTTTATTTGATCTACTATTTTTTTATGAACTTATATGTTTACAATAATTGTAAATTAAAATGATGAGATATTTTGATTTCATTCCTAGTTTAGATGTGTTATACGCACATTTTGTAGAATACTATGTTGTAGAATGCATAATTTTGTGATAGCTCACCTCTTTGTGAAAGTTATATGTGGTGTAGAATTCTTAGCTATTTAATCCAATTTTAATGAGTCGAATGGTGCTATGGAATACTTGTCAAACATTCATTTCAAAACCCCATAAGTACTAAGTAGATGAGTTGAGAGCGTAATCCTCCTCATAGGTGACAATAAGCACATTGATGTAGCTAAAGGGAGACATGAAATAAAGTGGAGCAGTACATAAGTAAATTTCCTCTCAGAGCATTCATAATGACTAGAAATACATTTTGAGATATATGAGTCCTATTGAAAAATGTCACAAATTAGTTAGCATTTTTCTAGTGAATCCTTGAGGTGATTTTTTTTTTTTAAATAAATAATTTAGCCTTATGTAGGTTATCAAACCATGTTGATAGATCTTGCAAGAGTTGGAATTATTTTTCTTTTGACTATAACATTATAGTTTTGGATTTTTAGTTAATGTTAAATCGAAGCTTTATTTCTTGATGTGAATAATGTTTCAGAATAAGGCATTTAACACTTTGTTTGCTTCAAATTAAGTGTTTATTCTAAATCTAGAACTGGTGGTTCAATATCCTATGTTCATATATTAGATTTCTTATTATTTATTTTCCTAATGGATACAAATTTCTTTCGTTGTTTTGTTATACATACTTTGTTATTTTTTTTACAGTGTTTTGAAACTACATTCACATATGAATTCATGGATTCTCTAGTTCGATTTTGCATCAATGTAAAATTAATTTTGCATTTACTATATAGTCATGGATTTGTTTTCCAAGATACCACAACCATGTAGTTTCTTAAGGAATCAATGTGTTGGTTAGAATATAAAATTTAGAGTAGATATCTTCCATTCAAAATATTAGATTTCCTAGTTTTAATGCGATGTGATTCTTCCTCCAATATGCCATGTAGTGTGGTTGGATAGGGAATCAATTTACCATTTTTAATTATATTATATTTTCTTTTGAAAAGTGTGTGATTTAATCTTTAACAATTATTTTCATCAATATTCCACAACATTCATGTATTAAAATAAATCATATTTCAACAACATTTAATCCTTTATGGTTTCATTTCTTATGCATATAACATAACAATATTAGGATCCCTAATTGATAATGTAATTAAAACCTCCAGCTATTTATAAAACTTAATACTTCTATAATTAATTAGCTTGCTAGTTTCCTATTCTTATCAATTACAAAATGGCTACTAGAAGCATACAAAGAAATGTGAAATTAGGATCGAAGCATTAGATCAACCCCAAATTTTGTCATAACCTTTGATTAAGGATAAATTAATTGCATTAGAAGCTTTTACCCTAATATATATTGAGAAAATAACAAAGAAATCAGTCTCGTTAGGGGAGGAAGAAAGTATTCTAACCTAATTTTGGGATTTAGGTATCTCTCCTAGAAATTTATGTTAGAGAAAAAAATTATTTTTATACAGTATCAAATGTTCAAATCAGTAGTAAAGATAAGAATGAAATAACAAAGGCCGATATAAAAATGAATATGTAAGCGAAGCACTGCACTTTTTTCTAAAACACACAATTATTCTTCTTCTTATCCTTCTATTCTTCTCTCCTTTCTCATTCTCCTTTCATGCATTAAGATGAAGATTGTAATAATTGTATGAGCCTAGATATTGGATTTGCATATGTAAGAGAGTTATTTCACTCATGAGACCCCTTAAAAGATTTAATCATTAATTTCATAGAATAAATGGCGAATAAACCATTATGGAATTGTACCTCATTTTTAAGGAGTTATAGGTGACATAGGTGAATCAATCCACACTTGCCAATGATTGTCTTCCTTGCAGCATTTTTGTTGATGACACATAATTAAATCAAAAATCATCTCTAATACAGTGATGACGTGATTTTTTTTCCATTTCTCTTGAATTTAGTATCTATTTACTTCATGGAAATTCATTTTGACATGCTAAATCTAATTTAAATGTTTAAGTCTATTGTTTAGAATTTGTATCCATTCAAAATAGTTTGTAAAGGAAGCTCGTTTAATTTAATTCCAAATATTGTAGGTTATTTATCTTACATGAATAGATCATGGTGCATGTGTTTTGAAATTGTTGGCATTATGACTAATGTGTTGTCCTTGATGGAAACTTGATTGATAAAGATGAGCTTAATGATAATATTATATTATATAGTTTGGTACATATGCTACAAATGGTGTGGACAGTGGAATATCAATTTAGAGATAGATGGATGGTAGAGGTAAAGTTTGAGAAAGTATATGTGGGTGAAGTAAGGTCACGTACGTACACAAGTTCTGCAAGTAAAAGCCGTGTATATAATCCGCACCATGGTATTTTGGATACTATGGGTCATTACCATGGTATTGGCCCATAGTAATTGGTGTGACAAATGTTATTTGATCTCATAAAATAATACTAACAAAGTTATCATGGTATTTATTTAAGTTATTGATTAAGGCAAAGGTTATATAAGTAGATGGAGATCAAGGTGTTAGGTGTGCAAGTGATGGATTGTTTATGAATGATTTGATCTAAAACATGTGTGCACCAAGGAGCATGGAGGAGGCTCAGATATGATAGATCCAAAAGTGTAGTGAAAACTAATGAATACATATAGTTTGATCTGTTTATAGCAACCAATGATATATCTATGATGATGGTATGAATATACATATAATGATGTGTGATTGTAATAATATGCATGCTGATATTTGGGTTTAAAATATGCAATGAAAGTATGATTTAATGATTTCATAAATGTACGCTAGTTTTCCTCTGAATGATTGCGTAAATACGTAGATCTGTCTTTGCAGGGTCGCATATAAATTATGTGAATTTATATCATATGCTGAGGTCCATACGTGGGTGTTATGCATGATAGTCATGTACATAAATTGATATGTTTTGTGGAAGTCAGGTATATATACTATAGTTTTTTAGTATAGCTTGATGATGACATTTGGTTACTATTTTTTTGTTTTCTATTGTTTGTCGATGATGTCTATATGTTAATAATATATGTTTGAAAGTATCGATTGGATTGAATTGGTTATGGAATGGAATGTTGATTAGTGATGATGTTACAGTGTGGTGATTTGTAATCGGTTAAGTGATTAGTGATTGATTCAATACATGATTTAGTGGTTGTTTCAATATTAAAGTGATTCAAATTAAGTTTTCAATTATTTGAGATATGTATGTAGGTCTTGTATAGCTCCAACACATATATTCGCATGTATGTTTAAGAGTAATAGTGTATAAAATTTGAAGTAAATTTTGTTAAGGGTTTTCAGCGCTATTGATTGATGAAAACTTATGAGTTCTATGTATTTTGTATGATGTATTGAGCTTGATGGTTTATATTTGTTATGGATTTTTTTTGGTTTCAATAGTTGAATGAGATTCAATTATTGGTGATTTAGTACTTGGTTTTAGAGTTGTTACTTGGTTTGGGATCAATGATGGGTGTGGGTCTAATTTGAAAATATGATGAAATGTGTCTTATATGTTTGATGTTTTGTGTTAGGTGGATCCAATATGAAATATTATGAAACATGGTACATAAGAGGTGTTGAGGGTTGGATAATTTAGTGAGGGAGCTGAACCTTCCTTCTAGTGGCAATTGGTAAAATTGTTCAGTGGATAGGTGCTCCCTTCTAGTAGGAGCCAATAAATGAGAACAGAAGGTTAGAGCTCCCTTCCAGTGGGTACTGGAGAATGAGAGAAGGTTTTAGAATTTTTTAGGTGGGTTCCTGCATACTGGTAAGAGTCCGCTTCAATACAATATTGTAAGAATATTTTCTTTATACAATAAGAAATAAGATAAACACAACGACAATGGTGGTTTTCAACCTCATTGGGTTTCCACCTAAAATCATGGGGTTCATGTGTGTGGATATTTTTTTTTTGTGATGATGATATATATGTTCATTACTTCTCATGGTTTATGTTGAATGAATGAATAATGAAGTAATTATGCACTGGTTAAAGATGAACAATTGATGAAATATATGAAAAGTTAGTTAACTGGATATACGTTGTTTACTTTCACAGAAGTCATGTACATACAATGGTTGCATGAATGACATTAGCATATAGAAATCAAAATAAGAAAATAAAAAGTTAAAGTGAGTTTAAAATATTGATTCACCCCCCTCTCAGTATGTTTCCCAACATAAGTATCATTCTTATGGTTAAAATATATTAAATGTCTATGTTTTCTGGCTTCTTGGTCACTCACAACACTATGACTCAAATATATTTTTGGTTTATTGAAGATATAATGATGTCATCCCCTTGAAACTAGTTTTGATAAATCTAATAAGATATACAATCCATTAAGGGTACCCTACTCTCTAACCCCCCATAACTTGATATGAGAGTTGGTTCAAATATATAAAGTAGTGTAGGAAGTCTTCCCACCTATTATGCATTGGAATTGACCATATGAGAGTGGGAAAACCTAGGGGACAAGAAGAACACTATTGGTATTATCATGGAGATATTTCTCCTTGCTAATAAAGAGACAAATATTAGAACCTTTACTATTTAAATGTTTGCTAGACTTTAGTTGGTGAAAGTTGGTACTCAACATCTTGCATCGCTAAAGAATTTTTAGCATGCTGGAAGGATTTTTGTAACTCCAATTGAAAATGAACTTAAATTCCCATTTGATTCTATATATCTATACTTTATGTGAACAAGTAGTGGTTCTTAAGGAAAATTTGTTGACTCCACATTACTGTGGCTATTAAAATGACACATGGCATGGAATCTTCATCTTTATGTCCTTCACTAAAGAAATGTATTGAAAAAAACCATTTAGCATAGGCATTTGATGGGATATAATATCCAAGACATTGCAAGTGAATACAGGTTAATAACACAATTTTTTTTAGTTGTCCAGTTACTGGAACATATAATACTATGGAAGAATGCATGTTGTAGTGATAATGTTTCAATAAACTAAATATGTTAGTGAGAATGAATAAAATCTTAATGATAATGTTTCTACTTATTATAAAGAGGAATAATGATGTTTTCAAGACTATGCCTATTGCAATTTTGTTTTTCATTGTAGACCTTGAAGAGAAAGAAATGATACTATTATGTCAAAATCATGAGTTATAATTAAGAAATTGCTTGTGAAAGACCTCAATTGAGACTTGTCCTTATTATCCTAGTAAGAAACTGATCACTTAATGGTCATTCAAAATGAATTATTTCTCTTATATGTCAATATAAACCCCATGAAGACCCCTACCATATTCTAAATTTACAGAGTTCCAACTATATTAATGAGATATGTGTTGGCCACAATGCATTTTTTAGAGTGAAACTTGTGCATGACTTAATTTCACCTACATCACATGCCTTAAGCCTATCTATAATATATTCTACATTCGTATAAAAGTATTTACTATTAGGGGAATGGGCACCTAATACACTCGCTACAAGGAAAATGCCTTCTAGTGGAGGTTATAACAACGGTTTTTCGTGTTATAAAATTGGAATAAATTATAAAAAAAACATCCTCTAAAAAATCCATTTGCAATATCAGATTTTTTAGTGTAGGTTTTAATAGAAATTTATCACAACTGGAAAAAAAATTGCGGCCAGTGGTTTTAGCGGATGTTTTTTTATGCAGTGCAGTTCATGGAACAAGTAGCACTAGTGCACTACTTATATGAAAGAATTAACATACATAATGAAAATCACCAAGGCATTGAATGAAAATACATTCACATGTAATATATACCATACCAGTGCTAATATATCAAAAATCCTTGGGGTGTTCTTCTAAGGACGACAACGGGGCACACAAAAAATAATTGTTTTACTAGTGTTTTTTTTTTTTTTAAACTTACATCATTGATGTGTATCATTTATGCAAAAGCCTGAGCACATTATTTATACAAAAGTACCAGTGATGTTTTTTTTCATAATTTACTAGGATGGAAATAATATTTTGTAGCACTAGGTTGTTAGATCTATGAAAGCACTGGTGCGTTGAGAATTAAAATGCATCGGGTCATTAATCTCAAACAAAATAAGTGCTTGAAGAAATACAAGCTGTGGTGTTTTTATTTTTCAAAAAGGCACCGATCATGCGAAAATATGTAGTCATGGTGCTATTATACAAGATAACGCACCAGTGCGTTCTTTTGTTATAGATGCACCATTTTTAAGAATGAGGTTTTCTCTTTTTTGGGTGATTAAAAAACTCAGTAATAGGTTATTCCTCTCTTCTATAAACTATCTCACCTGTATGGATTCTCTCTTTAAAAACATCAACCTATGATAGTGCAATTATTGTAATATTTAATTTTTTTTATTTATCGAAAAATAAACACATATCTTATAACAATATTCATATAAATTAAAATTTGATTATTTCATTTGTAAATGATGTTTGGTTAATTCGGTATATTATCAAATTGCACATCTCTTCGTTACAATATTTAATCATCCATATATTTAATCAGTGGTGCAACATTCCACAACGACATTGGATAACACAATAAAATGAATTAAAATTTATTTTATTATATATAAATAAGAGGTTCTTTGTCATTGAAAATGGGATTATTATAGGGAACCCATTGTCCTTCAATTGGGACAATATGTCCATTACATTAAACAAGATGTCTTATTTTCACAGATAATTATTTCAAAAAATACAACAGGTTGAATTAATATCAAAATAGATAATCATTCTTCAATGGAACTTTTTTTAGTGCTCAAGCTACTTCCATGACTTGGGTTATTCAGGGGAATGTTTTTTTTATTTCATCGATTCTTTTCATCTTCTTGATCTTGTTTTAGCTATAAACATAAAAATAATGTGTAATGAGTGTATCTACATTGGTGAGAATAATGAAAATTGAAATAAATAATATACATCAATGTAAATCAAATAGAAATGTACCATAGAAAGAAGTGACTCATAAAACGTGTGCATGGTTTCAAAACCAAGTCTCATGCCTTGTTGCAACAAGCCTTCGTTGGCGTAGTTCCATACTTTTTTTCATGCATGTTTTAAACCCTAATTTAAATCATAGATTTAATATAAAGGATTTTTTTTTTGTTCTATTAATTATAAACTCAAAGAATTAAAACAAAATATATACTTACAAATTCCACAATTAATTTCTGATATGCCAACGTATACTCAAGGCCCTTATTTAACCCAGTGTTAATCAATTCTTATGATTTTTCTTCTTTTTTAGCACCTATTTGAAGATATTCAAGGATGGTTGTTGTAGAGAAACTTAAAATATACAAATATCAAACCTTGAGTTCTTATAAGGAAATATTAGCCGTTACTCAAAAACATTGAAATCAACCCTTTTCTTCCTGGTCATCTTGTTTTATGTGCTAAATGAGTTCCATATTATTTTCTTTTCTACAATAAAATACTTGAAAATTAATATTTAATGTTAAATTATTTTTTGATATGTACAAATTCAATCATGATTACATAGATTTGAAGCACGTTCATATTTCACATATCAATGCGTTAACCATTTGAGGCTTTCATAATCTACCTGAAAAAAGTAATAAAGTATTTTTATAATAATATATGAAAAATAAATATAACAAAATAAATATTAATAAATGAATGGTTTGTATTAATATATACATATAATTCTAGAAATTCATTTTATATAATTAGCAATATTACCTTTTGAATAATTTTTTTTGTTGTTGTATGTTTTTTTCTATTGCAAGTATGAGATGTCTCATTGATCATTGGTCTGGAAATGCTTGCTATAGTTTAGATATAATTTGGTTCTTAGAATTATTGGATTTATTTTTGTATTGTAAGTGGAAATTACGCATATATGTTCGTTCCACTAGATCCCTCATAGTTCTATAAAAAAGCTCCCCCCTTTCATTAACCTCCTACACCACTTCAGATAAGCTAAGGATCAATTCATCGTCATTTACATGTTCTATAAATTTTCTTTTCGTAGAACTACATTTATCTTTTCCTTCCTTGTTTCTCCTTGTAGAACATTAAACATATATGAATTAATAGGTTATTTGAAACATGTTACCTAATATTCTTAAGTATATTATTAAAGAAAATTAAAAAAAAAACTCATATTAAATAGTATTTTTTTAATCACCTAATTCATCATTTTATAATTTTTCTATCAGGTCTTTACGCTCTTCTGCACTTAGATTAGAAATAATATTATGCACCTTGTCCATTTTGTGGTTATGAATGATACACACCAACCAAGACATATTAGTTAAACTTACATATATTTCAAACATATAAATCTTGTAAAGAATTACAAAGAACTTGCCTTCTCTGCTTTTCTTGATGTTCTATCATTGTTTCGATCAATATTTCTTTACTTGAGATATTAACATAGATATTTTTACCAATATAAAACCTATACCATTCAATACATAATCCATTAAATATATTTTATAAATAAATCAAATATTTTTCACCCAAAAAAAGCTCTGTAACCAATGCGTTTATTTGAATTTACTCACTGGTGTGTTTATAACATTAAACGTACTGGGAATTTAATTGTTCAACATCGTCATGGAATTTTTTTTTAACATTATTTTTAAATTATTCGATTTGTAAGGCTAAACATACCGCAATGATTTAACTATGCTATTTGGAAGAGATGTGCCATTGCCTTATATTACGTCAGGAGCAATGATGAACAAACTAGACAAAATCGAAAGTGTTATAACAATCGATGTGTTATATTACATAGGGAGAACTAGTGTGTTATATTACAGATAGCACACCGTAGAACATATAGCCATTTTTAAAAAAACTAAGAGGGTCGATAGGCTTTGGATCTAGTTCAATAAGTGGTCCCCCTACTTTACATGTCAAATTCCCTATTTAGGGTAAGCACACAAGCCCATTAAATCTAAAATTACTAAATTTAAAAATCCTAATTGTGAAGTGGTAGAGGAAGTTAAATCCTAAGGTGAAATTTTGTAGGAAGAAGCAAGTTTTTAAGGTAAGTATTGCTTTTTTTTGTTTTATTTTTCTGAATTTTAATAAAATTTAAATAGGAAGAGAGATCGTAAATTTTTTTACTAGTAAAATCTATAATAAATTTTTTTATTATATAGGTTTCTAATTTTTTTTCTTTTCTGAATTGTGAATAAATCTAACAGAAATTGTAAAATGTTTTAATAGTAATTTTTAAGATTTTTTCTATCCAGGGTTTTCAGCGGATCACCATACCTTTCAACTTCTGATATTTCGGAAGATCTAAAATATTTTGAAGCTCCATAGTGCTCCCATTATGTCTCTCTTGCAAATTTTCTCTCTTTTAGTTCAACCCTAACAAAATTTGTAAATTTTTATATTAGTAAAATAAAAAATAAAATTTAAAATTTTTACTATGAAATTTTTTCGGTGAATCACCATATCTTTCAGTGTCTCATCTTTTGAATAGTTCTGCTACTCCAAATTATTCTGTTGCTGTACAATGCTCCTGGTATGTCTCTATTGAAAATTACTCCCTTGATGTTTTGGGTAAAATAATGAAATGATGAATAACTTTTTACTATTTAAAAAAAAAACTTTATGAAATTAGGTATATAAAAAAAAATCACTGCTCGTTTTTTAATTTAAAAAAAAAAATCATTTTTTTTTTCAATTTATCTACACATTGGTGCATCTGATAGTCAAGCGCACTGGTGAATTTATAAAAAAAAACACACCGCATTCCCGGGTGGTCAAATGTTTTCAACACATCGACATGATACATTTTTTTTGGAAATTCTGAAACGGTATGAT
Organism: Pinus albicaulis; assembly: GCA_034641835.2. Taxonomy (NCBI): domain Eukaryota; kingdom Viridiplantae; phylum Streptophyta; class Pinopsida; order Pinales; family Pinaceae; genus Pinus; species Pinus albicaulis. The sequence continues at coordinate 1,573,552,502 of CM076575.1, read as the reverse complement.
CAAGTTTTTTAACATAACAATGTGATTTCTCTTTAAAAGCGTAAGTGCTCTAAGTTTTATTAGAGCACCAGGTTGGTTGAATTCATTTTTATTTTCTAAAATCTGGAAGTGCATAGTGGTGTTGTTTTTTTTAAATGCATCGTGCATTTTTGTATAAGAGCACCAATACGAAAACATGTTTTTTTTCGGAATGCCAAAAACTTGTACGGGTATTATTTGAATGCCCCGATACTTTTATTTTTGCAAACGCATTGATGCGTTTTTCTAATAAGCACACCGACTAGGTTTAAAATCTATCTAGAATTTTAATTTCACATATAATGGCATAGTAATCTCAAATTATCCTTTAGGATGCATCCACATGAATTACAATAGTTCATAGTATAAAACTTCCACTTAAAGTCATCTTATTCTTGAAAAATGGTTTGAAAACTATATTGAAATTCATATTGTGGATATATGGTTCTCAAGGTTAATTTTAGATATGGATAGAAAATTTTATTTCTGATTTTTCTCAAATAGAAGGACAAAATCTCAATAATATCAAATAGCCAATTATTTAAATTCTAGCTCATTCGAGATTGATGACCAAAGTCCATAATGAATTTCTCCCTTTGCATCTCCAACAAGTCCATATTTTTTTTATATTTCAATTATCTAATTGTTTTTTTTCTTTTAATCCATGTCAATTTGAATAAAAATGTATCCAAATTTGCAATATCTTGATTTAGAATCGAGTTCAGATGTAGAAAATAATCCTCCATTTCAAAAATGTTGGAAGCTATTATTAGGAGAAAAAGATTGTAAGTAGTTGGTAGATGAAAATGGACAACCTCTTCACCTTACCAATTGGAAAATTACATATTCTAGCTGCAATCCTGGATCAACGTGGTAATAATTGTTTGGTATAATGTAATTTCAACAAACCAAATACATTGATGTGCTTACTAATATAATTTATATTGTACTAATGACGTTCAATATTTTTTGAAATTAAGATTCTATTGATGATGAGAAACCTGCCTACCATCTTCCGGTGCACCCCACTACAATGTCAACTCGAGATAAGGTTGCATTAAGATCAAGACTTGGAGAGGAAGCATTTAGAGAATGGTTGATTCAACCACCTATTCAATTCCCACTACATCCAGATTCACTAATTATGAATGATTACAACAATAATAGTTTTTCATCACAAGTTGTCAATGGAGGAAATCAAATATAGGTTGGTATGGATGATTACTTACGGGATACGACTGCCATGGAGGTAATGTTGTTAGATGCATTCTAGAATGATGAGCTAGGGGATGATGCTCATATCACTAATACCTTATTTGAAAGCCTGAAATCTACTTCCACCACCCCTCTCTAGAGGCAAGTTAAAGTCTACTCAACTAGGGAAAATTATGTTTTTGTACAATGTGAAAACAAATTTTGGCACGTCAAATGCATGTTTCTTGGAAATATTGAGGTAATTGACTTGCATGATAGATGAAGTTCATTATATTTTGTCACACGATAAATATTAAAAATGGTAGATTTTATGAATGTTAAATATTGATGTTGTACAATTATATTCCTCACCAACTATAGGATATTCAAAGATAAGGTTCTTCTGAGTGATACTGTCATGTCGGGTAGCTACGAAGAGGCGAATAAGTTTTTGAAAATGTTGGGTGTTGAATACATATCATATGATTCATATCTGAATGATTGCATCATATATAGAGGAGAATATGAAAGCAAGGAGATATGTTTGAAATGTGGGCATGAAAGGTACCATAATTAAAAAAAAGGGTGAATAACATGGTCTCCATCATAAGATATTGAGGAAAATGCCTATAATCCTAAGGATTCAAAGGTTCTTTTTTTTTGCAAAGAATTAGCTATGATGTAGAGATGGAATGCCTCACACTGAAGAGACTCAAGAGTTATGTGAATCCCAACAAGTTCAATAGCCATGAAGAATATAGAGGATACAAGGCCTTAAAATTTCAAGAATGAAGTACGAAGTCTACGACTCAACATATGCATTGATGGCGTCAATCCTTATTCCCTCCAAAAGACCAACTATTATGGTTGGCTTATAGTAGCGAGAAATAACAATACCCCCCCATGGTTTTCCATAAAGAATTCAAATTTTATGTTGGCCGTCACATTCCCTGGTAGATGATAAGTGAAGAATATGGATGCCTAATTACAACCATTGGTAGATGAATTGAAGGCATTATGCGAAGGGATACATGTGTATGATGTATCAAGGCCCATCACAATAGAAATGTGTTTTAAGATGTATGATATACATGCTTACACCATACATGATTATCCAGGCTTAGGAGTTTACTATGGTAAATTAAATTCTTATTAATTTGTTTAGTAACGATATAGTTTCACATATTAATTAATTCACTCATGAAATTGTTTAGATCTTCAGGGTCGCTAACATGACAGCCTATCATGGATGTAAATGTTGTGGACCTTATCTAAAGGCTAGGTGGTTTGACCACTGAGGAAAGAAAATATATGAATTTTGCATGGTATTCCTCCTAAAAAAACACCCTTACAGAAGAGAAACATCTATTTTTAATGGTAAAACAGAGAGAACCCAAAGCCCTACAACAATGACACTAGTTGAATGGCTTAGAGCATATAAGAGAAAGAAGGAGAAGGAGTTTGTAGAAATTTTTTATTCAAATGGGGAGCCTATGTTCGATGATCCATAATTCTTTGACAGTTGTGTCGATAAATTTCCCATTTGGATGAAAAGAAAATTTGTCTTTTATGAGCTCCCATATTGGGAGCATTTTAAGACTACCCACTTAGTAGATCCCATGCACATATTTAAAAATGTTTCATATTCTTTATGGAGGCCCATATCATTGAAAAAAAGTGACATGTTGGCTGTTGGGAGAGATCTTATTTCTTCAAAAACTAAAAAGAAACATTGGCCAAGGCAAGAAATTAGAGGAGAGGTGGGTCCCCCTTGATATTTCAAAGAAGGTGTTGTCCCATGGATTTTAAAGAAAGATGATATTTATTTGGAATGGAATTTATAATGAGTGTGAGGGTGCCTTCTTTATATGGGTCTTCACTACAGAAATTCTTCACTATGGAAGATCGTTTGTCGGGCTTGAAATCGCATGACCATTTGAAAATTCTACGAGTACGCATGCCAAAAACATGAATTTTTTTATTTTTATTTTTTATTTTTATGTAATGGGATATTATATAATTAGTTTTTGTATAATGTATAAGTTAGCATGCAGAGTGACTATCCTCTAATCATTTGTGGCTGTGTGAACCATGAATTTCCCTAATACCTACGATGTGTCATATCTAAATTATCTGAATTTGTACATTATATCACATCAAAGGAGATTGATATGGCTAGCATTCTATGGTGGGATCCAGGTATGGTTGAGGTTTTTTTTTAATGTTTGAGAAGGAATTGCTGATGAGTTTCGTGGACTTGCAAGTTCATCTTCTAATTCACCTAGTAGATGAGGTTGAATTATTTGGGGTCGTTTCTTGTCAATAGATGTTCTTCTTAGAGAGGTACATGAAGAAATTGAAAGGTTTTGTTTGATAAAGGGTAATACCTGGGGGGTCTATGGTAGAGGGGTATATATCATATGAGTCTCTCTATTATGCTAGGGGTCACATCAAGCAGATCGACAACACACAAGGTGCGGCGATTTGGGATGACAAAAGGGATGAAGACAAAAGAGAAGGGGAGCTTCTCAAAACAAATGGAAAGATACACATGATAAAGGGTATCTGCGGGATTATCATTTGTCATATTACTACACAATAACTATTCACACCAAACTTCATATTAGTGTATATTTTTATCTCTTATGTACTATATATATATATATATATATATATATATATATATATATATATATATATATATATATATATATATATATATATATATATATATGATGGTTTGATTTCATTAGTGAATTCATAAATTGAAGCCATAAAAAAATTCATTCTTTACAATATGGAAGCGAAACAATCATGGGTCACATTGTACGAAGATAAGAGGAGGAAATGGGACATTGACAGGAAATAATTAAAACAGTTGAATGGTAGAAGCATGCCTTATCTTGATATTTTGAAATAGAATATGCCAATGGAAGTCCCTAGCAAATGATTTTCTAATCAATTTGGAGAGAAATACGGTGCATCTATTCATTACCCGCGCGCTGAAGAGGATGTTGTAAACATAGGGATGAGGTGTAGAAACTCAATAATTATAATATCTTTCTGTAAATTTTTAACTTCATATTGCACCTTTGAATGATATACATACATATATATATATATATATATATATATATATATATATATATATATATATATATATATATATATATATATATATATATATATATATATATATATATATATCTCTGTGTGTGTGTGTGTGTGTGTGTGTGTATTTTATATTTTTAATTACGTTCGGGTTATTAGACACATGACAATGTAGTTTTCTCACTTTTTGATAGGTACATTTGTTCCCATCTATGTGGGAATATGGACATGATTTTTGCACGAAGGATGCTGATGATGGATGCATGACACAAAACTATGGAGTGCAAGTCGAGTTCAACCAATCTAGTCATGCTATCCACCATGATCAAAACCTAATGCAAGGGGCAATAGGCTATGTTGGAAAGATGCAAGAGATCATTCAAGTGGACTTCTCTTCGCTCCAATGTGTTATTTTAAGGTGTACGTGGTGCGACACCTTTGATAAAAATAATGTAAAGGAGGATTTTGATAGTGAGATGATATGTATCAACTCTAGAAAGATGTGGCATGAAGGTAGGGAGTCTTATTTTTTTCCAAAACAATGCAACGAGGCGTTTTTTTCCCTAGATGTGTTGGATAGGGATTGGTGGTTCATAGTAAGACATGACCCAAGATAAAAACATATTTTTGAGAACAAAATTTTTATCATGCCAAGAGAGGAAGATAATTAGAGTGATGACAATCGAGATTGATATGTACTTGTGTTATTTCATCATTTATACTATTGTTTTATGTTTTTGTTTTCATTATATCATTAATTATATTTTTTTTTATATTCATCTTGTTGCCATTTCATAATATAATTAGTAAGATTCACAAACTTTTTTACACGTTTTTTTGTAGTAGAAACATTTTTACAGTAATTAATACTAAATATTTCCAATTATCTAGATTATCTATGATAATACGGATTCAACGTCACAACCCTTCTCAAATAGGAAAATGAGAAAAAAATAGTGAATTTAGAAATAACAATGAAGATTTAGTCTCAATTTAGATACTTATTGGTTTAGTCAAATGTTTTTTCCTCTTGTTTAGTTCAAAATAAATATAAATTATCATGTAGTGATAACTCTATGATGATTTTAATAAATAATAACAAGTTGTTGAAAGTCACTAGCCTGAGCCATATACATCACGTCATTGTTTCTAAGGATAAAAATTGTATGATATGACACTCGTGTGAGAGGCACATATGTAAGTTTTCATGGTGTTTGGTGTGACTGATAAGACTCATGAAACCCTAATCTGATATCTTTTCTTTGTACCAATGCCCTTTGTTTTCACTCTTATTTTACCATTTGAACTGACATCATTTAAAAATGCATAAAATTTTCATAGTTCTATTTCTGAACTCCATGGATCCATAGCAGTTTGTTGTAGGGAACTTTGAGATCTAGGAAGAAACCTGGAGTGTGTATTGTATGAAAACAATTAGGTGTTCTCCCTCTCTCTGGCCTCCCATGACCATACCATATTGTATGGGTCTGTCATTTTCTTCTCCTCCCGCTCTTGCTCCCTCTGCTGACATCTCTACGACATGGTTGACATATAAAATACACAAGCCTCATACATAAAATGCATTTTTTCTTTATTCAATAGAAAATGTATTTATTCATATGGAAACATAACTTTCAATTTTTAAAAAAATCACCGGTGCACCAAAAGCACAGTCATGCACCGACTTCGATGCACTATAGAACACAACCACACTAGAATATGTTCACAAATTCCTATGGGGTGCCATTTTTGGTTCAAAAATTTAAATTTTTGTAGTGGTTTTTGGGCCGAGAATGAGGTACATTTTCACCCTACTTTTACCATGAATTTTTATGCACCTTTATGAATTTTTCCTCATCTTAACAGTATAGGAAAGGAAGATTAATGTAAAATCAAGACAAAATGAACTAACGGTTAAAGGGATGTCTTACAATGGGAAATTGACTTGTTATATATTTATTTACAAGGAAGCATGCAACTGAATCTATGATGACAAGAAGATAGCTAGCGGACAGAAGCTTAACAAAATCATGATGACTCCCATGGACCGGTGGAAGACGAAAAGGCACCTCCACGTCTGAAGAACTCAAACGACATCCACAAGCAACAAAATCCTGCATGGAAAATACCGTTACCACTGTTGTAATTTCCTTTAAGAGGCTGAAAATGAACAAGATAGAGATAGATACTTTCTTCTATAATAGATGTATCGAGACAAGGTTGTCTAGTTAGATCAATGTATTAAATTTCAACTTAATAAAGGTCTTGGCATTTTCGGTAGTCAATTTCTGAGTTTCCCATAGAGGTAGAATTTTGGTGGTTTGGGCCTAGCCATGGGAGTTTCTGTGCTAATATCCATGCTATACGTTCAATTACAAAATTTTCATTTCATTCATCAAATGCGTTTCGTGAGATATCATTTAATTTGTTGAATTACGAACATAGGATGTTACAAATTTCTCTTTCATTAGAATAGTTCATTATTCATACTTTCTTGTTTGTAATCGATGCTTTCATAATTTTTATATGCTTTAATCAGCTCCCAATGCTTTTATACTTGTTCATTAGTTTTAGGATGACTTATTTTCAATTCTGTATGTAGTTAAGAATTCGATCTTTCCATCATCATTGTAAGGCGTCTAGTTGTTAATTGATGAAATCTATTTAGTTTACAAAGAGAATTCCATTGCAAAATTAGACAAGAAATTTTTGTTTGATTTATTAAAGCTATTGTTCAATTCAGTAGTATTTTTGTTCAATTCATCAGTGTGCGATTCAATCGTAGGTTTCTCTTTTTTGTGCTTGCTTAGACATAATAGTTAACGACATTTTACAATTCCATTTCTCTTTGAATTGATTGAACTTCAAGAATTAGATCATCCTATTCATGGTAATATAGAGTAGCTGTTCTTGATATCACTTGCATATAATGTGCTCACACTCTTGAAATAACAAGACTTGCCCTGGGTTGACAATTGTATGAGGAGAATCGAAGTTTCCTATAACGGTCACCTTTGTGACCCAACATTTTTGGCACTGTTGCCAAGGAGAGTGTTTAAGAGTGATGTCCTTCATTTATTTATTTTGCTGTGAAGAATTGGGTATTGAAAACGGAAGGTGAGAACCTATGTATCAGTAAGAAAAATGCTTGCTCTCTATTCCTCTTCTTGGCAATTGTGCAGAAGACAGTAGAATACGTACTCTTGCGTTATGACTAGGAAGAAAATGATAGAAACAAATCAAAATCATCCACTTAATTCTACGAAACCCAAGGGACCGATGATCCTTGGTAGAAGAACACATATAGACGAAATCATTAAGAAGGCTGAATCCCAGGCATCCGTAGGACCCAGACCCATTCCTATTCAAAGTCCTACTACACTCGCTCAGGAAACATCCTCACCATCTGTAGCCCACGTCGAGATTCACAGTGAAATGGAAGGATTTGAGCAAATCCTTCAGACTGTTGATCAAGTAAGTTGTAATATTCCTAAATTAGCATACAGCTAATTTGAATATTAAAATCTAATTTTTCTTTCTTGTTTGATGAATAAGTGGGTAGGGAGACCCATAAATCTCTTTATTAGGAATAAAACCACTTATCATGTGAAAGTGGATCATTGTTTAAGCTTAATAAAGCACCGTTAGGTGTGAAAAGGGGCTAAAGCATGTGGACTGGGTCAACCTTGACCAAATCAACAATGTTTTCATGGAGGAGTGGCATTCAATAAGGGACATCGCAGTTTTAGATCCAGACACATTTCATGGAAGTAGTGTCATTAGTGGATGGGGAATAGGGTTTGGAAGCACATTTCTTATATAAGGAAGAGGATGGCACCCATTTTATTCATGTTATGATATTTTTATGTTTTGATTATATGGTATGTTTATACATATAATCTTTCTTCAGCTGTTTAGCTAAGATTGTAGTGTTGTTTAGCAAAGGGTGTTCCTAATCGAGAATCCCACCTCTATCCTTGAGAAGTCTCATAGGAAGAGATTTTTCACTATATTTCCACATTAAAGTTTTAGACCAAGCTTCAATCTTTTGGTATAGTGAATTTCTATTGAGAGATGTGCTGAGTTGCAGGGTGTAGCAGTGGAAGATTGTATTGGGTGTTTTCTGAGCTAGTTTTGTACTGGAGGAAGGTTTCCTTCCATTGGGAGGCTAGTAAAGGAGCCCCTTCAGCTTATTTGATATATTCGGCATCAGCCCAAGGTTATTTTATCCCTTACAACGTAGTTCTAGTCCATATCTGCATTATTTTAGTGAGCTGTTGCAGTGGGCAACCCAGAAAGGGCCGAAAATCCAAAGTTAAAATCTGGCCAAACCATTTCTGGTTTTATCTGGATTTTTTGAGTAGAATCTATGGTTAAAATCCCAAATCATTTTGAGCACTCTAACAGCCTTCCACACATGGTCCTTCTCCTCATAAGTAGTAGTTTCCAGCAGCAACAATTTCCTTAGCAACAGTAGTTTGATTTCCATTGAAGGGATCAACCTTCATTGAGAGAGTCTTTTTAGAGGATTTATTTTATATCTACATCAAGTTAAACCACCTCCTTCTATGTGCTTCAGTTGTAGTACATCTTCAGCCCTAGGGCTTTAGATCCACCATTCATCTTTAGTGTATTTCTGGAATACCTTCCTAGGTTGTTTTGGAAAAGTGTTGAGGAGCATAGATCTCCATTTTGGGCCTTGTATGAGCATGATATTATCAAATCCATTTATATATATGTTCCAGCTGCAATATTAGTCACTAAAACTACACTGTACTTGCTTCAGTGTTTTGTGTAGCAATGTATTACATGATTTGGGTGCATTTGGGCATTGGAGGCTTTTGTTGCCTATCTTGAGGGACTTGATCCCGAAGATCTCGTACTTATTTATTGTTGTTATACATAATACAATGGATTTATTATTTGGCTCATATGTAATGTGTTAACATTTGCTGCTATTTCCATTATTATGAGCTATATTCCTGCTTTTCCCATTTCAGAATATTACAAAAGCACTGATCCTTTGAGAGAGGTAGGTTCATGTGATTTGTAGGAAGGAGAAGGAGAAACCAACAATGGAATTCACGTAAGAACTCTAGAGCCTGGATCCCCTCAGCGAGTGGTCAAGAAAAAGACACAATATCCCAGATCAAGAAAGTGCTCTAAGGCTGCCTCCGCATCTGCCCCCTAATTCCACTAAGATTATTCCTCTAGAACAAGAAATACTGGAAGATTATTGGCATATATTTGATCAAATGACAAAAAATCAGAACCAGAATCAGAGGCATACATAAAAATTGGAATATCCCATTATTGAGGATGCTGCAAATGGCCATATGAAAGCCATTCCCTTACAAAACATCCCCACCTCCATGGGTTGACCTCAGAATATCCTGATGCGTTTTTATTTGAATTTGATGTCTTATGTAGGGGATATGACTACACCACTGACCCTCAGAAACTGAAATTATTTCCCTCTACCTCGAAAGGGACTAAATTACGTTGGTTCATGGGGCTCGGTGGAGGAACCATCAATAACTGGGACCAACTGAAAAACAATTTCCTTTATAAATATCAAAATTATTGCCGAACTCGAGAATTAAAAGATGAAATATTCAATATTTCTACAAATGACAATGAGACCTTAGAGGAATATGTCGAAAGATTTAAATATAATTTACAAAGATCTCCATATACTGCACTATCCAAAGACATCTTAAAAGAAACAATGATTAAGGGAATGAAAGAAGAATGGGTTGAAACACTTAACATAATGGGAAAATGAGAAATCTACCAAGAAGAGTATGATGATATTATTTCACTGTGTATCAGGTGCTCTCAGGGTAGTATGTGAAATAGGCCAATCGGATAAGACTTAACTAAAAAATATCCTAAGCAGTCTGGTGGCAATGTAACCAGACCAGAGTTTGGTAATATTTTAGAAGATTTCAAAAATGACATCTTGGGCACTTTGACAACACATATAGATGTCCTCCAAGCCAAACAGAAGCAATCTATAGCAGAAAAAAACTTGGCCATATTTTTCCCACACAGTCAGAAGAAGCACAACCAAAGGGAATGCCCACTACACATGGTCCAGGCATGTGCTATTTGCACCAAGGACCATGCTACGAACCATTGCTCTTCACTTTCAGGGATGAAGCATGTTTTTAAAGAAGCAGAAGAAGAGACAAAACCAGTCTATCTAATGAACCAATGTTGCAATTAGCAAGCACAACTAGGTATGCCACAAGACTTGCCTCAATTCTTTTCTTCCCTATCTTTTAACCAACAAAACCCTGCAGCTGCTTCGCATAATCAACCACCTTTCTCTACTTGGCCATCTCAATCAATTCCTATACCTCCTTGGCCAACACAACCCTCTTCAAGGAATAATTGGCCAAGTTTTCCTTGTTCTCCCCCTTATTGGAAAAACCCTCCATATCAAACCCAGTGCCCAACCTCCCCTTCACAAACCAAAAATTGGCCTCAGAATTGGTAGTGACCTCTGGGAATGACCAACCTACCAATGGAGATAGGATTTCAAAATCCACCTACACTACGAGCTCCATACCCAATCCATCAAAACCGTCAGCCTGTCATACGGCCTCAATTGTTGGCCCATCACAATCCTAACCCCAACAATAGGTCGGTTCGGATAATTCATATTGCAGAAAATCCAAACCCAGAAACTGAATAGAAACAATGTAATGAAGTAAGGCTAATATCTGGATGTATTATTTCACCAGTAGAAGAGACAACCCCACCACAATTTGAATTTGGAACTTCAACAGAGCCTAGACAAAAAATTATGATAGAAACAAAGGTAGAGCAGGGAAAGGAAACGATTGATCAAGGGAAGCCTGAAAATGTTGGGATTTCTCCCCCTCCATTCCTTGAAAGTTTAATGTTGCCTAGACTGATAGTCTCTCCAGATTTCAATATCCTTAGAGAATTAAGAAACCTTTGCATTAAAATTCATCTTTTACAGGCCATACAAGACATTCCCATCTATGCCAAGACAATTAAAGAACTATGTGGGAAGAAGCAGGTAAGGAAAGAAAAAACCGCACCCACTGTTCATGTGGTAGGGGCACTATCTGACTTACTGTTGGGTAAGGAAACACCCGTGAAATATGAGGATACAGGGAATCCCATAGTAACTCTGAAAATTTATGACCACTCCTTTCCAAACACATTGGTTGACTGAGGGGCGGCCATTAACATCTTAAGTACAGGGACCTGAAAAAATCTAGGCATATCAGCTTTAGAACCCACAACTACTTTGCTGGAACTTGCTAACAGGTCTGTTATCAGTCCAGAAGGAATATTACAAGACATCCTGGTTTCTGTGGACTCATGGGAGTATCCAGCTGAATTTTTAGTTATTAACCCAAAGAATAGGATGGACGAACACCCATTGATACTTGGGCGACCTTGGTTGGCAAAAACCGATTCTTACATAGGCTGCTGGACAGGTAGCATGAACATTGGTAGAGGAGATTCCATAAAAAATATCATCATTTACCCACCTGCCAAACCAATCCTACCCACGATAAAAATTCACAATCTTCCACATACATATTGGGAACGAAATATTCATCCACCTCTGACATTAGTTGAGGCTCTTGAGTTTAAATATCAAATTGAAGACGATGTAGTCAATAACTTCATGAATCATCCATCTACATCTAAAAACTTAAAATGCCAAATGTTAAAAATAGTTCTTGAAGATGGAGCGCAAGAAGATCCCATGGAAAACCTCGATGATCAACATATACTCACAACCATTGTGTGCAACAACATACCCATTGAAATTGAGGCAGGGAGAATTTTAAATATCAATGGAAATCTGGATAGTAACCAAAAGAAAAATCTCATAAAGGTTCTACAGAAGTATCAGGGAAAATTTGCTTGGGACTACCCAGACATGAAGGATATAGACCCTCAGCTATGCACCCATCACATCTATATTGACAAATAGGCTCAGCCTATTTGGCAACCTCATCAGAGGCTAAATCCACATCTAAAAGACATTGTGAAAGATGAGCTGCAAAAGCTGCTAGATGTAAATTTCATTTATCCTATCTCAGACTGCAAATGGGTCTCCCCTCTAGTAGTCGTTCCAAAAAAGAACGAGAAATGGATAATCTATGTTGATTACAGAGAGTTGAATAAAGAAACACAAAAGGATGACTTCCCCCTTCCTTTTATTAGCCAAGTCCTTGATACATTGGTAGGAAAATGACTCTTCTCCTTTCTTGATGGGTTCAACGATTACAATTAGATCCAGATAGCCCCTAAAGAATAGGATAAAACAACCTTTACCTATCCATGGGGCACATTTTCCTATCGGGTATTACCATTTGGATTATGCAATGCCCCAAAAACCTTCCAAATAGAAAAAATAGACCTGGAAAAAATAGAAGTAATCCCTTTATTAGCCACACCTTGTACGTAGAGAGAGGTACACAATTTTCTTGGATACACAGGGTATTATTGCAGGTTTATAAATATGTTTTCACAAATTGCTGCACCCTTCTATGCATTAACTAGAAATGTTGAGTTTCATTGGTTTGATAAATGTGACACTTCTTTTATAGACTTGAAGAAACTGGTCTCGACGACATCGATTCTAAGTGGTCCTAACTGGAAGCTACCCTTTCACATTTCTTCGGATGCATTCGACACAACGACGGGGAGGTTCTTGGTCAATAAGAAGACAAAAAGCCCTATGTTATTTATTATATCAGCAAAAATCTCAATCCTGCTGAATTAAACTACACAGTGACTGAAAAAGAGTTCTTGGCTGTCATTTATGGTATCAATAAATTTAGACATTGTATAACTGGCTATCAAGTACTCTTGTATACTGATCATTCTACCATTAGATATCTAGCTAATAAACCAATCACAAATGGGAGGATAACTCGTTGGTTGCTTATTTTGCAGGAATTCAATATAACTATCAAGGACAGTCCAGGAAAGGAGAACGTGGTTGCAAAATTCCTATCCAGGGTTCTGAAGACCGATGACACACTAGCAGTTGACGATTAGTTTCCTGACGAGAAACTGTTTTCTTTAGCAGTAAAAACGCCATGGTACGCAAACGTAGCAAACTATTTGGTAGTAGGGAAGCTGCCTAGACATTTAACCTCAAGAGAATGAAAACTGATTATACATCGCAGTGCTAGGTTCTCCTGGATCGGTGGATACCTCTTTCATACAGGGGCTGACATGCATATATGTAGATGCATCCAGGAATATGAGACATATGACATCCTACGGGACTGTCACGATGAACCTTGTGGTGACCATTTCATATATCGTAGAACAGGGCAAAAAGTCTTACAATTGGGTTATTATTGGCCTACGTTTTTTAAAGATGCAAAAGAATATGTCCAAGCCTGCGATAGCTGCCAAAGAATGGCCGCCCAGGCCAAGCTGATGAAATTCCACTACAACCACAATTGGTAGTAGAACTGTTCGAATGATGGGCACTAGAGTTAGTTGGACCATTCAACCCACCATCGAACCATAAAATCTACATACTGGTTGCCACAGATTATGTAACAAAGTGGGTAGAAAAAGTGGCCTTATCAAGAGCCAAGAAAGAAACTGTGATTAACTTTCTTTTTGAGCTATTTGTGTGATATGGTTTACCATGAGAAGTGATAATTGATGGAGGGGCACAACTTTTGGATGATAAAATTACAGCCACCCTAAAGAATCACCATATCATCCATAGAGTCATGTCTCCTTACTATCTGTAGGCGAACGGGAAGGTCAAAAGCACCAACTAATTCCTTGAGGAAATTATTACCAAAACAGTATCAACACATCGCTCGGACTGGGCCACTAGACTACCAGAGGCCTTGTGGGCTTACCACACAACGTGGCGAAACTCTACTAGATATTCCTCATATCATCTAGTATTTGGGAGAGAGCATATTTTTCCTATTGAATTTGAAGTAAAGACTCTAAGGATAGCCCATGAGGTAGGGTTGGACTTGATGGAGGCCCAGATTAAAAGATTCCAACAAATAAATGAACTAGATGAAATACAACTACTGGATTTGCAGCGCAGTTGTTCAATCAAATTGAGCAACCATTTCCCTGTTAAGTTTTTCTTTGCTGTTCAAATATTTGAATGATTGCTGGTCAATCCAATTGAACAGTTGTTGTTCAATCGAATTGAACAACCGTGTTTTTTTTTGCGTTTTTCTTTGCTCTTCAAATATTTGAATGATTGTTGTTCAATCCAATTGAACAACTACTATTCAATCGGATTGAATAGCCATTTCCTTTATACATTTTTACTTTTGTTCTTCAATCCAATTGAACAGTTGTTGTTCAATTAGATTGAACAACCGTGGATTTCGTGTTTTTACTTTTGCTATTTAAATATTTGAACAACTGATTTTTTTCCTCTTTAAGCATGATTCTTCTTTCCGCAGTTGTAAAACAAATTTCTGAGTGGGAATTGGCACCTGAAGAGGAGAAAAGAAGCAATATTACTAATATGATGATACTTTGAAACTTTAATGGAAATCTCTACTCTGGGAGCTGACATGGTACATTTATGCAATGAACGGCTAAGACATCTCCTATTCAAACTTGTTATCACACAATACATATTCTTATAACGGTATATATTTCTACACTCATGAGTAGTATTTCCCTTTGACATAATGATTTAGTAATAAGGAGTATTAATTGTATTGGAATTCTTTTTTTACTTCTCACACCATCCCTAACTCTTAAGGAGTTAAGGATCCTCCCTTAATGTATAAAGAATAAATATTATGTTGGCATGACTTTTTTTAAAAATAATAGGGGGTCTCATCACGAGCCAAACTACTATGATCATAAGGGTTTAACAGGTGACATGCCCATAATGGCCAACACACCAGGGTAATGACCTTCTCAACTACTTGAAGGGCAGGAGGTCTTGTCACGAGCCAGCCTGATCACTCTGCTACAATCCCAGTAAATGGCACTATGACTATTTGGCTACCACACCAGCACAGTGGTCTCTTCATAAACCAAAGCAAAATGCCTACTTTTCAAAAAAAAAAAAAAGTGCTATGTCTATATGCAAATTTTTAAGAGAGAATAGGGGGTCTCATCATGAGCCAACCTACCATGATCATAAGGGTTTAGCAGTTGACATGCCCATAATGGCCAACACACCAGGGTAATGACCTTATTAACTGAAGGACATGAGGTCTCATCACGGGCTGACCTAATCACTCTGTTACAACTCTAGTAAGTGGCACCTTGACTATCTGGCCACCACACCAGCACGGTGATCTCTCCATAAAATTGGCAAAATAACTACTTTTACATAAAGGATTCTAGCTCATTTTTTGGGTTAAAATAGGAACCTTGTCGAGGTTATGAATGCCTACTGGCAGCAGTGGCTTTGCTTGTGGTATGAGTGTATGTTTTAATGACAATTAATTACTCTTACATATACCTTATCTCTTATTTCCATCCATTCTAAAGATAAATCCACTACTCGAATTAGTGATAATACTATTTTACCGCATAAGTAACTATAAACAAACTAAGCTTTCATTTTTGAATTCTAGGATGACAATGGCAATAATTATCTATCACAGGCATGCTTATGTCACACCATACCATTAAATAAGGACATCCTATCACAACAAGGAAAAGACCCTCTAGAGGAGGTTATAAAGGAGATTTTTAGTGTTATAAAATTGGCCAACATTGTCAAAAAAACATTTTCTACAACATCCATTTATGGTTACGAAGGTTTTGGCAAAGCTTTTAACGGAAATTCAACACAACTAAAAAAAATGGGCAGTCGGAGGTTAATAAGGATGTTTTTTTTCGTCGGTGCCCTACTCTGGCTTTAACGCACCGGTGCGTACATGTAGAAGGTGCCTCGAGGAAGTCGAAGGAGAATGCACTGGGCCATTAAGGTATAAAACCACACCGGGTGTAGTGTTGGTGATATAATGCACAGGGCCATTCTAATTGGTCTTGGGATTTGTGCGGTGCCCATAGGTCGTATCAATGCACCGATGCGTAGACTTATAGAAATGCACCGGTGTGCAATATCACACAAATAAACTAAATTTATAATTGGTATCGGTATTCGTGTGGTACCCATAGGTCATGCAAATGCATTGGTGCTTATAGACACAAAAACGCCCCGGTGCACAGTATCACACAAACGCATCGAGATTTATAATTGGTATCGATATTTGTGTGGTGCCCATGGGTCGTACAATGGCACTGGTGCGTATATACACATAAACGTACCAGTTCACCGTACCGCACAAATGCACTGAAATTTTTAATTCGTTTTCGTATTTGTGCAGTGCCCATAGGTCGCAGAAATGCATCAATACGCTTTAGAATACAAACGCACCAGTGTACAGTAACTGACATGCACCGGTTTTCATTTTGTATTTTTTAGAAACATTGATCTGTGACAGTGCAATTATTGTGATTGTTTTAAATTCATTATTCATCAAAAGTTGACACATCTTATAACAATATTCATATTAATTAAATTTTTATTAATGCATTTGAATGTGATGTTTGGATTAATTTGTTATATCATATCATAATTATTGTGATTTTTTAAAATTCATTATTCATCAAAAGTCGACACATATATATCTTATAACAATATTCATATAAATTAAATTTTTATTAGTGCATTTGAGAACGACAATGGAGAATGCAATAGTGACAATGGAGAACACAATAGAATAAATTAAAACATATTTTATTACATATATATATGTGTGTGCGTGTGTGTGTGTGTGTGTGTGTGTGAATAAGATAGTCTTTTTCATACAAAATGGGACAATTATTGGTATCCCTTTGTCTTTCAATTGGGACACTATGTCCATTACATTAAACAAAATGTATGATTTCACAGACATATTTCAAAAAACACGATGCCTTGCTTTGATATCAAAACGTAGTGATCATCATTCTTCACTTGAACTTCGGTCACTGCTAGAGCTACTTCCATGACTTGGGTTGTTTTCAGGAATCTTTTGTTCACAATGTTGATTGTTTTCTTCTTCTTCACCTTCCATTTACAAACATAAAAATAAATTGAAATGAGTGTATATACATTGGTGAGAATAATGAGAATTTCAATATTAAATAATATACATCAATGTAAATCGAAAACAAAGATGACGTACCATAGCAACAATTGGCTCATAAACTACACACATTCTTTCAAAACCATGTACCATGCCATCTTTCCAAATTTCATCTGTTGGCGCAGTTCCATACTTTTTTTCCTGCAATTTTTATACCCCATAAAAAATCATATATTTAATATAAATATTTTTTTGTTCTATTAATTATAGACAAAGTTAAGTAAAACAAGATCGATAGATGCTTACAAATTCCACAACTAATTTCTGATATGCCAACATATACTCACAACCCATAGTTAATGCAATTTCAATCAATTTGTCTGATAGTTCTTCTTTGTATGTTAGCACCTGTTTGAAGACATTGAATGATGATTTTTGTAAAAAAACTTAAAAAATACAAAAATGAAATCTAGTTAAGTTGTTATAAGGAAGTAACAATTACTGGCAAACTTAGATATAAACCCTTTTATTCCTTGTCATCCTTTTTTATGTGCTGAATGGGTTCCATTTTCTTTTCTTTTCTGCAAGAAATTTCTTGAAAATTAATATTTAATGCTAAATTATTTATTTATTGTACCTAATGATCGAAATATTCAATGGTATCCCTTTGTCTTTCAATTGGGACACTATGTCCATTACATTAAACAAAATGTATGATTTCACAGACATATTTCAAAAAACACAATGCCTTGCTTTGATATCAAAACGTAGTGATCATCATTCTTCGCTTGAACTTCGGTCACTGCTACAACTACTTCCATGACTTGGGTTGTTTTCAGGAATGTTTTTTTCACAGTGTTGATTGTTTTCTTCTTCTTCACCTTCCATTTACAAACATAAAAATAAACTGAAATGAGTGTATATACATTGGTGAGAATAATGAGAATTTCAATATTAAATAATATACATCAATGTAAATCGAAAAGAAAGACGACGTACCATAGCAACAATTGGCTCATAAGCTACACACATTCTTTCAAAACCATGTACCATGCCATCTTTCAAAATTTCATCTGTTGGCGCAGTTACATACTTTATTTCCTGCAAGTTTTATACCCCATAAAAAATCATATATTTAATATAAAAGATATTTTTGTTCTATTAATTATAGACAGAGTTAAGTAAAACAAGATCGATAGATGTTTACAAATTCCACAACTAATTTCTGATATGCCAACATATACTCACAACCCATATTTAATGCAATTTCAATCAATTTGTATGATAGTTCTTCTTTGTATGTTAGCACCTGTTTGAAGACATTGAATGATGATTTTTGTAAAAAAACTTAAAAAATACAAAAATGAAATCTAGTTAAGTTGTTACAAGGAAGTAACAATTACTCACAAACTTAGATATAAAACCTTTTATTCCTTGTCATCCTATTTTATGTGTTGATTGGGTTACATTTTCTTTTCTTTTCTGCAAGAAATTTCTTGAAAATTAATATTTAATGCTAAATTATTTATTTATTGTACCTAATGATCGAAAAATTCAATGATTACATATTACATTTGAAGCACGTTGTTGTTGATATGGATCCTCCTGTGATGCAATTTTTCCATTTCTTTGACCATATCCTTGTACACCTTTTTGGACATTCATACTGGCTTATTTTTGATATCAGCTCATTCATCTTTTGAAATTTTCATAATCTTCCTGAAAATGTAACATGACAATGAAATATTTAATTTCTATATTGATATATGAAAAGTAAATATAACAAAAGTGATATTTATAAATAATTCTAGATATACATTTTAAGGAATATTAACTTTTCATTCCTTTTTTTTGTTGTTGTTGTACATTTTTGCTATTAAAAGTCTCACATGTCTCATTGACCAATTATCTGGAAACTCTTCCTGTAGTTTAGATAAAATTTGGTTCTTGGAATCATTGGATTGATTTTTGTATTGTAAGTGGAAAGAATGTCTATAAATTTGTTCCACTAGATCCCTCAAACTTTAGTAAAAAATTTTCCCCCTTTTGTTAACCTCCAGCACCACTCCAGATGAGCTAAGGAGAAATTCATTTTCATTTGGATGTTCTATTTTTTTTCTTTTCTTAGAAAAACATTCATTTTCTGAGTTTTTGGTCCCTGTAGAACATTAAACAGATGTGAATTAATAGATTGTTTGACATGTGTTATCTAATAATTTTAAGTATATTATTAATGATAATTAAAAAAAGAAACCCATATTGGATCGATAGTATTTTTTTATTCACTTGATTCATTCTTTTGAAATTTTTCCATCAAACGTTTATGCTCTTTTGGTCCTAGATCAGAAATAATCTGATCGAGCTTCATCATTTTGTGGCTCTGCATGATACACAATAAACAATACATATTAGTTAAACATACATATAGTTCAAAAATAATATTTTTTTTAAAGAATTTACAAAGAACTTGCCTTTTTTTTCTTTCCTTTATGTGTTATTAGTATTTTTGTTACTTGATCTCTTATTAGTCATTTCTTTATCAATCTAAAACCTGTACCATATCATTCATTAATATATTTATAAATAAATTGTCAACTTTTCAGGTAAAAATAAATCTCAAGAAACCGGTGCGGCTTTCATGATGTACGCACTGCCGTCGGTGCGTTGGGGTATTAAAAATGCACCGCAAAAATAGTATAATAGATCGTACGGTGTGTGGGGGTATTATAAATGCACCACATAAACAGTGTAATAGACCGTACGGTGCTATCCTCGTAACATGGAGCACTGGTGCCCTATTTTAGATATGGCGTACTGATTTAAAAAAAAAAAATGTTTTCAAATTTTTTATTACATAGTACTTGTGTGGTGCTCTATATAATATAGTGCACCAGTGTGCTAGGTTACACAGTATGCACCAATAAAATAATCCATTTTTTTCAAAAAATCACGCAATGGGTGAATGGATTGGGATCTGACTATGCAAGTCGTCCCATGGGTTGGATGTCAATCTAAAATGAAAAGCCCTAATTCTGAAATCACAGAAACAAGGAGAAGAAAGGGAAAAAACAAAAAAAATGAAGGGTTTAGGGTAGAAATGGATAAAACTGCAGAAAAAGTAAAAAAAATAATGAATTTTAATCACGATATGGTTTGAAATTCTACGATACAGGGTTTGAATCACTAGAGGTTTGGTTTCTGATTGTCTAAATACTTCTGTTCGAACATATTTCACTACTCCACAGTGCTCTCGTGCTCTCTTGCTCCAGGTATGTCTCCTGCAAATGTCTCGCTGAACATTTTAGAAAAAATAGTTAAATAATGAAAGTGTTTAGTATTTAAAGAACTATTTTATGAAATTATATTTTCAAAAATATTTTTCCACCCATTTTTCAATTTGCCGTTTTTTTTCACTTAAAGAAAATTGGGTTGCACTTTTTTTATTTGCATCTTTTCGTCACTGATGCGTCACTTAATATCACCGCACCTCTGCATCCTTTTGTAACACCGGCACTGGTGCACAGTAACTAAAACGCACCAGTGCGATTATATGTATAATAGCACTGATTTGCGGTTGAGGCACTGAAATTAATTTTAGGTGTGTACACCAAAATTTAGTGAAATCCAACCGTAGAAATTGAGAATTAGAATTTTTTTTATTCTTGAGAATTATAATTAGAATTAGAATTGAGAATTGGAATTGGATAAATTCTTGATGGAAATAACTATTCTTCCATTGCATTTTGTTTATTGCAGGAGGTCCCCACTGATTATGTGGAGAGAATGTGATGTGGGATGTGTGAAGATGTAATACTAAAGGGCCCAAGTGGGCAACTGTGGCATGTTAACCTATGCTATGCTAAGATGTGGGAAATTTTCACAAATGGTTGGGAAGTTTTGTTTCTGAGCAGTTTATTGAAGTTGGAGATATTTTGGTTTTTAGACATGTTGGAAATGTAGAATTTTCTATGAAAATATTTGGGCCATTTCTTTTCAAAACTGCACCTCTTCTTCTTTCAGAAAAATAAACTTGAACCTTCCCATAACCTGCAACAAGAAAAGGTGCCCCATGATCTGCTTGCTAACCCATGATCTGCTTGCTCATTTGTAAGTTCCTCCTCCATCTTGGCATCCAATTTCCTCTTTTCTCCTTTGTGCTTTCTATATTGATCTTAACAAAATTTATACAATCTCTGTTTTACAATAAACTGACCTTGAATTTTGTGGGAGCAATGATAGCGAGTCCTTCATTCCGCCTTTGTTAGCAAAAGAATACCGATTTTCGACTAGACAGTGCAGTTATTAAATGTGGAGGAAATGGTTTCCCATAGAAAATGAGTATAGGGTTGAGTAGAGGAAAGACATTGTAAAATGGGCTATTAAATTAGCTTTTCCAATGTGAAACTGATTTTCAAGTGGAAATATGGTAGTTGCAGGTATCTATCATTACGGGAATTTTGAGGTCTAAAATGGGCCTCCTACGAAAAATGTACAACCAAAATAAACTTTATACGAACCAATAGGATTCAAGATGATGATCTCAACCATCGGGGATGATTCACCATTTTTTAAGTAAAAGGGTAAAAATATTAAAAAATAATAAAATATTAAAACTAATTTTTCAACTTATCTCCCAATGTTTTTACTCAAATTTCGAGCGAGAGTACTTGTTGGATGAAAAATTTAATTCATCATCCAAGGAGTACCCATGTTGCATACTTTTTATGGACCTTTCTACTGTTGAAAATGGCAACAAGAAACAGTGAAGGAGGCCTCCTGAAACATCTTTCCTTATCCTAGTTGGAGAGTGATCACCTAAACTAGGTGGGGACCACACATGTGTTTTTTGTCGAAAAGTCTATTTTTAGACTATGTCTATTTTTAGACATATGGAGCATGGTCTAGGAGTTGCAGGATGATATTCTTGGATGATTGGTCAAGTTGGTAAAAATAGATGGACATTTATTTTTAGACATACAGGTCGAAGTCTATTTTTAGACTGCCTGTCTAAAAATAGAACAGTCAAATATTATTAGCCCTTAATAATATTTGGACTATAAAAATTATCTTATCCTCTTGGAGCACTTCAGTTTGATGCTTGGATGTGGCACATGCAGCTGACAGAAGGAAATTCAAATTTCCTATGGGTTAGTTGAGCTATTGCATGATGGACTTCAGTTAGAGTTCAAGTGATTGAGTTTGGTGGAGTTGATTGAGGAGTTGATGGAGTTGTGTTCGGTTTAACTTAGTTGAACTAGTTGTATTTAGTTTAACTGGATAATACACTAGTGATGAGTGGTGTGAATTAAATATTATTTAATTCACTAATTATTAACTCATTATTCAACTAAAGAACACATCAGTTAACAACAGTGCATGGACAGTTCAGTGGAGACCAGTGTTAGAGGTGGGTGAAAGGGTGGAGTCTACTATCAGTTGTGACTATAGTGTGCATGAGATTTCCACAATCATTGGAGGATATTTCCAATGAGGATTGTGCAGTTAAAGCCAAGGGAATTCGAATTCATTCCATTCATTCTCTCATCTTGGATTGCGTAGTAGAGGCAGGCAAACAGTGGAGGAGTTTTGAACCCGTGACTTGTTCAAAACTGAGCTAGTTTGTGTGTAACTTTTGGAGACAGTACTGAGTACTTGTGAGGAGCATTTTACTGAGATTGTTACATGATTATTATTCATTATAATATATAGACAGTAGGGGATTTTCAGTTGTAATCTTTCCCCGGTATTCATACTATGTTCTATGTGTTGAATTTCTATGTGCGCATGTGAATGTTTTCAATACCGCTTGTTGTTTTTATTTCCGCATGTGATGATTAATGCGTAGAAGAGATTATGTGTTATGTATGAAGCTCAAATAGTATGTGACCAGGATAATCTCGGTTTAGTAAGTGATTTATTCAAGGAATTTCTACCTGGTATCAGAGCTATATTGATCATCAGATCTATTACGGTGATTACAAACTTATTTCGGTAGACAGAGTCTGTAAGCGGGC
Source organism: Pinus albicaulis (assembly GCA_034641835.2). Classification (NCBI taxonomy): domain Eukaryota; kingdom Viridiplantae; phylum Streptophyta; class Pinopsida; order Pinales; family Pinaceae; genus Pinus; species Pinus albicaulis. Next base: position 1,573,529,068 of record CM076575.1, on the reverse strand, counting down.
CAGGTAGCCTCTAGATCCATCCTTTCTATGAAACGTGATATATCCAGTAAATTCCCCTATAGTCGATCTCTGTGCTAGAAATAATTTGTTCTCAAGTGTAGATCAGAAGCGGTTGAGTTTTCAGCTGTTGGAATTCGAATTGCAGATTTGTTTTCTTGGTGTTGAAGTCAAAATGTCTTATCAAGGATTGCGATTGGAGTATGCTCTTGAAGGCAGCTCGAATTATATTGCATGGAGAGATAGGATGGAGGTAGTGTTAGATGATAACGGGTTGAAGGATTTCATAGATGCTGAATTCCCAAAGCCTACTGATGCTGCTCAAGTTGAGGCTTGGCAAAAGAAGATGGAAAGGTGTCGAAGGATTCTGTTGGAGGGCGTGAAGGATCACATAGTATCCAGCCTGCATGGAAAAGCTTCTCCATACTTGATGTGGAAAGCGTTGACAGAATTGTTCCAGAGCAAGAGCAACCAGAGGAAGTTGGCGCTCAAGGATAAACTCATGAAAATTAAGATGGAGAAGAATGACACTATTCCGGTATACTTGACAAAGTTTTTCCACTGCAGGGATGAGCTTGGGAGTGTAGGAGTTAGTGTGGATGATGAGGACTTGGTGAGCTTGGCTCTCCTTGGTCTTCCGAAGATTTGGCATTCCTATGAGGATTCTGTCAATGGTCGGGAGAAATTGCCAAGATGGGAGCGACTTTGGTCGGATCTTGTGCAAGAGGAGATAAGGCGGAATACCAGGGATGGATCTTCATCAAAGGTATCTGATGAATAAGATTGTGCTTTGGCTACCAAAGCAAGGAAGGGGAAGGGAAAGGAGAAGGCTTCTCAATCCGGTGCGGATGGTAAAGAGCGTGACATGTCCAAAGTGAAGTGTTTTCACTGTCACGATCATGGACATTACGCCACGAATTGTCCACAGAAGAAGAAGAACAAGCAGGCTGTTGGAGCTGCATCTGGTGAGGCTCTTGCCTCACAATTTGAGCTGGAATTCTCATTTATCGCGTGCATGGTGTCTAGTGCATTGGGATCGGGGTGGTATTTTGATAGTGGCGCTTCCTTTCGCATGACGGGAGATGCAAATCTTTTCAGTGACTTGGTGGAGAAAGGTCTCCAGATGCATGTTGAGTTGGGCGATGGTGGACGATACAATGTGACTGGAATTGGTACCATAACCTTTCAGAGGGAGTCAGGTAAACTCATTCTTTTACAAGATGTATTGCATGTACCAGGTTTAACAAAGAATTTGATCTCAGTCGCAATGTTAGAGGATAAAGGGTATGAAGTTGTCTTCAGTGAAGGAAAAGTTTTCCTTCGGAACAAGGCAACGGGACAAGTCAAGAAGGTTGGGATTCGGGAAAAGAATCTCTACAGACTTGAAGTAGATGGGATGTCTACGGTGCTTCCTACTGTTGGGAAGTAGGAGAAAGACATGCAACTGATGCTTGAGAGGGAGCAAGTTTTTCATGCAGGTGAAAGTGAACCTCGGGGTGTGGAGCAGCCACAAGAAGATCATGGAGTGGGAGAGACCACTCATGCAGAGAAAATTCGTGCCAGATGGGTAGAGGGAGTGCATACAGCTATACCACTAGGTGAGAGGTGGGGTGACATGCATGAGTAATCCCAGGTGGATATTTCAGGGTAGGATTCATGGAGATGGTGTGGATCTCATGAATTGAACCTGGCTACGAGGTGCCCACAGCGCATCAGTAGTAGATCGGTTGGATTGATGCAGGCAGATCAAAGTGACAGTGTCAGATACTGGAGCGTGAATCAGAGTTAACAGCAAGTGCAAGAGTGCATGGGTGCAAGAGTTCAACAGCGCAGTGGTTCCTGATGACATGTGAAGTAGCTAAGTAGAGGTCAAAGACTTTGATGATAGATGCATCAGACTGATTGAGTTGTTTGGAGCCTATTCAGTTTCGGAGATGTTGCATGCAAAGGGTGCATGGCGCATGCATGGAGTTGCATGGTGCATGCATGAGTTTGCATGGCGCATACAAAGGGTGCATGGCGAATGCATGGAGTTGCATGGAGTTGCATGGCGCTTGTGAAGGTTGCAGGGCGAATGCATGGAGTTGCATGTCGCATGCAAAGACAGTCCTTTCTTGTTGAGAGGGAGTGTTGAAGATTGCAACAAGAAACAGTGAAGGAGGCATCCTGAAACATCTTTCCTAATCCTAGTTGGAAAGTGATCACCTAAACTAGGTGGGGGGCCACACAGGTGATTTTTTTGTCGCAAAGTCTATTTTTAGACTATGTCTATTTTTAGACATATGGATCATGGTCTATGAGTTGCAGGATGCTATTTATGGATGATTGGTCGAGTTGGTAAAAATAGATGGACCTCTATTTTTAGACATTGGGCGGTTTCTATTTTTAGACTGTCGAGCTAAAAATAAAACAGTCAAATATTATTAACCCTTAATAATATTTAGACTATAAACATTATCTTATCCTCTTGGAGCACTTCAGTTTGATGCTTGGATGTGGCACATACAGCTGACAGAAGGAAATACGCTTTTCCTAAGGGTTAGTTGAGCTATTGCATGGTTGACTTCAGTTAGAACTCATGTGGCAGAGTTTGGTGGAGTTGATGAGACAGTTGATGGAGTTGTGTTCGGTTTAACTTAGTTGAACTAGTTGTATTTAGTTTAGCTAGCTAATACACTAGAGATGAGTGGTGTGAATTAATTATTAATTAATTCACTAATTATTAACTCATTATTCAACTAGAGAACACATCAGTTAACTCAGTGCATGTACAGTTCAGTGAAGACCAGTGGAAGAGGTAGGAGAAAGGGTGGAGTCTACTATCAGTTGTGACTATAGTGTGCATGAGATTTGCACAATCATTGGAGGAGATTGCCAATGAGGATTGCGCAGTTAAAGCCAAGGGAATTCAAATTCATTCCATTCATTCTCTCATCTTGGATTGCGCAGTAGAGGCAGGCAAACAGTGGAGGAGTTTTGAACCCGTGACTTGTTCAAAATTGAGCTAGTTTGTGTGTAACTTTTGGAGATAGTACTGAGTACTTTTGAGGAGCATTGTAATGATATTGTTACATGATTATTCTTCATTATAATATACAGACAGTAGGGGGTTTTCAGCTGTAAGCTTTCCCCGGTATACATACTGTGTTATATGTGTTGAATTTCTATGTGCGCATGTGAATGTTTTCAATACCGCTTGTTGTTTTTATTTCTGCATGTGATGATTAATGCATAGAAGAGATTATGTGTTATGTATGAAGCTCAAATAGTATGTGACCAGGATAATCTTGGATGAATAAGTGATTTATTCAAGGAATTTCTACATCTACACGAAAAATAAGAAATACATGAAAAAGCGTAATTGCAATCATGTTTTTCATGTATTTCTCATTTTTAGTGTAGTAGGATTTATCAAAAGTATGCAACATGGGTACTCCTTGGATGAGGAATTAAATTTTTCATCCAATGAGTTCTCCCACTCAAAATTTGAGTAAAAAATTTGGGAGATAAGTTGAAAATATGAATTGAAAAAATAGTTTTTTTTTTTTTTTCCTTCCAAAATTTGATGATGTAATCAAATATTATTTTATTATTTCCACTATTATTTATTAATTTCCTTAGGAGGCCCATTTTAGACCTCAAAATTCCCCTAATAGCTTTTCTTCCCATAGAAATGGTCACTAGATTTCCATTTATAATACAAGCAGACTTTTTACTGGTTTCATCCACAGGACCACAACTCAAACAAGTTAGAGATGTCATTCACGTTCAATTGAAAGCCGAAGATGTGATTTTATGCGACGTCGAATTTTCTGGTAAAAGTTTATGTAAGCCAACTGAAGCTTGAAAAATACTCCTAGCTACTTTTAAACACATTCTAGAGAATATTTCCCTTCATGGGACCTACCAGCCTGATCAACAATGTCAATTGATCTTTCTCTATTGTCCTTAAGGGAATGAGAATCCTTCCCTTGATGGTGCCTCTTGGCTTTAGCGACTGCCTCGATTGATCTTTCTCTGTCATCAAATCTGCTCTCCATTTCTCCATCATGGCACCTCTTAACCCTATCGCCAGCCTCAACCGAATGCTCTCTGCTGGTCTCAACCTGTACTCCTTTTCTCCTAGTTTTGTTCTTTGTCAAGCTCTGTAGCCGTCTGCATCCCTGTAAGCATCTTTTTTCGTCTTTCTATTTGAATCATTCATTTTCTCTACTATAAAATTCTCAGCCGAAATTCGAAATCTCATCTTTTCAAAACCTCAACTCTTCAGAAAAATTCTTGCCCGTGATTCAAACCCTCCACTTCTCCAATAATGCACTTTATAGAATAAACATGTTCCGGTGCACATGGTTTTATAGGTTCACCGATGCGGTTTGTAAGATCGAGGTTTATGTTTTGGCGCGGTGTTTTATGAAGCACCAGTGTGTCTGAGTAATAAGACACACCGGTGCCTGTTATGATGATAAGCACACCAGATTGTATAAAGTTATTTTTTTGTATGTAAGATCATAGTAAAATAATGATAATTCTAAAGTACATGAATTTATTTGCATTATTTTCTAAACTTTATTACGCTAAAAATTCATATTATTCTAGATTTATTATTTTACAATTATTTACAAATTTAAATATTTTAATAAAATCATTTCACATTAGTACAATTAAAATTTTACAAATATTTTACATACAATTACAATTAAAATTAGAATTAGAATTAGAATTACAATTACAATTTTACAATTTCACATACAACTACGATTAGAATTAGAATTACAATTTTAATTTTACATACAATTACAATCATTTCACAGTAATACAATTAAAATTTTACAAATATTTTACATACAATTAGAATTAGAATTAGAATTACATTTACAATTACAATTACAATTTTACAAATATTTTACATACAATTACAATTAAAATTACAATTACAAATACAATTAGAATTACAACTACAATTTTACAATTTGTCATATATACAATTACAATGAAAATTACAATCACAATCATTTCATAATAAATTAAATATTAAAATTACAATTAAGTTTTACATTAAATATTTTACATACAATTATAGTTAAAATTACAATTACAAATACAAATACAATTTTACAATTTTACATACAATTAAAATTTAAATTTCAATTACAATCACGACATAATATTTAATAAATATCATGGTGATTTAATATTAAATTAATTAATAAGCATCACGATCATGATAACCATCGTAGAAACATCATATTCGACTAAAAAACACATTCAAACATAAATTTACATTATATATTAACAACATTACAACAAAAACATAAAATATAGATCTCATGTCAAATAACTCATGCTATCACATGTACATCTATCTGCAAGCTGCACATTAAATGGACATATCTAACATGACCTAATAATATACACATCATGATGATCACCAACATATAAATTAAGTACACCTGCAACATGAACATAAAATACATGGACCATACACACACACACACACATATATATATATATAACTGAATAATGTTAAAAATATACAACTGTAATATAAATGTCATGGATTAGCTGGTGGTAGTACAACATCAATAGCAGTACTAATGGAGGCCTGCTCAGTCAATAGTGAAACCTCGATGGTTGATGGTCCAACCTGCTCATGATCATGACTAGTATTGATGGATGCTATAGGCTGCTGACTGGATGTGGTCGATGGTACAACATCATCTCCATGATGACTTCTAGATGCTAGTGGAGTCTCATGCTCATCTGTGGGTGTGGCGCAAGGTGAACGATCATGAGATGATGAGTCACTGCTCGTGGACTCTCCATCACGTGCTGCGGCTTGACCATGCCTATAACATGCAACATTCCTCCTTAGTCACGTAATAGTTGTCGTAGCTCCTACGACATGCCGCATCAGGCTGTACATGTCACACGACATGCCTCTCCACATATGTAATAGCTAATCATCGGTCTGTATGTCTCTGTAATGAGTGGGCCTGATGCCCGCCTCAACAATCAATGCACTGAGATGGTTTCCCAAATCCATCCTGTATCTAGTATTAGGTCGACCGCGTCTAGCAAAAGGCGGTACCGACACACTAGCATGAGCATGTCTCTATGCACTGGCCTCCTGATGATCCTCGGCATCTGGCATGCCCTCATCGTCCTCAGGATCAACACCTGGATCATGTGGGGGTGCCGACATCTCCTCGCCATCAAAAGAGAAAATGTCTGCAAAATATATACAAGTACAAAAAAATAATTAGACAATTTCATTACACCATTTAATAAAAGCAATTTAAAGAACATGTTAGAATAAATATAAATAAAATAGTAATATTACCTCTATCAGCTGGCGGCTCATCATCTGCGAAGAGGATGTTGGCACACCCTCGCCAATCCAATCCAGCATAAGGAAAGGGGACCATAATGAAGGGATGTAGCTTGTCAACATTGGCTAGTAAGTCCATTGCATCATGTGATATCCTGGTTGGAAACATAGTCTCTCCCCTCTTGGGCATCATCTGCCCCCACATGTGCATCTGTGCCACCAACATCGGCCTACGAGGCTGCCAAAAAAAAGTAGGCCTCATCTCTTGAAGCCTCTTTGAAGCAAAAGGGAAGTTGACCCTGCCTTGTGCATGAGCACAACATCTATCTAAGGCTGCACAGAACCGCTGCAAAAAAATGGAAGACCACCCGAGAAGTCACGACTCCTGTACTAAAGAATCAACATAATATAGAAGTGAGAAACTAATGTGTTTCCCATCATTAGTGTTATGTTAAATGGTTGAAATGAGAAGTGAGAGGCACTGCACGTCCTCACTATCAAATGAACCAATACGTAACTAACCTCTAGCGACCTGAAACTCTGCAGGAGACAATACTGATGCTCCAATGTATCTCTGAGAGTAAACTAACTAACTCCCTACTACACAACTAGCTGGAACCTCTGGGAACGAGGGAAAATATACCCCTCTCCTTGATAGACCTGTAAGGAAATATATATCCTCCTCAGTGGGTGTGTACCACTGGTCAGGACCAACCTGGAAAGCCTATCGGTGGGCATTCCACCTGCGGATAAGATGTCTCAAAAGCACACTATGGGCCTTTAGGAAAGTAGCCTTCTCATAGAACTTGAGGAGGCCTACCTACCTTAGGAGCCCCTGGGTATCTACTATAATAGGGTGAGGGTATGCATCTCTCTCCCTCTGTCGTGCCTCCCACAGGTGAACCATGTCATACTACTCCACCTGTTGTTGTTGTTATTCCTCCTCTTCTCTCTGAATCATTGACATATTAAATAATTTTTTTTTATTAAATCAGACATATATTTTGGAATATACATATATAAATTTTTTTGGAAAAGAAAAACAAACCAGTCGGTGTGCCACAAAAAAAGTCATGCACTAGTTCTGGTGCAGCATTTGTTTGTAGCGCACCGGGGGCGGTGCCCTAGATGACATACAACACACCGTATGTGGTGCACCTGAAACTTTTTAAAGCGCCATTGACTATATATGGTGTGAGAGGAGAAGTGCACTGACTAAAATATACACCCAACACGTATAGTTCTATCAGGGCACCGACTTCCTAACAAATTACATTGTCAATGGTGCGGTCTTTTACCATGCTGCACCGTTGACCCTGTCAAAATGCTGAAAGCGGTGCGCTGACCGACACTGGGGCGGATATTTCCATCAACGCACTGCTTTGCTATTCCCATGGTCAATGGTGTGACCGGCTAAATGACCACACTACACTTATTTTTTTAATTTTAAAATAATGTGGGGCATCTTTCGGTACCGCCCCAGACACGGTGCGGATACCATTAGCACCGGTTGCACTACGGCCTATAAATTTTATAGGCAGCACCACTTACTAGTGCGAGCCGAACAACTCGTGCCCATTATGCGAAAAATTTATTTTTTTTCTTTTAAATGGTTAATTTTAAGGTTATTTGAAATTATAATCCACTAAAAAGCTTAATTATGTAAAAAATAAAAAGAAAAATCTCTGTACATTTCATCGTCGAGGAGGCATATTGGCTATAGAATTTGCAAAAGAAAATTTTCCCACCATTTTGAAAAATGCAAGCTAGAGATTGGTGGGCAATGCATAGCAGCAGTGCGTGCAATGCGAGCATCGATGTCAAGGTGACTCAGACAAGGATAAATTGCATCGGTACTTGAGAGCTCTGGAGCACTGAGAAAATTGAAAAATGTGGTTTTTTGGCCATAATATTTTTTTATTTAACCCTGTTATGTGCGCAGGTTTTTATAGGAGCACCGGTGCGGTTGCTTAAGACCGCACCAGGTGGTTTCTGTTTTGGCACGGTGTTTTATGTTGCACTAGGGCGGAATAGTTGTGAAGCACCGGTGCTCTACAGTAATAGGATGCACCAGGCTAGTGTCGACGGAGTGCATGGTGTCCGATGTGAAATTTTTTTGTGCGACTGATGCTTTCTCTTGTAGAGTGCACTGGTGATTGAGAGCTTTGGAGCATTGAGAAAAGTGAAAAATGCGGTTTTTTGCCGTAATTTATTTTTATTTAACCCTGTTCTGATGCACGAGTTTTATAGGTGCACCAGTGCTGTTACTTACGAATGCACCGGTCAGTTTCTGTTTTGGCGTGGTGTTTTATGATGCACCAGTGTGGTTTTTTAACACCCCATCGGGTAGTTTCTGTTTTGGCACAGTGTTTTATGATGCACCGGCGCGGAAGAGTAGTGAAGCACTGGTGCGCTACAGTAATAGGATGCACCGGGCAGGTGTGTATAGAACACATGGTGTCTGGTGTGCTAATTTTTTGTGTGCACCAGTGATTGAGAGCTCTGGAGCACTGAAAAAATTGAAAAATGTGGTTTTTTGGCCGTAATTTTTTTTTTTTATTTAACCCTTTTCTGGTGTGCATGGTTTATAGGTGCACCGGTGCTGTTTCTTATGAACGCACCAGTCGGTTTCTGTTTTGGTGCGGTGTTTTATGATGCACTGATGCGGTTTCTTAATACTACACCAGGCGATTTCTATTTTGGCGCAGTGTTTTATGATGCACAAGCATGGAAGAGTTGTGAAGCACTAGTGCTCTACAATAATATGGTGCACCAAATGGGTGTGTACGGAGTGCACAGTGTCCAGTGTGCCAATTTTTTGTGCACACCGATGCTTTTTCTTTTAGAGAGCATCGGTGTGATTTTGGATGAGAAGCGCACCAAGCGGAAAACATCCGCAAAAACCTCAGCCCGCCAACCTCCTCTAGTAACCTCCACTAGAAATGGATGTATGTGGTATCTTTATAAGGGGTTCCTCAAAAACATCTGCTAGAGGGTCTTTTCCTTGTAGTGTATCATAATAATTGATGTACTGCTTTCTTCCCTTCTTCGGTCACTTCCGCATAAGATACACTTATGATAAATTCCAATTCTGACCTTTACACTGCACGTGTTCATAATTATTACAATCACTGTTCTATCCTTGAGCTCCAGGGCCACTGATACCATTCTCGGGTACACAATATGATTACCGCCCCCTGACATTTTCCCTCGTATGCATTCATGATTGATTCAATCTCTCTTGTACTTAAGGATGTGGACGCCCTTATTTTGAGAGAGGGGGTGTAAATATCCATAAATATTAAGCATGCAAATTCCCTACACCAATTCCGTTGGATACACTGATAAGACCAAAGGATCATTGCAATTATGATATGAAGTTACCTACATTTAGGATAGAAGGCTGTAATTTATTTTTCTCTCACATGCAATGTTTATTCTAAACAACAGGGCCGAAAGGAAACACAGATAGAAGGAGAAATTAGCTCAAGAAAACGCATAATCCATGGGAGGAAACTCTCTCCACAATGAACCTTCGACCTTCCCAAACTTAGACGCAGCTTGTACCGACCTCCAACAAGCTGGCTGGTTGCCATACTTACACAAATTGCAAGGGTTTGACACAGAGATAGCAATTTAATTCTTGCAGAACCTATCGGAGGGACATACCAGACTCAGGGGAAGGATTATGCTAGTTATAGAGAATATCATTGCTGAAGTATCCGGAATACCAATAGAGGGAGAAAGATGGACCGAAAATCACCTTCTTCTATGAGAGGAAATTGCAGCATACCAGGATCCAGGAGAACCATTGGAACATAAAGGAAAGGGGATTAACCCTACGTCTCTACAAAAACCATGGCAGTAATTGGCAGCATTCATCCATAGATACATCACCTGTGAGGGATGCCAAGACATGGTAAAACCCCGTCAACTCAAACTGTTAGTTTTTCTTAAACAAAAGATTTCATTTAATCTGCCTTCTTTCTAAAATTATGTATTACATGACACTGTTGTTCAAATGAGAAAGGCTAAAAACCCTCAAGCAGTTTTCAGCCACCATGTTTTAATCAAGTTAATTATCATGCATGAGTTACGCAAACAAAAAACATCCTGGGATAGCTTGATTAACCCTGTTGTGCATGCACCTGAGGAAAACCCTGTCGGGACAAAAATCGAGCTCCCTAGAATGAACATACCTAGAGGAACAAGAGGGAAAAGGACCCATGCTTCAAGTTCAGAACCAAGCAAGCAAAGACAGTCTGAAAGACTGCAATTACAACAAGAAACCTCACAATTTCTAGAGGAAGTAGGGTCTTCCCATTCACCACCTTTGAGCCCTCAAAACATACCCTTACAAGACTATGAGGAAGAGACGGCTCGAGTCCTATAGCAAATGAGGACATCCTGTGAAAATAGAAGCCCATCTGAACAAGTCAAAGAGAAAGAGGAACCATTAAACCAATTTTCCACCGCTAGCATCTCTGGTCGCACAAATATATTACCCCATCAATATGAATCACAGGATTTTAGGGCCTTATCTCCTCTCAAGAGTGATGGGGTGAATAGGGAAGAGTAGGGAGAAGGGGTATTCGAATCTGAAAACCAATCAGGAGACATCATCCCCATAGAACAAAATTCAAGCATGGAAATGGTCCCTCTAATGCCTGAAGGGAATAATATCTCACCCAACAAATATGGGTAGAAAATATCCTCATTGAAAACCTTGAATCTTGCAACACCATTCCTGGAAATGAGGTTGTTGCTCCCCCATCCCCTACTAAAACCATGCCATAAGAAAATTTATCTGAAAAGAAGTTAAAGAAAATGAGAAGGACCTATAAAAGGTTAAGGAAAATGATAAAACATTTTAGGAAGTAGTTGAAGGAAGTAAGAAAGGCTCGGAAGCCTAAGAAAGAATTTACCACCATAGAAACCCAAACAGATTTTGTCACCAATTTGATAGACACTGCTAAGGTTGAGGTACAAACTAACTTAGCAAAAATTGATGAGATTGAGGTACAGGCAGACCTAGTGGACACTACTAAACCCTCTGTGTAGACTAGGTTGGACTTTACAAAAGACAAGGTAACCCAGACAGAGGAAGCCCCTGCCTAGACTCCTCTGGTAGAAAAGGTTGCCAATCAAAAATTTCATAATGAATTAATTCGAACATAGCATGAGTTAGCACAATGCAGAAAAGAAGTAGTGCCCACACAAGAGTATCAGGCACTGTTAAAGAAATTCATAAACCTTTCTGCAACAGAGGAAGAGACATTTTCTCAACTCAGAGAAGAACATGCGAAGGTAAAGAAAACATAGGATCAGGTGGAACAAGCCAAGAAGAAAACCACTATGATTTTCTCTTTGTACTCTGATGTGATAAACATGCAGGGCACCAACCACCAACAATGCCCTATTTCTAGTAGAACGACATCTATTACTGAAGATCAAGGCAATCAGGGGAGGGGAGCCCACAAATTTTAAAACCATAGAGGAATTCATCCATTGATACAATGCTCAAAATGAGTAGGTCCAATACCTTTTGTGTGCACTATACATGCACAAATTACTTCTAGAGGAGGAAAGGGATAGTAATCCCAACCCATTTATAGGAGATATTCAGTTCCAGGCTTTCCTCTCTTTTGCTAAGAATCAGATTCAGTGGGCTAAAGCCTAAAATATTTTCCAGAAGAGGTAACATGGCTTGGACCTGTGGGTTAGAGGGGAGCCTACTAGACCCCTGCATTTGTTCACCCAACATAAGAATTTCATGCAGAGAAAGGGAGTAAGGACTAAACTGGGGCCTATCCATAAGGACATTATATAGCATAGGTGGGAGTATTTCAAGGACATTCACGAAGTAGCTTTGGCAGCAACCAAATAGAGGTGGATGGCCTCCACGAATAATGTGAAAAACAGGGAGCCATTTGGCTATAGAAACTTCAAAGCGGTTGTCTCCAGATTCCTTTTATACAGAAATATCGTCTTCAACATGGGCCCTACATGGAAATGATGTAGGTATAGATTCCCTCTCATTTGGTACCCCCCTGAGGGTTATGATCATGATTACGAACTTCCAGAAGGGCATACAAACTCTGTCTTTGCAAAAATCAGACAGAAACATGGTTTCAGATCCTATAAAGAAGAATTCTACCTTGCCTATTCTCTAACCTAGTTACACCTCAATCATTTGTTTACATGAGGACCTGCAAATAGGTAAGCATGGGAGTATGTTGGGCCGAGAATGAGGTACATTTGTACCCTACTTTTACCACAAATTGTTATGCGCCTTTATGAATTTTTCCTCCTCTTAACAGTAAAGGAAAGGAATATTAACGTAAAATCAGGGAAAAATCAACTAACGGTTAAAGGGATGTCTTACAACAGGAAATTAACTTGTTATATCTTTATTTACAGGGAAGAAAGCAGTTGAATCAATGATGACCAGAAGATAGCTAGCAGAAAGAAGACTAACAAAATCATGATGATTCCCATGGACCGGTGGAAGACGGAAAGGCACCTCCATTTCTAAAGAACTCAAAAAACATCCAGAAGCAGTAAAATCCCACATGGAAAAGACCATTACCACTGTTGTAATTTCCTTTAAAAGGCTGAAAATGAACAAGATAGAGATATAGACTTTCTTCTGTAATAGATGTATCAGGACAGGATTTTCTAGTTAGATCAATATATTAACTTTTAGCTTAATAAGGGTCTTGGAATTTTTGGTAGTCAATTTCTGAGTTTCCCATAGTGGTAGACTTCTTATGGTTTGGACCCTGGGAGTTTCTGTGCTAATATCTGTGCTATACATTTAATAACAGAATTTACGTTTTAGTCATCAAATGCGTCTCGTGAGATATCATTTAATTGGTTGAATTACAAACATAGGATGCTAGAGAATTCTCTTTCATTAGAATAGTTCATTATTCATACTTTCTTGTTTCCAATCGATGTTTTCATAATTTTTAGATTCTTTCATTAGTTCCCAATGCTTTTATGCTTATTCATTAGTTTTAGGATGACTATTTTTCAATTCTATATATAGTTAATAATTTGATATTTCCATCATCACTGTAAGGCGTCTAGTTGTTAATTGATGTCATCTATTTAGTTTAAAAAGAGAAATCCATTGCAAAATTAGATAAGCAATTGCTGTTTGATTTATTAAATTTGTTGTTCAATTCAATAGGATTGATTTTCAGTTCATCAGTGTGCGGTTCAATCGTACGTTTCTATTTTCTGCGCTTTCTTAGACATAATAGTTAATGGCATTTCAAAATTCCATTTCTCTTTGAATTGATTGAACTTCGATAATTAGACAATCATCTTCATGGTAATATAGAGTAGCTGTTCTTGATATCACTTGCATATACTGTTCTCACACTCTTCAAATAACCAGACTTTCCCTGGGTTGACAATTTAATGAGGAGTATCGAATTTTCCTGTAACAGTCACCTTTGTGACCCAATAGTGGTGTGTCATACTTATGCACTAGTGTGCACATATAACATTTTCACACAAGTAAAGAACATTCATGCTATCGAATGCACCGAGCTATTGTTATATTTTGAAATATTGTTTTTGAGGTGCATTTGGTAAATATGATCACATCAGTGCATGAGGAACATATCAAGCGCACCACATTTGCAATGGTGAATAAGAGTCATTTGTTTAAATTGGAAATAGACTTGGTGATGCATTTTTGTTTCCTATATATATATATATATATATATATATATATATATATATATATATATATATATATATATATATATATATATATATATAGAGAGAGAGAGAGAGAGAGAGAGAGATAACTTATTTAAAGTAGAAATGTCTTTATCATTGTGAACTCGATGTAATATTAGCTAGGAGAAATGTGAAAAAGGTGAATTTTAGTGACTATTTCATGATAAGTATGTGGAACAAATAATATTTTTTGAGTTGTTCATTAAGAAATGATCAAATATATTATTTTCAAAAGTTTAAATCTAATATAGTATCATTTTTGTATTATTTAACTCATATTTATTATTAAAAAGAGTTAAATTTAAATTGTACAATAGCAAATAAAGAACCCAAGTAACATCAAAATGTTATATCTTTATTACTAGAACAAAAAAAATCCACTTGTCTCTTTAAGGGAGAACTTCCAATAGAGAATATTTCCAACTATAACTAACTTCACAAGCCTTATGTTACATTTCTTTATCCTCATATTTAGAGAGAGAATTTTCTAATTTAAATTGGTAACAACTGTTATAAATATTAAATTTAAATTGCTTGAAAATATCATAACTTTACTAATAAATTAAATATTTATAAAAATGGGTTTTTTAAGATATATTAAAACTAAATTAATTGCTTCCAAAGACGCTCTACAACTCAGTATGAGAGATATGTTGTAAAATAATAATTTAAATTAACAAATTAAAACTAGTAATATAATAATTTAAATTAACGAATTAAAAATAGTAATAACAAAATAAATTAACACCTTAATCTTATATAACTTTATATAGAGATATAAAGTAGCCAAAAGTAATAAAAAAAATAGCTTTTATTATGAGGAATAAATGTAATGAGAAAAAAATCTAATATACTTTTCACTATGAGGAAGAAATGTAAATTTTTCACATAACAAGAAATAATATTATTGATATTACATTATGTGTAATTCATTCTATGTTCCATTTACATTTGATATGTAAAACAAAATAATATTTATAACAAAAGATATTTTACTCAAAACCATATGTAAAATATTTCAATGTCCATATTAAATAGCATAATTTTATAGCTATTTTATATAGTGAAAAATAAAGTAATTTAAATTGGAAACTTTCTTATATTTTCAGTTTACTGAGAAAGATTGAGAGAATTATTATTCCATTTATAGTTTCTTTCTAATTCAATGTATGAGATATATTTGCAAAATTTTCAATGTTTAATATGGATGGGATATATTTGTAAAATTTTCAATGTTTAATATGGATTTGATATGTAGTATTTTATAAAATATTAATAATTAAAATAATTAAATGTATACATACAGGGAAAAAAATATAACATACTTTAACATTTTAATATGGAGAAAGCGAATTATAAATAGAATATTCCAATGTCAACTACATATATATTATACTAGTGTAGATCCATCTTAACTTTGTATCTACCACACACCTAGAGGGATTAAATATCTTTTCACTCTAAAAGATTTATGCATCTCAAAATATTTGATCCCTGTTGGTGCTTGGTAGATGTCGAATTAAGATGGATCTAGACTACAAGTTATAAAAAAAATCTACTTGAGCTTTTTAAATTTAAAAATAGATTGAATTTTATAAACCAATATTGAATTAATTAAATTTTTGTATAATTTATTATTAATAATATTTTATATTAAAATTTAATACATTGTTAAAAATAGTAATAACAAAATAAATTAATATCGTCCATAATTATAGTACTTCAATTTACACCTTATTCTTATATAAGTTTATATAGACATATAAAGTAACCAAAATTTAAAAAAAAAAAAAAAAACTTTTATTATGAGGAAGAAATATAATGAGTAAAAAAATCTAATTTAATTTTTACTACCAGAAAGAAATGTAAAATTTTCACATGCAAAGAAATAATATTATTCACATTACATTATGTGTAATTAATTCAATGCTCCATTTACATGTGATATGTAAAACAAAAAAATATTTATAACAACAAATATTTTACTCACAACCATAAGTAAAATATTTCAATGTCCATATTAAACAACATAATTTTATAGAGAAACAAAGCAATTTAAATTGAAAACTTTATTATATTTTCACTTTAGTGACAAATATTGAGAGAATTCTTATTCCATTTATAGTTTCTTTCTAATTCAATGTGTTATAATTGTAAATTTTTCAATGTTTAATATGGATTTGATATGTAATATTTTAGAAAATATTAATAATAAAAATAATTAAATGTATACATATAGGGAAAAAAATATGAGGGGACATATTTTAACATTTTAATATGGAGAAGGTGAATTATAAATAGAATATTTCAATGTCAACTACATATATATTATACCATCCTAGATCCATCTGAACTTTGTATCTACCAAGCATCTAGAGGGATGAAATATCTTTTCACTGCTAGAGATGTATGCATCTCAAGATATTTTATCCCTCTTGGTGCTTGGTAGATCTAGAATTAAGATGGATCTAGGATTTATAAAAAAAATTGACTTGAGTTTTTTAAATTTAAAAATAGATTGAATTTTATAAACCAATATTGAATTAATTAAATTTTTGTATAATTTATTATTAATAATATTTTATATTAAAAATTGAATGAGTTACACATTTTCGTCTTATTAATAACTAATTAAATGATTTTACCTTTAATTATTGTTTCCTTGTGATTATTGAAATATTTTACTAATTAATTTTGACTAAATACCAATGAACTATTTAAGCAATATACAAATATTTGTCATAATTTTACAATCACAATTTCAACCATACTAAACTTTGTAATTTATAAAAAAAATTGCATTTTTTAAAGTCATTTTGCATGCAATATCTTATGTAAAAAAATTTTGATATAAGTTCACCAATACATAATCTACTATAATATATATTATTTCATAAAAATAAACATCATGATGATAACCATTTAAAAAACATAAACATCATCTAAGATACACATTCGAATTCACTACCATCACTTTATTATATACACCTCTATCACATATAAACATCATTATCTAGCACAAAAATCTAATAATATGATAGCACATCATCATTTTAATCAAACAAAAACATTGTAATCTAAATCATCGCCACACACACCCTGAAATTATTATAAGTCTCATGTCAAATAATTTTTATCGCATACATATCTATCTGCAAGCACATTAAATGAGCATATCTAACATGACCTAACAATATACACATCAACACCAACATATATATATATATATATATATATATATATATATATATATATATATATATATATATATATATATATATATATATATATATATATATATAAACAATTTAAATAACTACATCAAGTGAAATAAGTGCAATCAAATATCTGATACAACATATGTAGTACTGCCAGCCTATTATGTAGTAAAAGATGATGGATGTTCAACTACTGCCTCAATGCGATCTGTTGAACAATGAGGTGGGGGAGGTGGTTGGTTTTCTTGGCCAGGAGAAACATAAGGCACATCCTCTAGCTCCGACATCTCATCATCAGGTGATTGACGAGGAGGTCTACTACCAGAAGGATCATTGATACCTTAAAAGCCATGATATGATAGGGTGATACTACTAAAAGCATTATGATCACCACACTCATCATCATGATCATAATCATCATCTACACATTAACAAATTAAAAATAGTAAAATAATAATTTAAATTAACAAATTAAAAATAGTAATAACAAAAGAAATTAATGTCATCCATAATTATAGTATTTCAATTTACACGTTAGTCTAATATAACTTTATACAGATATAAATTAACGAAAGTATATAAAAAAAATACATTTTATTATGAGGAAGAAATGTAATGAGTAAAAAAATCTAATTTACGTTTTACTATAGGAAAAAATGTAAATTTTTCACATGAAAAGAAATAATATTATTGACATCACATTATGTGTAATTCATTCTATGCTCCATTTATATGTGATATGTAAAACAAAAAATATTTATAATAAAAGATATTTTACTACAACCATAAGTAAAATAGTTCAATGTCCATATTAAACAACATAATTTTATAGATACTTTATATAGAGAAAAATAAAGTAATTTAAATTGAAAACTTTCTTATATTTTCACTTTAGTGAGAAAGATTGAGAGAATTCTTATTCCATTCATAATTTATTTCTAATTAAATGTATGGGATATATTTGTAAAATTTTCAACGTTTAATATGGATTTGATATGTAATATTTTAGAAGATATTAATAATAAAAATAATTAAATGTCTACCTACAAGGAAAAAAATATGAGGGGACATATTTTAACATTTTAATATGGAGAACGTGAATTATAATTAGAATATTCCAATGTCAACTACATATATATTATACCAGCCTAGATCCATCTTAACTTTGTATCTACCAAGCGCCTAGAGGGATCAAATATCTTTTCACTCTAAAAGATGTATGCATCTCAAGATATTTGATCCCTCTTGGTGCTTGGTAGATCTAGAATTAGATGGATCTAGGCTGTAGGTTATAAAAAAAATTGACTTCGTTTTTTTATTTTAAAAATAGATTGAATTTTATAAACCAATATTGAATTAATTAAATTTTTGTATAATTTATTATTAATAATACTTTATATTTAAAATTGAATGACTTACACATTTTCTTCTTATTAAGAACTAGTCAAATTATTTTACCTTTAATTATTGTTTCCTTGTGATTACTGAAACATTTTACTAATTAATTTAGATTGAATACCAATGAACTATTTAAGCAATATAAAAATATTTATGGTAATTTTACAATCACAGTTTCAACCATACTAAACGTTGTAATTTATAAAAGATATTTACATTTTTTTAAAGTCATTTTGCATACAATTTCCTATGTAAAGGTTTGATATAAGTTCACCAATACATAATCTATAATAAATATTATTTCATAAAAATAAACATCATGATGATAACCAGTTAAAAAAACATGAAAATCATCTAAGATACACATTCAAATTCACTACTATCACCTAATTATATACACCTCTGTCACATATAAACATCATTATCTAGCACACAAATCTAATAATTTGTTAAGGAATCATCATGTTGATCACATCTAAGAAAACACAAACATTTTAATCTAACATCATCACCACACACATCCTCAAATTATTATAAATCTCATCCCAAATAATTGTTATCACATACACATATATTTGCAAGCACATTAAATGAACATATCTAACATTACCTAACAATATACATGTCAACACCAACATATAAATTAGGTACATAAACAAGAACAAAAAATATTTTATATATATATATATATAGACACACACACACACACAAACAAGTCAAATAACTACATCAAGCTCAATAAGTGCAATCAAATATTCGATACAACAAATGTATTAGTGTTAGCCTGGTATGCAATAGAATACGATGGATGGTCAACTACTACCTCAATGCGATCTGTTGAAAAATGAGGTGGAGGAGGTGGTTGGTTTTCTCAGCCAGGAGAAACATAAGGCACATCATTAGGGGATTGATGAGGAGGTCTATTACCAAAAGGATAATTGATACCTTAACAACCATGATACGATAGGGTGGTACTACAAAAACCATCATGATCATGATCATCGCCCTAATCTAATGTATCTTCCGCTACATAACGCTCTGCATCCCTTGTTGTTGTGAGTACCCTACTAAATCCATTGATATGCCACATAAGAGACATAATCTTGTGTAAGAAAATCCTTTTAGAGATCCATGAACATCGGATCCATGTTGATATGTCGAGGCCACATAGGGTGGACTCCCTCTTGAACCAAAAATATAGCCAATCTATCATAGAAGTTCATCCTAGATCAAAGAACAACTCTACAATCCTAGACGGCTATGCTCCCATGAGGATGTGCCTCACTGTTTTGGGCCTCACCCATCTCCTCATCTCCTCCATCCGATGGTGGGGGAGTAGGCATTTACCCATAAAATGAGTCAATTTCTATAAAATATATAGTGCACACAAATAATTAGGTAATTTCATTAAAAAATTTAACGAAACAATTTGAAGAATGTGCTATAATATTTTTTATTCTAATCCATTAAATCGATAAAATGAAACTAGAGTAATTTAAAGAAAACATTAATATTATGTATATCATCTAGAGTATCAGCCATTTTGAAAATGATATTGGGAAATTTTATCCAATCAATCACCATGTACAGAAATGCCAACGCGATAAATACATGGTCATCCTCACTAGCTAGTAGCACCAATGCCTTGGAAGAAATCTTGATTGGATACTTTGGCAAGCCCCTCTCGGGCATCATCTACACCCGCATTTCACTAAAATAAAAAAGGTCATTGGTGAGGGTCAAAAAATGTCACCATAAGCTCATTGGTGATGGTCAAAATGGCTTTTGTCACCAAAAGTATAAGTGTTGAGGTGACATTGAAGGTTCGCCAAGAATAATTATTATAATGATGAATAAATACATTCACCATTTCATATGAATAACATTGATTTATGGTGATGGACCTTTCATGGGCCTCACTATTAATGCATATATATGGGACATTCATTTACCATCACATTTTCTTTTAGTGAGGGTCGAAAAATGTCACCGTAAGCTCATTGGTGATGGTAAAAATAGCTTCCATTACCAAAAACTAAATGTCACCAAAGCACAAGCCACCAAAAGTATACGTGTTGTGGTCCAATTCAAAGCTAATCATGAATAGTGATTATAATGACAAATAGTGACCTTCACCATTACAAATGAAAAGTAGTGATTTATGGTGATGAACCTTTCATGACCCTTACTATTGATGCACATATATGGTGACATTCATTAACCGTCACCATTTCATATATAAAAAAGTACTTTTTATGATGGCCCTTTAACGACCCTCACTATCTATATATATATATATATATATATAGGGATGAATATTGATTCTTCACCATTCCCTATGAATATTAGGGCATGATGGAATTGAACCACCAACCATCTGCTTGTAAAGCTTGTGCTCTTCCATTGAGCTATCACCCTTGAAAGAATTATACCTTGAAACTTTATAATTTCTAAATTCTAATACTTTAATTAAATTATAAAACATTGTAAAGTATTGTAGGTTCTAATGGCCCAGCTAGCGCAAAATACTGCCAATAGATGTAAAGCATAACTATTTTAGAACATGGAAACAATGTTTCAATAATTCACAGGGTATAACAAAAATGAAAATAGGTATGTGAAAAAGATTTTTTATCATCATAGAGTGTAAGCATGCCTTCAACTCATTTTGATGAGGAAACAATTTGCAATCTACACACCTTTTATAAACTTTATAAAATCAACCATGATATGACACAAAAAAAGTGACTAAGAGACAACTAACATGGTGGATACATTGAGAATATTGTAATTTCTAGATACATGTTAGCCATCAGTAAATTTTGTCACAGCAAATGATGGCTAAAACAGGTCTTGAGCCTTCAAGAGATTATTTTCATAGAAAATTACCCATTCTTGAAGCCTTCTAGTGTTTTCTAACTTAAGAGTAATCTTCACTGGTGTTTCCTTAAAAATAAATCCTCAAGAAACCCTACTGTATAACGAGACTGTTTTTATCCATTTTCTCCATCTATTCACCTTCACAATTTCCTCCAAAATACCCCTATATCCCTCATTTTACTCTAATTTATCCTCCATTCTCTTTGAAAAAAACCCATTTTTACCCTTCATTTCATCAAAAATCCCTTTTAAACCTATAAAAACCCCTTTTGTATGGTTTAAAACATCCCTTTTTTCCTATCGGACCCCTAAAAAAGGCTCAAAACCCTCCTTTTTGGCCTATTTTCGACCTTTTTATACACAAGGCTTTAAGCCCCCTTCCTTGTTTCTGCCATAAAACCTTGCACCTACGACCAGGTGTTAACCCCCATCGCCATTGCGCATCGGCGTTTGCATTTCTCCCTCACACTTACCTTTTTTCTCTTTTTTTCCAATGGAACGATCTCCCGAGAGCTTAAATCCCTAGCCCTTGTTTCTTTGGCTCCCAGTACCTTACTCCTCCATAGGACCATGCCCCAGCAACTATCTTTAAGCCCCCATCGACATCGAAAAATGGCGTCTTTTTCTCCATTACACTTCTCCTCTCCCCCGCCGATGTTTCAACCTCCGATGAGATCCGCACCATTGATCTACCAAGATGAACAACTCTCCGTATTCCCTCCCATTACCCATCACCCAAAAAATTTATGATCCTCTTTCTCCCTGAGAACAGATCTTCACTGTTTATCTGGGAGATCTGACAATTATCCTTAGCCTCGTTCCTTCATGAGTTTTCACAATTCCCAGCCCCTTATTTCTCCACTCCCGGTTCATTTTTCTCCATGAGACCGCACCTTCCCCTTTTTTTCCTTAGCCCCACTTCCTTTGTTATTTCACCCCTCCGCCCTTATTATTTTCATAACCTGAAACCTTATTAAATCTCATGAAAAATTTAAAATTTCCAAGGTGGGCCCTTTTCTCCTCCCACCTCACCTTACCTTTCCCCGCAAAATATCTTAACCATCGATCTCATTGATCTGACAGTCATCGCTCTCCCCTCTCAGCCTCCGATCACCTAACCATCCTTCCTTGGGCATCTGCGTAAAACAATCTTGACGGTAGATCAAAGGGCTTAAGCCTTGATCTAACGGCTACCATACTCCCTCCTTCCATCCCATCTTCCAGCCATACCCATGCTACCAAAAAAATTTTCTTACATCACCTTGGTCTCACCGCCTCGTCCACCGTGCAACTCTTCAAATCATTGTGCTCATCTATTGCCTTTTATCTGCATCCTGGCAGATCGGACGACTGACACACTCTGACCACAAAAATCTCCCCGACGCGCAGCTTGGATGCGAAATCGGTGGTATTGGGAGGACATGTGTCGCCCAATGGATGATATCGCGTTCGTTCGGGCATAAACCACAAACCACTCATTTCGTGCGCGAAAATCATTCATGGTTTCGAAAAACCACCAATCCACATTTTCGCGCCAAAATCAAATTTGAACCCTATTTTCAAAAGTTTTCACCTCTCCGCCATGGAATTTCCTCTTCCGCCTACATATCCTGCTCTTCTATACATTTCTCTTCCCGTCCTCCACTTAACGTCTGATAGCAGTCTACTCATCCCTCGCAGGTTTCATATAATGGTTTGTTTTGTTTTTTGCAGGTGCAATGGCTGTCGAAGCTGAAAACTACCACAGAGCTAGACCAGTGTCAAAAAACCTCCAGGATGATGATCCTTGGGGTCTTTAATTCAAAAGGGGAGGTGCGTGGCCTTCAAGTATTTTATCGGTGCCTCATAAGCACTAGTTAGATAATAAAACCCTCCAATGCGATAGGAAACCCCTGTAGACACGAAGACAAAGATTAAAAGGATAAAGGATGAAGGTTAAAGTCAAAAGCCCGAATATCAAAAGGCTTAAACCAAGCAAATTATAGATAAAGCGCAGTGATTAAGGAAAGAAATAAAGGCTGAAGGCCAAAGGAAAAATAGATAAAAGGTTAATACAGTCAGCATAAAAGTACAAAAAATCCCGAAGATGATTAAAGAAGGTCTTAAAGTATAGTCAGAAGCGTAAATCAATTTTTAAAGCAAAAAATCAGATAGATCACCCAAAAGAATGCTTGAAATGCCAAATCACCGAAGAAATTACTCCTCCAAAGATCAGAAATGCCACCTACAGTTTTATTTTCCTCAAAAGAATACAAAGTTAATGCACAGTCAGAGATATTTGCCAAATACAACTCATAAGTAATTGCCAGCCTACCAAAAGCCTCCAAAGTCAGAAAAAGTGACTGAAGTAGATAAAGTTAATGTAAAATTAATTAAAATAGAGTTAAACATATAAAATCTTCTCCATAAGGCCTCTAAAAGGTCGAGAAGCATTTACTCTATATTAATTGAACAATTAGACCTTCCTTTTACTCCACCTCCTCAAATTTACCTATATATATCATATGAGGAACCTAGTATTATTGTTGGTTGAATACTCATTGAATGTAAATAGTTGTTGAGGCTACTGAAGCTCTGTTTGTAATTGATGAAAGATAGGCTGAGAAGAGAAGTTTGAAGCTGTAAAGACCTACTGGACTTGAAGATTGTAACTGGTTTGAACATCAAATATACAAGATAATTTATGGGATCCTTGTATATGTTAGTGGTGATGTTATTCTTACAGTAATTGTTGTTTTAAAGATAAATCTCATTCCCAAAACAAGCATGAATGTTGGTGAAACCATGTCTTTCTGAGTAAAACTTGAGATATTGTTCTTGAATGATATTTTCATTGCATTCTAAGAAAATTTGAACTAGGGAAGTCTATGGTTAGCCCTGTCCTCTAGTGTTTTCTCCAACAACTGTTTTGAAAGTTTCCCTTAAGATTATGCCAAAAGCAGGCTAGGTTAAAAGTCCTTACTTGATCTTAGGCTACTTTTTATGTTCATCTCAAAATGATTTCCTTTGAGAATATGGAAAAATCAGGCTAGGTTAAAATTCCTTACTTGATCTTAGGCTATTTTTTGTTTTATCTTAAATGTTTTCTTTTGAGAATATGCTGAAAGAAGGCTAGGTTCAAAGTCCTTACTTGATCTTAAGCTATTATTTGTTTTCCTTTGAGAGTATGCTGAAAGAAGGCTAGGTTAAAATTCCTTACTTGATCTTAAGCTACCCTTTTTTTTCTCATATGTTTGCTTC
This sequence comes from Pinus albicaulis, assembly GCA_034641835.2. Taxonomy (NCBI): domain Eukaryota; kingdom Viridiplantae; phylum Streptophyta; class Pinopsida; order Pinales; family Pinaceae; genus Pinus; species Pinus albicaulis. Next base: position 1,573,504,252 of record CM076575.1, on the reverse strand, counting down.
TTTCACCATACTTTTTGATGTTCCATACCACAAAATCAATCTAAAGAGATCCCTTGATATAGATGACTTTCCCCATAGACCAAACTTGAAACTTGTTGTGCAATTAAATCCTTTTGTGACTCCATAGCCCAATGGATTAATACTATTTCTTACCTATCCCATCTACCAACTTATCTTTTCCAACTCTCACACCTTTTTACTCCCGTTAGAGTCGGTCGTTACAGCCCTCTGTCAGAGATCATTTCTCTTTTCGCATATCATTTTTAGGTGTCTCACTCACTTCACTTCGTTGCATTTCTCTAGGGGCATGCCATTGAATGACGAGAGGGTTTGGTCGTCTTGTATTCCCTCATGCTTGTACCTGTTGGGCTAATTAAAACTCTTCAAAAATCATTGAAGTTTAGGTCACGTCATTCATGATCATAAATGATTATTTTCATCAACAAGAGTCTTTTAGTTTTAGAGTCTAGGGTTTAGTCTTTTGATATGTTTAATAAATTCCCGCAGGCCATGAGGATGATTCTCGAAAAATTTCTCAGTTTAAATTTTTATCATCAAACACTTCTGAGGACATTTCTTGTTCAAAACTCTGTTTTGAACTAGAAATTGTCAAGTTCATTTTTTGTAACAATTATGTATTTTTTCCACCATAAAAATTCCAATGCAGCCTCTGGTCTTTGCCGAAGTCAAAATGCAAAAATCCCTACAAAAATAAAATCATTCCATCAGTCCAAAACTCAGAAAAACAGTGAAAAGCCAAAAGACAGAGTTTCATTAAATGATAAAGTGCCAAAATTGCAAAACATTACAAAGTGGGTTGTGGAGGAAATAAAAATCAAATCCAACTCTTGTGTGATTTTTTCAAAGCTATATAAACCATTTGCAACAAGTTATTTTCACAAGTTTTCCAAGAAAAGATCGAATTGGAGTGTTGAAGGGAGAAAATCTTGTTTTGAAGCCGAGGAGGTGAACTGACAGTGCGCGCGGCACATACAAGGGGCGCGCGGCGCATAGGGAGCGCACGGCGCACTGGGCATCAATTGCCTTTGTATTTTTACACGCACGCGACGCATACAGAGCGCGCGGCGCATAGAGCCCTAAGGCCAGAAAACTACACTCCCTCACCCAAATTCGTGCCAAATCGCCTCATTCATCTCGCAACATATATTTTTCAAACATCTTGATTTCAGCGCCATGTCAGAGACGGATTCAGTTTATGAGCAGGGGTATGACAGTGATTCCATAGCAGAGGTTAATGTGCCACGGAGGTCTCACAAAAGTGGCAAAAGTGGTAGGCATGTTAGGGAGGAGCCTACTTCTTTGGCTCAATTGCAGGCTTGCCCGCTTGCAATGGATTGTTTTCAGCATCAGTCATGTTTCCAATACTGTGAGATGATTTCCCAAACTCAGCATCATCATGAGCTAGCTCGCCTATTTGTTCTACATTTACATGATGGCCATGTAAACCTTGCCGGAGTAAACTTCATTCTGTCACCAGAGACCATTGCTCAGGCCACCGGGATACCAAACATAGGAGAGGAATGGAACAAACGACAGCAGCTAGAGAAATCCTATTATGAGCCATATATCAGACCTGGATATATGAGGCAGCTGAGCAGGGTATTTCCATTTCGATTTCTGAAGGACGAGTACGCACCATTGATGAGACTGATCATTCGATATTTCAGTTGCGAGGGCAGATTCTCGCGCCTCTATGCGTACCATATCCATTTGTTGATGCATTTCACGAGGGTACGTATGATGAGCATTCCATACTTCATGTACCGTAACATAGAGCGGATGACATTTCTTGTACAGAAGAAGACCCCAGCACAGCAGCATAACAGTATATATCATTACGCGCTGATCAAAATCATGGTGGTACATCAGCTCGCACAACAGGGCATCGCATGGGATGAGTTCATCTCCCGTGACTTCTTTGCAGCGCCACAGCCGCCTCCTGAGGTAGTTCATGATGAGGGAGAGCCTTCACACCAATTTTATATTCCTAAGACTGAGCATATCAGTGCTCCAGTGTATGTGACGTATCAGCAATGCCACAGAGCCTTATTTGCAGCTACACGACGAGTACTATCTCCACCCGGGGTGGAAGGGGTCTCGTTGACTTCATCAGCAGCGCGAGTACTATCTCCACCCAGGGTGGAAGGGGTCTCGCCTTCGACATCAGCAAAGGTACAGGTTCAGGACAGAGGCAAGAGGCCTATGCACGATGAGGGCCCTTCAAGAGGCCGAGACACTGATTTTATACTCATCGATGTTGATGCGAGCTCTCCTAGCTCGAAACTGAGGGAGGTCATCCAGGAGCAGAGAGTTCAGATTGGTACTTTGAAAGAGAATTTGCAAAGAGCACAGTGGGTGATAAAGTACCTGGAGCAGCGGAACAAACAGCTGGAGGATCAGCACACACTTGTAGAGCTGCGGCGAATCCGTGAAGATCGACAATTGGCCCGGAAGAGACCTGGTGACATGACACCAATTGAGCGAGAGACCGAACTCATGCATGTTAACATTCATCTGGAGAAGTTGTTGGAAAAGGCCAATAGAGACAAAGACATGCTCCGTCATATGAAAGGTCATTATTGGGCCCGCATGCACGTTTGCAAAGCAAAAATGAAGATCCTGAAGAGAAGGTTGAGAAGAGCACTAAAACAGTGAAAGAGGCCTGATCCACTCAGGATTTTGGCCGAGGCTTCATTAGCTGAGCATGAGGCATGATGAGGGATCTTTGCTCCAAATTTCATCAAATTTGGAGAATTGTTTGTCATTTTTGAAAATTTTGGTCTCAAAACAGGTTTTTCCGCCCAACGCGTAGCGCGTCACGACGCGCGCTTATGATTGGGACACTTTCTGGAGGAAAAATTTGTATTTTTGGATTTTTCATGGTAATTTATGCATGCTCAGAAATGGCTGAAGCATTTCATCAAGTTCTGGATGATCAAAAGGGCCAAAAACACCATGAAAATCACCTTTCTGCCACCTTTTGCACCAGCAGGAAGTACTTGTGGGAGAATGAAGTTTTGGAGGGGAAAATGAGCTCCAAATTGAGAAATTTCACTTGGGTTGGATAGCAGACATCCAGGGATTTCCAACAAGCTATCATGAGCTTGATTTTGATTCCAGGAAGTGCTCCAAAAGCAGGTCCAAAGGCGCACGACGCATAGAGCTTTGGCGCGCGGCGCATAGAGATTTTTGGTCAATTTTTCATTTTCCAGCTCAGAATTTCGGCCAGTTGGACCAGTTTTGATTGTGGATGTAATTTTTGAGTTATCTTGATGTAATTTTGTGGTTTTAATGTAACTTTGACTCACTTTTACCTATTCTAGAAGATTCACTTACAAAAAAGTGAAAATCAAGTAAATGAATCAGTTTCCTTCCTTTTAGAGGCAAGTTGTTTGGCTGCCTAGATTTTAGCTCCTTGTTTAGAATTGGTTGAAACTGCTCCTAGAAGGAGGAATTCGACCCCTAGATGCATGGGAAGGGGTTAGGATGGTCTATATGATGTAATTTTTGAGACACTTTCAGGGTTGGACTCTTGGGAAAAGTTTGGCACACTATTGTACATATTTTCTACATTTTGGCTAAGGAAAGATCAGAGGTTTTGCAGCCCCTGTTGGGATACTTGTGGCTTTCAGTTTTGATGGTGTGTTCTCTCAGTTATTTGTAATTTCTTTAATGTTTAATGTATTCCATCCCCTTCTTTTTCTTCTGAAACTAAATGAATGAGTAAATGAGGTTGAATCCATTGATTCCAGTGCTCTGCCTTTAAATTTGTTTAGTTTTATATGTTTTCGCCAGTTTGGAGAGGATCCTTGTTCTCCCTTGCCCTCTTCAGCTCCTTGTCATTCTGATCCATCCATACACATAATAAAAAAGCATCAAGATTACTGCCTACCTTTCCCCAACTCGAATTCTGCAAAGATCTGGCCTCATCCCCAAGCCCAAAATGGTTTTTCCCATTTTTCCAACAAAAACCCAAAAATTTAAATCAAACCTTCCTATCTATTTACTAGCCTAAAATCAATATCCACTATAAGTCATCTCAGCCCCTTTTGAAGACCTTTTGCCGAGATAGACCCGGAGAGAGCCCTCTCCTGTCCTCGTAGGGCTAGCTACGAGGCTGAGCGTGGTTTGATGTTGCCTTGAGTCTTACCTTATTTCAGCCTAAGGTAGATTTGAGCGCTAACATAGTGGCGACCATACTGGGGAATAAAATCTCAATGGTTTTCTTGTTGATGTGTTTGTTTCATGAGTCTTAGACGGAGTCTGAAGTCACGCCAGGTAGCTTTCGAAACGCTTTTGCCATGCATAAGCGGAAGTAGATAAACGCTGCTTCAGTCGATCTCCAGTTTAGCTTGTGAACGCAACACTTGATTTGCAAATTACCCCAGTACACTTGTTCATTCTAGACTTTTGGATGATTGAGTCTAGAAGTCGATAGGCTGAAAATAATCGGTTGTGTCCTTTGGTTTTTTTTTGAATAGATCAATACACTGGCTTCAAAAAGGCATACTAGATCAAATCCTGATCCAAATCCGCCTCCAGTATATGAAAACCCCAACCTAATCCCAAGAATTTTCCGTCGAGAAGCTCCCATCATTCCTTTGGTCAAATCTCACTCATACCCCATTGTTTTTTAATACATTGAAGATATTGAGTTTGACGATCAGTTCGAGTTATCATTGTTTGAAACCAAATCCGAAAGTGCCACTGGTTCTACCGTCATCAATCCTGAGTTCATCAAGTATCTAGAAGTTGAACAAGCAAATAGATCTATCGATAATTATATTCTGAATCTTCAAAACTCCATTGTGGCAACCAACATCCCTGAATTCATTGAATCTGCATCCGAAACTCTTGGGCCATCTGAAATTGCATCTGGTTCACAGATTCCCATTGAACCTCCCTTTATCCCTACCATTCCCGTACAGCCTGAGATCTCTGATCAGCAATCAGCAGTAGTTCCTCCTCCATCTCCACCGCATACACCTCGTCCATCTACTGCTCCCATTCCACCTGTTTCTCCAAGACAGCAGATTATAAATCCGCCAAGAGCCATGGCTGCTAGATTCGCACCTCTTGTTTTACCTGCAAATTTGGATCCTATGCCCGCTGATTATCAGAGTAAGATTCCAATATTTGATGGCACTCCGCAGAGTGTGTCCGCTCAGCAGCATATTGTTAGAATGACAGATTTCTTGGACCTACATGAGATAGATGAAGAGAATGTGTCCATGAGGTTGTTCACCCAGACTTTTGGAGGTGAGGTTCGTAAATGGTTCAGAGCTCTACAACCCGCAAGTATCAATACATTACAAGAGCTTCAGACACAATTCCTAGATCGGTGGGAGATGAAAAAAGATCCGCTGCAAATTACTTCTGAGTATACTAGCATCAAGCGTAATCCTGGTGAGTCCGTTCAGGATTATATTATCAGATTCAATACAGTGTATAATGCAATTCCAGATGACTTAAGACCGTCTAGAAAATCAGCTCTCCTTAAATTCCCAGACGGTTTCGATCCGGAGATGGCTTATTCACTACGAGACAGAGATCCACCTACCTTGGAAGATATGCAGAAGATTGCTGTTAGTGTTGAGGCGAATCTAAATGATAAGAGAGCCTGGTTGAAAGCAGAAAAGAGAGTGACCATAAAAGAAGAAGCTTCCACATCTGCATCAGAACAGCACTTGCTTCGTGAGATGGAAAAAATGTTCAAAAGAATGACGCTTGATAAGCCAGAAATGCAGATTCGTAATCCCAACTACCGTGGCCAGCAGCAGCCACAGTTCAGAATTAAGCAGCGTGAACAGAGAGCACAAGAGCCGGCAGCCCAGCAGCAAGTTAAAACACCTCTTCTGCAGAATTTTGTGAGTCAAGATTCAGACGATGACGATGATGTAGTAGGGGAGAAAAACCACTTCTTTACTCCCGATGATCTGCCCATTTACATCACTGAAGATGAAGAGTATGCAGAAAGTTTAGCTACACAGAAAGATGAGGATTTTATTTTAGCAAATGATGTAGCTATGGAGGAAGAATCAGATGAATACCAAAGAGGGTATATGAATGCTTTGTCCGCTCAGCAGAAGCAATACTCATTAAGAAACAGAGATGTGCCCATAAACCCAATTCAGAAGAGAAAAGAGGCTTCAACACCGAAGATGGATTCACCTATACCACAGAAGAAAGGAAAAGAGACGATTGATCCCACAGCTAACAAATCATCATCAGCAGAAAAGTCAAATCAGCCAAGCATAATGAAGGATAAGGCTGAAAGGAAAGAAGTTCCAGTCAAAGAGGTTGAAAGAGTTTCAGCTTTTAGTTTGGAGAATGAAATTTCCAAATTGAAGGTATCTATTCCTTTGACAGAAATTATGAAGAACAGCAGCTATCGAGGTCAAGTCTCTAAAATTCTGAATTTTGATCCAATGTTTGACACGGTAAATATTGAAGATGATCAGCCTGAATTGATATTTGGGCCTACTTTAGATGGTGAGTCCCCTGACAGTGATGTTCCTCCCTTTTATATCAGTTTGAGGTTGCATGAATATGTATTGCACAATGCCATGTTCGATTCTGGTGCTTCGCACAATCTTATGCCAAAAGCAATCATGGAAAAGTTGGGTTTAGACATTACAAGGAAGTACCATGATTTGTACTCATTTGATTCCAGCCGAGTGAGATGTATCGGACTCATCAAAGATTTGGTTGTAAGTTTAGATCAGATTCCTGCGAAGAATGTCTTGATGGACGTGGTTGTGGCGGACATTCCTCCTCGATTTGGGATGCTCCTTTCTAGATCTTGGGGAGAAAATTTGAAAGGTACACTACAGTTAGATTTCTCCTATGCAAAAATTCCTGTCTTTGGCCAAATGAGAAAGTTATATCGAGAGCAGAAGATGAAATACATGATAACAAGCAAGGAGAAACCAATCAATCATCCTGTAAATTATGTACATACCGACTTAGAGTCTTTTGTTTTGTTTGCTGATAGTTTTAATGATATAGATAGTCAGTTAGTTCAGGAAAAAGATATACCAGAGATCACCGAGAATTTTAGAGAAGTTCTGCAGAAAGAAAGACGAGAAAAGAAAGATACTGTTGAGCAATCAGCTAAAGACGATGGGCAGCAAACAGAAAAAACAGAGCTGGCGCAATTTCAACACTTAGAGGAGGATGAAGATGGTCTTTGGACCATGGATTTCGATGGCGCAGTGGGTAGTGATGGTGCTGGAATTGGTGTTTGGATACGCAGTCCATTTTCCGCTCCGAATAAGGTCCCGAGCAATGTGAGAGTATGTTCCTACAAACTAGCATTTGATTGTTCTAATAATGAGGTTGAGTATGAGGCTCTGATTGCTGGCCTAAAGATTCTAAGAAAGCTGAAAGCGAAAAGAATTACAGTCTATGGTGATTCCGAGTTGGTGATAAAATAGGTAAAGGGTGAGTTTCAAGCCAAGCATCCTCGCATGAGGGCTTACCGTAATGCAGTTTTAGACATTTTGAAGTTATTTTCAGATTATACCTTGACGTGTGCCTCGCATACAAAATGGTGTTGCTGATGGACTTGCTAAGGTAGCAAGCAATTTAAAAATCCCAATGAATTCCAGCAACAAGTTCGAGATCCATGTGAAGCACCGCCCCACCATTCCGGACAATCAGAGATGTTGGCAAGTTTTTCAGGACGACGAGGAGATTAGTGATTTTCTGCAGAATAAGGGTAAGTTTAAAGATACCTCCATAGATACAGAACATGATGATGGTAATGATGATATACAAATAAATCAAATGGAAGTGCTGCAACTTAAAGATAACATCATTCCTAAAGGATTGATTCCTTTAAAGGAACTCTTTGATCAAGATGATGTAGCCCGCAAACCGACATTAAGGCCGACTGAAAAAGGTGTTGAAGAAGTAAATATTGGGACAGCTGAAAATCCCAAGATGGTAAAGTTATCCAAGTCATTGTCACCGGAGGTAAGAGCGGAGTATGTGAGATTGTTGTCTTCATTTGCTGATGCTTTTGCGTGGGATTACTCAGATTTAAAAATGTATGACACTAATATCATTCAACATACTATCCCTATTAAACCAAATCAGAAGCCTTTCCGTCAGAAGTTGAGGAGAATCAATCCGAAGCTGCTACCATCGATTGAAAAGGAGGTAAACAGGTTGTATAAGTCACGAATCATTGTACCTATCAAATTTTCTGATTGGATATCAAATTTGGTGCCCGTGAGGAAAAAGACAGGTGAGATCCGTTTGTGTATTGATTTCAGAAATTTGAATAAGGTATCATTAAAAGACAATTATCCGCTGCCAAAAATGGACCATATATTGCAACGAGTAGTTGGAGCATCAAGGATGTCACTACTCGACGGCTATTCAGGATATAATCAAATTTTAGTGCATGAGGACGATCGTGACAAAACCGCGTTCACCACTCCATGGGGAACGTTTCATTATGCCAAGATGCCGTTTGGTTTGAAAAATGCAGGTGCCACTTTTCAGCGTGCAATGGACATGGCTTTCGCCAATGAGAAAGATGTATTTTTGGTTGTTTACCTTGATGATTTGACGGTGTTTTCAAATTCTAATGAAGAACATTTGTATCACTTGAAAGTTGTTTTTCAGAAGTGCAGAAAATATGGCATTTCGCTGAATCCGAAAAAGAGCTTGTTTGCCATGGATGAAGGAAAACTTCTTGGCCACATCATATCGAAAGATGGCATTCGTGTTGACCCTGCACGTGTTGAAGCAATCCAGCAAATTGAACAGCCCCGGAACAAGAAAGAAATACAGTCATTTAATGGTAAAATGAATTTTCTGCGTCGTTTCATTCCAAATCTTGCTGAGCATCTTAGAGAGATCACGAACATGCTGAAAAAGGACAGTCAGGTGAAGTGGACAGAAGAGGCGGTGAAATCATTCAATTTGGTAAAGTTAGCTCTTTCTTCAGCCCCCATTTTAATCAGCCCGGACTACACACAGGACTTCATTTTGTTTTCGTTTGCTTTTGAGCACACTTTGGCAGCTATTTTAATGCAGAAAAGGGATGGAGTTGAGAAGCCCATTGATTTTTTCAGTCGAATTATAAGAGACGGAGCTTTGAAATACAACATTATTGAGAAACAAGCACTTGCTCTTGTGAAGGCCTTGAAGGATTTTCGTGTGTATATACTGCATTCCCACATTATAGCTTACGTTCCTAGCGCAGTTGTCAAAGATGTTTTGGTACAAGCAGATCCGGAAGGAAGACGGGGTAAGTGGATCGCTGCGTTGTTAGAATATGATGTGGAGATTAAACCGACCAAGCTGATCAAAGGACAAGGACTAGCCAAGCTCATGGCTGAAACAAATCTACATGCTCTAGATATAAATTTGATCGCTGCCATGTCTGATGAAGATGAGGAGAGTACATCATTTCAGGTATCTGATATTTTTGTTTCTTCCCCTTGGTATGCTGACATTTTATACGTACTTCAGAATTTGTCTCCACCACCCGGGATGCCTAGAAATAAGAGTAGAACCTTGAAGTTAAGGGTTGCAAAGTTTTGCATATTGAATTCTGCATTATATTGGAAAGACCCTGGTGGAATGTTATTGAATTTTTTGGTAGAGGAAGAAGCCAAAAGAGTTTTGGAGGACTTTCATAGAGGAGACTGCGGGGGCCATCTATTTTGGAAAACCACAGCGAATAAGATTCTGAGAGCGGGATACTATTGGCCTACTTTATTTTCTGATGTATATAAGGCTGTTAAGAGTTGTCACGAATGTCAAATTTTCGAAGGGAAGCAGAAATTACAGCCTTTGCCTCTTAAACCAATTGAAGTCAGTGCACCATTTCAGCAGTGGGGGTTGGATTTCATTGGGGAAATCCATACAGCATCTTCAGGATAGCATTATGGATATTGACAGCAACGGATTACTTCACGAAGTGGATCGAGGCCATTCCCACCCGACAGGCTACAGATGTGGTAATTATTTCTTTTCTTGAAAATAACATTCTGTCACGTTTTGGTTGTCCTAGTAAGATAATCACAGATAATGCAGCGGCCTTCAAGTCTAAAAGGATGGTTGAATTTTTCAATAAGTATAACATCAGCTTGGGACATTCGACTGCCTACCATCCGCAAGGAAATGGCTTGGCGGAGTCTTCAAATAAGTCTTTGGTAAATATCATTAAGAAATTGTTGGAAATCAATAAGAAAGGCTGGCACAAGAAATTAGTGAATGCACTTTGGGCTGATAGGGTAAGTCAGAAAAAATCCATCGGTATGTCTCCCTTTGAGTTGGTGTATGGAGTAGACACAGTTTTTCCCACTTCTCTTGCTGTCCCGGTAGTCAAATTGCTTCAGGAAGCCGGTAGTGAGGAAGATCCCATGCAGCGAAGGATAAATCAGATGATTCATTTACAACAGACACGGGAGGAGGTCTTTCAAAATACATTCAAGTTGCAGGAATGCATTAAGAAGATTTATGACAGGAAGGCGAAAGCAGATAAGTTTCAGCTGGATGAGGTGGTTTTGAAGTGGGATGCTCGAAATGAAGATAAGGGAAAGCACGAAAAATTTGAAAACCTTTGGAAGGGTCCTTTTAAGATTGCAACGTATCGTGGTCAAAACGCCTTTATTCTCAAGGAAATGAACGGGGATGATTGTCCCGGAGGGCCGATCAATGGTCGGCTGCTCAAGCGATAACACTTCTGAGTATTTTCTGCTGATTTCATCATCATTGTATATATCGTTTTACTTCTGTTTCATCGCAAGTGTGGACTAATCTCTTTTCTTCAGTCTGGGGCCCGAAGCGAAGGCTATAATTCTGGAGAAGGAGGTTAGTTGGTTTGAAGTTTGTCAAGTCAGTTTTATCAGTCTTTTCAGTTTTAAAGTCGAGTCAGTTTTGCTCAGTTTTCAGTCAATAAATGTGTCCAAGGTTTTGTGTTATCTGTTGAAATAATGACTCCATCGCCCAATGGATGAAGGCACTGCCTAGCTCTTCCAGAGATCTGCCGTTCTTGGCATCTCCTTGGAGCCACCATCCCCATTGGAGCCAATGTTAGAGTCGGTCCTTACAGCCCTCCGTCAGAGATCATTTCGCTTTTTGCATATCATTTTTAGGTGTCTCGCTCACTTCACTTCGTTGCATTTCACTAGGGGCATGCCATTGACTGACGAGAGGGTCTGGTCGTCTTGTATTCCCTCATGCTTGTACCTGCTGGGCTAATTAAAACTCCTCAAAAGTCATCGAAGTTCAGTTCACGTCATTCATGATCATAAATGAATATTTTGGTCAACAAGAGTCTTTTAGTTTTAGAGTCTAGGGTTCAGTCTTTTGATATGTTTAATAAATGCCCGTAGGCCATGAGGATGATTCTCGAAAAAGTTCTCAGTTTAAATTTTTATCATCAAACACTTCTGAGGACATTTCCTGTTCAAAACTCTGTTTTGAACTAGAAATTGTCAAGTTCATTCTTTGTAACAGTCATGTATTTTTCCCACCATAAAAATTTCAAATGCAACCTCTGATCTTTGCCGAAGTCCAAACGCCAAACATCCCTGCAAAAAAAACCAAGTTTCATCAGTCCAAACTCAGAAAATCAATGAAAAAGCCAAAGGACAGAGTTTCCTTAAATGATAAAGTGCCAAAATTGCAAAACATTACAAAGTGGGTTGTGGAGGAAATAAAAATCAAATCCAACTCTTGTGTGATTTTTTCAAAGCTATATAAACCATTTGCAACAAGTTATTTTCACAAGTTTTCCAAGCAAAGATCGAATTAGAATGTTGAAGGGCGAAAATCTTGTTTTGAAGCCGAGGAGGTGAACTGACAGTGTGCGCGGCGCATACAAGGGGCGCGCGACGCATAGGGAGCGCACGGCGCACTGGGCATCAGTTGCCAGTGTATTTTTACACACGAGCGATGCATAGAGAGCGTGTGGCACATTGGGCATGCGCGCGGCACATAGAGCCCTAAGGCGAGAAAACTACACTCCCTCACCCAAATTCATGCCAAATCGCCTCATTCACCTTCAACATATATTTTTCAAACATCTTGATTTCTACTGGGCCATGTCGCAGACAGATACAATTTATGAGCAATGTGGGTATAACAATGATTCCACAAAGAGAGTTTAATGTGCCACCCGAGGTCTCACAAAAGTGGAAAAAGGGTAGGTATGTCGGGGAGGACCCTACTTGTCTTGGCTCAACCGGCGAGTTTACGGTTTAATTGAGGATTGTTTTCAGCATCAGTCATGTTTCCAATACTGTGAGATGATTTCCCAAACTTAGCATCATCATGAGCTAGCTCGCCTATTTGTTATACATTTACATGATGGCCGTGTAAACCTTGCTGGAGTAAACTTCATTCTGTCACCAGAGACCATTGCTCAGGCCACCAGGATACCAAACGTAGGAGAGGAATGGAACAAACGACAACAGCTAGAGAAATCCTATTATGAGCCCTATATCAGACCTGGATATATGAGGCAGCTGAGCAGGGTCTTTCCATTCCGATTTCTGAGAGATGAGTATGCACCATTGATGAGATTGATCATTCGATATTTTAGTTGTGAGGGCAGATTATCGTGCCTCTATGCGTACCATATCCGTTTGTTGATGCATTTCACGAGGGTACGTATGATGAGCATTCCATAATTCATGTACTGCAACATAGAGAAGATGACATTTCTTGTACAAAAGAAGACCCCAGCATAGCAGCATAACAGCATATATCATTACGCGCTGATCAAAATCATGGTGGTACATTAGCTAACACAGCAGGGCATCGCATGGGATGAGTTCATCTCCCGTGACTTCTTTTCAGCGCCACAGCCGCCTCCCCAGGTAGTTCATGATGAGGGAGAGCCTTCACACCAGCTTGATATTCCTGAGACTGAGCATATCAGTGCTCCAGTGTATGTGACATATCAGCGAGGCCACATAGCCTTATTTGCAGCTACACGATGAGTACTATATCCACCCAGGGTGGAAGGGGTCTCGTTGACTTCGTCAGCAGCGCGAGTACTATCTCCACATGGTGTCAAAGGGGTCTCGCCTTCGACATCAGCATAGGTACAGGTTGAGGACAGAGGCAAGAGGCTGATGCAGGATGAGGGCCCCTCAAGAGGCCAAGATACTGAGTTTACCTTGATTGATGTTGATTCGAGCTCTCCCAGATCGAAACTGAGGGAGGTCATCCAGGAGCAGAAAGCTGAAATTGGTACTTTGACAGAGAATTTGTAGAGGGCACAGTGGGTGATAAATTACTTGGAGAAATGGAACAAACAGCTGGAGGATGAGCACACACTTGTAGAGCTGCGGTGAATCCGTGAAGATCGATAATTGGCCCGGAAAAGACCTGGTGACATGACACCAATTGAGCGAGAGACCGAACTCATGCATGTTAAAATTCACCTGGAGAAGTTTTGGCAAAGGAAAATAGAGACAAAGACATGCTCTGTCACATGAAAGGTCATTATTGGGCTCGCATGCACGTTTGCAAAGCAAAAATGAAGATCCTGAAGAGAAGGTTGAGCAGAGCACTGGAACGGCGAAAGAGGCCTGATCCACTCCAGATTTTGGTTGAGGCTTCATTGGCTGAGCATGAGGCATGATGGAGGATATTCGTTCCAAATTTCAGCAAATTTGAAGAATTTTTTGTCATTTTTGAAAATTTTGGTCTCAAAACAGGTTTTTCAGCCAAACGCATAGCGCGTCAGGACGCGTGCTTATGATTCGGACACTTTCTGGAGGAAAAATTTGTATTTTTGGATTTTTCATGGTGATTTATGCATGCTCAAAAATGGCTGAATCATTTCATCAAGTTCTAGATGATAAAAAGGGCCAAAAACACCATGAAAATCACCTTTCTGCCACCTTTTGGACCAACAGGAAGTACTTTTGGGAGAATGAAGTTTTGGAGGGGCAAATGAGCTCCAAATTGAAAAATTCCACTTGGGTTGGATAGAAGACATCCGTGGCTTTCCAAGGGCTTTCCAAAAGATATCATGAGCTTGATTTTGACTTCTCGCAAGTGCTCCAAAAAGTGGTCCAAAGGCGCGCGCATGTAGAGATTTTTGGTCAATTTTTCATCTTCCATCTCGAATTTCTACGTTGACCAAGCATCAGGATGTAATTTTTGAGTTATATTGATGTAATTTTGTGGTTTTAATGTAAATTTGACTCACTTTACTTCTTCTATGCGATCTACTCACAAAAAAGTGAAAATCAAGTGAATGGATCAGTTCCCTAGCTTATAGAGGCAAGTTGTTTGGCTGCCTAGATTTTAGCTCCTTGTTTACAATTGGTTCAAACTACTCCTAGAAGCATGACCTCGACCCCTAGAGGCATGGGAAGGGGTTAGAATTGTATATTTATTGTATTTTCCAAGACACTTTCAGGGTTGGACTCTTGGGAAAAGTTTGGCACACTATTGTACATATTTTCTACATTTTGGCTAAGGAAAGATCAGAGGTTTTGCAGCACCTTTTGGGATTCTTGTGGCTTTCAGTGTCGATGGTGTGTTCTCTCAGTTATTTGTAAGTTCTTTAATGTTTAATGTATGCCATTCTCTTCTTTTTCTTCTGAAACTAAATGAATGAGTAAATGAGGTTGAATCCATTGATTCCAGTGCTCTACCTTTAAATTTGTTTAGTTTTACATGTTTTCACGAGTTTGGAGAGGATTCCTGTTCTTCCTTGCCCTCTTCAACTCCTTTTCATTCTAATCTATCCATACACCTAATCAAAAAGCATCAATACTACTGCCTACCTTGCCCCAACTCAAATTCTGCAAAGATCTGGCCTCATCCCCGAGCCCGAAATTGTTTTTTCCCATTTTTCCAACAAAAACCCAAAAATTTTGAATCAAAATTTCCTATCTCTTTACTATCCTAAAATCAGTATTAATTTTGAGTCATCTCAGCCCCTTTGAATACCTTTTGCCGAGATAGACCCAGAGAGAGCCCTCTCCTGTCCTCGTAGGGCTAGCTATGAGGCTGAGCGTGGTTTGATGTTGCCTCGAGTCTTACCTTATTTCAGCCTAAGGTATATTTGAGCGTCAAGATACCCTTCAAAAGACTTCCTTCATTTTGATGATATCCATCCCAACCAAAAACAAACAAAACCCTTGTGCTTCATAACTAGCCTAATATCATATCATAAGCCTTAAAGATAATATATTTGAAAACACTTATATAGAGATATCCCTCTCTGAATCCAGGAGGGCTAGATCCTAGGAGTCCAAAGTGGTTCTGATGTAGGCTCTGCAGTTTTTGTTCTTTCCAATATTGCAAACTACGAAGACCTAACATATTGGCGACCATACTGGGGAAATATTGAGTAATAGAAAACTTCACAACTCAACAAAACCCTATTCCTAGATGAGACAAGTATCACCAAGACTGGTTATTGTTGATTTTTGATGGTGAACAACAATCAAACCTTTAAAATTATTAAAAATCCTTCACTTGTCGACTCCACAACTCCCAAAAGACCAAATGACTCCACTGGTAGAAGACTCTGAACTGGTTGAATAGACACAGTGACCTCTCTTCTGATTTACAAACATGATTCCACAGATACAACGAAGATATGCCCCAATGAGTAGAGATCATATCCCTGGGTTCCCACATAAGATGCCCCAGGTGTGTTGGGATGATAACCTTCCTGTTTTTCAAGGCGAAAAGTTTGATGATCCATTGTTACATCTCATCAAATTTCATATACATATATGGAAGATAAAGACTGAATGGCATGAATACTACCTTATGAAAATGTTCATGTTAACATTAGAAGGAAAGGCAAGGGATTGGTATCAATGGTTAGAGTCTAAAAGCTTGTTTTCTTTAAAAGACATGCACCAAGTATTTTATGAAGAATATAAATAAAACCCTTCATCTTTATCATGGACTGCAAATTTTTGTGATCAATCTCAGAACTTCATATCATACCTGTTAGATATTGATGAGGATGTGGTTAATATGCATCCTGAAGATCTCTTAGCAGCCGTTCATGAATTTCATACCCAAGACAACTATCTCAAGAACCTAGATGAATCAGTTGAGGAAGAAATCAATCAAGGAATAAAGGACATTCCTCAAGATATCCCTGCCATCATAAATAATTATTCCTCATCCCTTATAGGTGAGGCTAATTTAAATATTGATGATCTAGAGTATCCCATGCTTTTTCCAGATCAAGAACAAACTCAACCACTACAAGACCTAGACAATGAGAAAGACATGTATCATGATCAAGACTTTATAGAAGATGATGAGGGAGGTTGTCAAGAAATTCTTGATTTCCTACCTATAACTTGTGTTTTAATGTTAGGATATTTTTACGAACAAAATTCAAACACTAATAGTGAGAAGTGCTTTGAGGAAACAAGTAGTCACTTATAAAATGTAGAGTCTGATGTGGAAAGAAAACCAACACATATAGGGACTCTCCCTCTATGTTATAACTCATTTCAGATTTTAAGAGGAGAGTGACATCCTGATAATGTAGAAGAAATAACTCATGAACCCTATATTCAAATTGAGTATCATAATAATCATGAGGAGTTGTTTGAAATAGAAGAAGATCAAGAAACAGTAGAAAATCCTCAGGTTTTCCCTGCAAGCACAAGTACAGATTCACTAGAAGAGGCTCAAGAAGACATCCAACCTCAAAACCAGTCAACACAAGAGAAAGAGGACTGCTATACTTCTATCCAAAGTCAAAGAAAAATCCCTCCTCTTTTGACAGAAGAAGAAATTGATCAAATATTAAACAAACATCCAGCCCTAAAAACTTCATTTAAACAAAACACTTATGCTCATCTACCTACTGAACCTTGTTGTCTTGAACTAGAAAATAAAATTGTAGATCAGCTTAAGGAAAACCAAACTGATAACCCAATATGATTGATTGGTGAGTTTTTTTATACTAATGATTGTCCAATTTTTGATCAGTCTAATGATGATGATGAGCTTCAAACAGAAAATAATCATGCAGGGAAACCAACAGTTGATTGGGGTCATGAAATTCACTATCATCATCTTGAAAGTAGCAATCAACCAATCCAATCCATCAGAAATAGCTTTCACATGATTGGGAATCAAAAGTATTTCAGCTCAAAGGTTGAGGAGGAAAAGAAAGAGGAATTTCTTGAGCAGGATGAAGATAAGGAGCCTTCTCCTGAAAGGGTTGAGCTAATAAAGGATACCCCTACTCAAGAATATGATGATCTCTTCACAGAATACAGTCCACTAAATCAGAGCATACTAGGACTGCAAGAGGAAAATACTGCAATATATGATGAATCCTCTAGTTCAGATGATAATGAAGATGAGGAAGAAGTTCTTCCTGAAAAGAATCTGTTGACACCTAATCCTATGTGTTGGGTGTGGATATGTAATATTGTATAATAAATAATATTAGGAAATAAGGAAGGCCAAGAGTCATTGGGAGATGAATCCCAATAGCCTCACCTCCATGTATAAATACATGTACATTCTTCAACAAATACACATTCTTATTTGAGGAGTTACCTCCTGGTTTGACATGGTATCAGAGCCAGTCCCACTATTGGCATTTTTGCCTGTGGTGTAACTCCCTCATTCCTTTGCTCAGTTAATTTTTCTGTATAGTTTTTCTGCTCCATTAAATTGATGCTATATACTGTTATTCTGCATTTTTTTTAATCTCTGCACAACTTTGACATTTGTAGCTCTAGCAGCTCCTGAAGATTCTGCAACTCTGTAGTTCCTGAAATACTGCAAATTGCAGCCCCTCCACACACCTGCAAATTCGGTTATTAAAGTCCTGAAATTTCAAAATCTCACCTACCCAACCCAGTGCGTTCGCCCTCACTTCTCCCTCACCTACCCAACGCACCTCACATTTCCCTCACCCGCCATCTGCTATCCCTACTCCATTCAGCACTCTATCATAGTCAATAATACAACGTGGTATCCATCGTTCTATCCATATAATAGCGCTCTCACTGCAATACAACTTTGTCATATTCAAACGCCGCTTTATTTGTAAAAGCACTATCCTAACTCCACACTCTACAACAGTCTCTGTCCCTCGGCCCTCCAGTTCCACATTCCCATTCCCACGCTTTCCCCGACCTATACATAACCACACTCTACAACAGTCTCCACCTGTCGGCCCTCCATTTATATAAACACACTCATATATAATACCACCGCCTCTTTTATCATCCATACCACCACACTAAAAACCACTCCATTTACAATACGCTGCATATATAATACCGCCCTCATATGTTATTCCACCCGGTTCATGTGTTGTAATACGTGGAGTGCCAAACCTGGTTCATATGTTCACAATTCTACGCATACAGCGCTTTATTATATCATAGCCAACATCTTTACAAACTCTGTCATATAATACCCTTACGACTTTACCTCTGTCATATAATATCCCCGCGTTGTTCTAATACTCACTGTGCCCTCCATCCCATAGTTGCTATGTCCTATGGTATTACCGTCCCATAGTTGCACCATATGTAATACCATTCCAGCTTTACAACGCACCATATCATATTACATTCTGTCCGCCATATTGAATACTCCATATTACATCATTTCACTCCATATTACATTCTGTCCACCATATATTCTCACTGTCATATTGAATACCGCCCCACCCCACCCACCATATTTTCAATACATATAAATTTTCCTTCTTCAAACACAAAAAATACATATATTTTTTTGGTGCAGAATTCAGTATTTTTAGCAAGAGTTTTTGTCCCCTTCAATTCAGCAAATTTCCAGAATTGAAGATTTTCTAGCAAAATTTTTCCTCTTCAAAAGAATTTTTTCCAGCAAACTAATGCATTCTCTCATATCTATTGTTGGGGTGGTTCTCTTCGGCAAAGATAACTATCTTGAATGGTCTCGGAAGATTAAACACACACTCATTTTTAATGAGTTGTGGAAAGGAATCTGTGAAGGACAAGAAGGAAATCCACCAGCAAAGCCCACTTCACACAAAGAGCTCGCCATTTGGGAAAACAAGAACTGCAAGGCCTATGCCTTGATTGCAGCTTCCGTAAATGAAGAGGTGAGTCGCCATATTTCATCATTCTCAAATGCCTATAATGCCTTGAGCAAGCTAAAAGAACTCTATGACTCACATTCAGAATTATAAAATGTTCAATTGATGATTAAGCTATTCAGTCTTGAAATGAAGAATGATGATCCCCTTGCTTTAGCCTCAGAAGTTAGATCTATCATGCATGATATTGATAGCACTGGTGTAAAAATGGACATACCTCTCGTAGCATATGTTAAGGCATTATATCCGACTTACTCACATTATCTTGAGTCTTTGCAAGCAAGTGGGAACCTTGAGCATATCACCTTTGATACACTTGAGAAAAAGTTTGCAGAAAGAGAGAAAGCTTTTGGGAAGATGACAGTCCCTTCATCTTCCGAAGAGGCTACATACTTGGCACATAGAGAAAAGAGTCATGCTCTAGATTCATCCAGAGGAAGAGGTGGCAGAAGAGGAAGAGGAAGAAGAAACTTCACAGAAAGGGGGGGCAGACAATCTGACAAATCCAATCTTCATTGCACACGTTGCAATAAAGATGGACATGATGCATCCAAATTCAGAACACCTTGGGACAAAATTGAGCAGCAAAGAAATCAAGACAAAGGTAAAAATAATGACAAAGACAAAGGTAAAGCACCTGAATCCGCTCATTATGTTCTAGCACATTGTAACAATGAAGTAACTGAAGACTTGTTTGATGTTTCATTTACTTCATGGAGAGATGATTGGTTGCTAGATTCAGGAGCAACATGTCACATGACATTTAGAAAATATTTTTTTGAAGAATTCACTGACAAAGTTGATGGAGCAGTATATTTTGCAGATAAATCCAAACTCAAGCCATCAGGGCTTGGTACAGTCAGGCTTGAACTGCCTATTCTTCCAGATCATATCCTACATGAGGTTCTATATCTCCCTGAGTTGAGGAGAAAATTTTTGTCCCTGGTCCAAATCCGCCATCAAGGACACTCCATTCACTTGTTTGATGGCAAGGTAGAGGTCTAAAAAGCATCAGATCACTCACTTGTCATGGAGGGAATAGAAGAAGGGAGACTCTTGAAGCTGAAAGGTTCATCTGCTCATGCTCAAAACTTTGCATTCAGTTCACATCATGATGAAGGTACATTCCCATCAAGTCTTTTATGGCATGCTATATTTGGACACTTAAACTATGAAAGCCTTCGTTTATTGAAGAAAAATGGTGTTAATGGACTGACTACAATTCCTAGAAAACCTAAGTAATGTGATGCTTGTATTCTAGGAAAGCATAGCAAACAGCCATTTCATGATTCACACTCCATAGCACATAGAAAACTTGAGCTTGTTCATTCAGATTTATGTGGCCCTATGCCTATTACTTCTGCAAATGGAAATAAATACATGATGACATTTATTGATGGCTACACCAGAATGTGTTGGATTTACTTATTGAAGAACAAGTCTGATGCTTTTCAAACATTCAAGAATTTTCATGCATGGATTGAAAATGATGCACAAACACATATTGGCTCTCTACGTACTGATAATGGAAAATAATACACTTCAAATGAATTTGAAAATTATCTTCATCAACATGGAATCAAACATCAAACAACTGTGCCATATAATCCCCAACAGAACAGTGTAGCTGAAAGAATGAACAGAACTATTTTAAATATGGTTCACTCCATGTTATTTTTCAGGAATGTAAAATTCATGTTTTGGGTTGATGCAGTTCTATGTGTTGTTTACATAAAGAATAGGTGTCCTTCAAGTTCAATTAGAAACAAAACTCCTTTTCAAATGTGGCATGGCCACATTCCTTCGGTAAAGCATTTCAGGGTATTTGGGTCCACCTGTTATGCCTTGATACCAAAGGGTCAAAGGAACAAACTTGGTGCTAGAAGTAGAAAATGTATCTTCTTTGGGTACTCCAATACCTCCAAAGGATATCGTCTCTATGATGAAGCAAATAAGAAGTTTGTAATAGCAAGATATGTCATATTCCTTGAATCTTCCAAGAGTGACAAGGTTGTTGAGCGGCAACTTGATTGCCTGGATAGATTCACACATGCAAAGTCTTTCCAAGAATTTGATAATGAGATTCCACATATTGAAGGGGGGATTCCGATATTGAATCAAACTGTGGAATCATGTCCTGAAGCACTCTCTCCCCCACATGAAGAAACAACCATGGATAACACATTGAATGATGTGATTGACAGAATTGGGAGATTGAATCTTGAATTAATCCCAACTCAGTCAAGTGAGAAACTTGGGCCATCTCAGAAAGGTCCTCCGAAATGGCTGACAAAGACATTAGAGAACGTTCATCCTGATGAGGTTGGAAAAACAGGAACAAGAAGTTCCACTCAACAAATCAAAGGTGATGTAGATAATTCTGATTCTCCTGTTGATATGGATATTGCTTATAACTGTGAATTGAGTTTTTCTACAGATCGTGAACCAACTTCCTTCAAAGAAGCCGCTTCTCATGATGAATGGAAAGAAGCGATGCAAAAGGAGTATGATGCCTTGATAAATAATGGCACTTGGAAGCTGGTTGATCCGACTTTGCGAACAAAACCAATTGGCTGTAAGTGGGTCTACAAGAACAAGTATAAATCAGATGGCTCACTTGACAAGCACAAGGCCAAGCTTGTGGCAAAATGTTTTGCACAAAAAGAAGGAATTGATTATGAAGAAACTTTTTCTCCCATAGCAAAATGGACCACCATCCGGACTCTCTTTGCCCTAGCAACTCAGAATGGATGGAAACTCCATCAGATGGATGTAAAAATAGCCTTCTTGAATGGACATCTAAAGAAGAAAGTTTATATGTCCTAGCCAGAAGGATTTGTGGTAAAGGGTCAAGAACACAAAGTTTGCAAGCTTATAAAATCCTTGTATGGCCTCAAGCAAGCACCACGAGCCTGGTATGAGAAATTAACCGAGCATCTTCTGAAACTTGACTTCAAACATTTTGATCTTGATGATGCAACTTTGTTTGTTAAGAAAGTTGGAAAAATAGTTGTATATCTTGTAGTATATGTAGATGATCTTTTGATAATAGGGAACAATGAGAGCTATATTTCATCCATGAAGAAAGAATTGAAGAAAGGTTTTGAAATGACTGATTTGGGTCATGTTCATTACTATCTAGATATTGAAGTAATTCAACATCCTAAATTTATATTTCTTTCTCAAAAGAAGTACATTGGAGATCTCTTGAACAAGTTTGGCATGGATGAATGTAATCCCTTAACCACTCCAATGGAACAAAACTTGAAGCTCACATCTATTGAAGGGAAGGAATTTGAGGATGCAACTAAGTATAGATAGCTTATAGGAAGTCTTATCTACCTGACCACCACCAGACCTGACATTTCATTTTCTGTTGGAATCCTCTCAAGGTTCATGCAAAAAACTTTTGAAGGACATTGGTCTGTAGCAAAAAGAGTGTTAAGGTACTTGAAGGGGACTCAAGACTTTGGACTCAAATACACATAGGTAGGCGACTTCATCTTGATCAGATACTCTGATTCAGAGTTTGATGGCGACAAAGAAACAGGGGTGTCTACTACAGGTTACACCATGACTCTTGGATCAGGAGCTGTCTCATGGAGATCACGCAAACAGTGAGTTCCAGCAAATTCCACGACCGAGGCAGAATATGTGGCAGCAGCTGAAGCAACAAAGGAAATTGTGTGGCTCCGGAAAATCCTGGAGGATTTGCAGATGAAATAAATGTATTCCAAACCACTCATGATCGACAACACTTCTGCAATAAAGTTGGCCAAGAACCCAAAGTTCCATGATCGAACAAAGCACATCAATACAAAATACCATCTAATTCGACATCATGTTCAGGCCAAAACCATCCATCTACATCACTGTTCCACAAATGAGCAAACTGCTGATATATTCACCAAGGCACTTGGTAGAGAAAAGTTTTAAAATTTCAGATCGATGCTTGGACTCATCAACATCCCTTCGGATTAAAGGGGGGAATGTTGACACCTAATCCTATGGGTTGGGTGTGGATATGTAATATTGTATAATAAATAATATTAGGAAATAAGGAAGGCGAAGAGTCATTGGGAGATGAATCCTAATAGCCTCACCTCCATGTATAAATACATGTACATTCTTCAGCTAATACACATTCTGATTTGAGGAGTTACCTCCTGGTTTGACAGAATCTTAAGCTTGATCAAGTGGAAGAAAAAATAATCTTGGTTGAAACCTATCTTCCAAATATTCATAACCAGGTATTATTTCAAGATCCCTATGCTAATTTCTTGAAGATATTTGAAGAGGGAGTAAATATTGTTTGTAGCAGTTTATTGTTAAGTGCAAGGAATTTTTTTAGCACTGCTACTAAAGAACAAGTGAGATGGGAGTGGCCCTTTTGTCTATCCAGCATGCTCAAAGCGATGAGAGAAGACCAGTCATGGAACCATCTGATTGACTAGATGTATTGGAAAAAAGAATTTACCAGCTAAATATGTAAATATTTCAGAGTTAGATTAGGTTAGATAGGAAAGAAAATAAGCTCAGACTTTGAGCATTTAGTTAGTATTTTTTGTTTTTCTTTGAAAAAGAAAAATTGAAAGAAAAATAGAAAAAAAATAGAAAAATAGAAAAGAGGGCAGAAATAAAAGAAGAAAGGTACAACCCCATACCAAAAAAGAAAGGAAAAATCTGAAAGTGCACAAGCCTAAATGCCACTACCAAAAATAACACTGCTATTTAGTCATACATCCTAATCATGACTAGATAAATTTCAATTTACTACTGATAGGTTAGTGAATTAGATTAACCAAAATGTTTAATCTTGGCTTATCAGTAGAATAGATTAGGATAGAAATAAATGGCTCTAATTAGACCAAAACTTGAGCCAAAGAGAAGAAAAAACAACTAGTTCAAACGTGTTGAAAACTTGAATCAGGTAAAGAAGAAGAACAACTCTAAAAAGGCAAAAATCAAAGCTGAGAAAAGAACGAAGGATGCTTTAAATTTCAGATTGTAAGCCTTTACAATTTTGTTTTTAAATTTTGTAAATTTCAGTCTATGTGCAGCTTGTTTTTATGCCATAGTCTTACAACAAATCAGAAAGCTTAATCCTGGTTTGTTTGTATTTAAATTTCTGTTTTAGAATATAGAGAATAAAATCTGTCAGACAGTTTAATCCTGACAGATAGTAGCTTAGGTAGAGAATTTATGAGTTCAATTGTTTAATATGAACTCATGGAAGAAATAAGGGTATATTTAGATTAGTTTCCTACTTTCAATAAAAGAATAAAATTTTGATGTTAAAGGTTTGCAAGTCCAAGTGCACCTTATGAAGAAAAAATGTTAGGAAAGTAGGCTATGTAGGTAGTTGTTTGGGGAAAAGAAGTTTGTTGGCTGATATAAAATACTGATCATATTTTTAAGCAGTGTGATCAAGGAAGAAAAGGTTGTTAAGGATAAGGCACAGGTCTAATTTCCAGAGATAAAAATTCTGAAGTTCTTAACACTCCCAAGGAGCTGCCATCCCCAAGTGGAGCCACTATTAGCCATTAGTAAATTTTGTCATAGAAAAAGATGGATAAAATAGGTCCTCAGCTTTCAAGAGATTATTTTCATAGAAAATTACTCATTCTTAAAGCCTTTTGGTCTTTTCTAACTTAATATTAATCTTCACTGTTGTTTCCTTAAAAAGAAATCCTCAAGAAGCCCTGTTGTATAACAAGACTGTTTTCATCCATTTTCTCCATCTTTTCACCTTCAAAATTTCCCCCAAAATCCCCCTATATCCCTCATTTTCCTCTCATTTATCCTCCATTCCCTTTGAAAAAACCCATTTTTACCCTTGATTGATCAAAAATCCCTTTTAAACCTATAAAAACCCCTTTTTATGATTTAAAACATCCCTTTTTCACATAGGAACCCCTAAAAAAGGATCAAAACCCTCCTTTTTGGCCTATTTTCGACCTTTTTATACATAAGGCTATAAGCCCCTTTTGAAAAATCCCCCTTCCTGGTTTCCACCATAAAACCTTACGCCCGCGACCAGGCATTAATGCCCATCGCCATCACACATCGGCGTTTTCATTTCTTCCTCCCTTTTACCTTTTTTTTTTCCGATGGACCGATATCCTGAGGGCTTAAATCCCTAGCCCTTGTTTCTTTGGCTCCCAGTCCCTTACTCCTCCATAGGACCATACCCCAACACCTATCTTTAAGCCCCCGTCAGCATCGGCAAATGATGTCTTTTTCTCCATTACACTTCTCCTTTCCCCTGCCAATGTTTCAACCTTCGATGAGATTCGTACCGTTGATCTACCAAGATCAACGACCCTCTGTGTTCCCTCCCATTACCCATCGCCCAACAGATTTCTCATCCTCTTTCTCCCTGATAGCAGATCTCCACCGTTGATCTGGGAGATCCAATAGTTATCCTTAGCCCCGTTCCTTCATGAGTTTTGGCAATTCCTAGCCCCTTATTTCTCTGCTCCTGGTTCCTTTTTCTCCATGAGACCGCACCTTTTCCTTTTTTTCCTTAGCCCCCCTTCCTTTGTTATCTCACCCCTCTGCCCTTATTATTTTCATAACCCGAGACCTTATTAAATCTCAAGAAAACTTTAAAATTTCCAAGGTGGGCCCTTTTCTCCTCCCACCCCGCCTTACCTTTCCCCGAAAAAGATCTTAACCGTCGATCTCATTGATCTAACGATCATAAATCTCCCCTCTCATCCTCCGAGCACTCGACCATCCTTCCTCGGGCATCTGCGCAAAAAAATCTTGACCATAGATCAAAGGCCTCAAGCCTTGATCTAACGACTACCATACTCCCTCCTTCCATCCCATCTCCCAGCCATACCCGTGCTACCAAAAAAATTTTCTTACATCACCTTGGTCCCACCGCCTCGTCCACCGCGTAACTCTTCAAATCATCACACTCATTTACTTCCGTTGATCTGCATCCCTGCAGATCGGACAACTGACGCACTTTGACCACCAAAATCTCCCCAACGCGTAGCTTGGACGCGAAATCGATGGTATTGGGAGGAAACATGTCATCCGATGGACGATATTGCATTCGTTCAGGCATAAACCACGAACCACTCATTTCGTGTGCGAAAACCATTCATGGTTTCACAAAACCACCAATCCAAATTTTCGTGCCAAAATCAAATTTCAACCCTATTTTCACATGTTTTCGCCTCTCGACATGGAATTTCCTCCTTCGACTGCATATCCCGCTCCTCTATACATTGCTCCTCCCACCCTTCGCTTAACCTCTGATAGTAGTCTACCCATCCCTCGTAGGTTTCATATAATGGTTTGTTTTGTTTTATGCAAGTTCAATGGCTATCGAAGCTGAATACTACCCCATAACCGGACCAGTGGTGGAAACCCTCCAGGATGACGATCCTTGGGGTTTTTAATGCAAAAGGGGACGTGCACGACCTTCAAGTATTTTATCAGTGACTCATAACCATTGTTTAGATAATAAAACTGTCCAGCACATCAAGAAACCCCTGCAGACACAAAGACAGAGATTAAAAGGATAAAGGATGAAGGTTAAAGTCAAAAGCCCAAAGATCAAAAGGCTTAAACCAAGAAAATTATAGATAAAGCGCGGTGATTAAGGAATGGAATAAAGGTTGAAGACCGAAGGAAAAATAGATTAAAGGTTAATACAGTCAGTAGAAAAGGACAAAAAAACCCGAAGATGATTAAAGAAGGTCTTAAAGTATAGTCAGAAGCCTAAATCAGTGTTTAAAGCAACAAATCAGATAGATCACCCAAAATAATTCTTCAAATGCCAAATCACTGAAGCAATTACTCCTCCAAAGATCAAAAATGCCACCTACAGTCTTATTTCCCTCAAAAGAATACAAAGTTAATACACAGCGAGAGATATTTTCCAAAGACACCTTAGAAGTAATTGCCAGCCTACCAAAAGCCTCCAAAGTCAAAAAAAGTGACTGAAGTAGATAAAAGTTAATGTAAAATTTATTAAAACAAAATTAAACATCTAAAATCTTCTCTATAAGGCCTCCCAAAGTTTGAGAATAATTTACTCTATATTAATTGAACAATTAGACCTTCCTTTCACTCCACCTCCTCAAATTTACCTATATATATCATATGAGGAGCCTAGTATTATTGTTGGTTAAATACTAATTGAATGTAAATAGTTGCTGAGGATGTTGAATCTCTGTTTGTAAGTAAAGAAAGATAGGTTGAGAAGAGAAGTTTGAAGCTGTAAAGACCTACTAGAATTGAAGATTGTAACTGGTTTGAACATCCAAATATACAAGCTAACTTATGGGATCCTGGTCTATGTCAATGGTGATGTTTTTCTTATTGTAATTTTTGTTTTACTTATGTTTCCATATTTTCCACTTTCTCTGATAAAGAACAACAAATATGGATTAGGATTTACTGCAAATTACCCCAAATCTCACTGATAAGCTTTATCTTTATGTTTTCTTCTAAATGTGTGTTTGGAAATGATTTCAATAAAGTGTAACCAGTCAAGGAATGTTGGTGAGCCCATGTCTTGCTGAGTAAAATTTGAGATAGTGTTCTTGAATGATATTTTCATTGCATGCTAAGTAAATTTAAACTAGGGAAGTCTATGGTTAGCATTGTCCTCTAGTGTTTTCTCCAATAGCTATTTTGAAAGTTTCCCTTAAGAGTATGCCGAAAGCAGGCTAGGTTAAAAGTCCTTACTTGATCTTAGGCTACTTTTTATGTTCATCTTAAAATGTTTTCCTTTGAGAATATGCCAAAATTAGGCTAGGTTAAAGGTCCTTACTTGATCTTAGGCTATTCTGTGTTTTATCTTAAATGTTTTCTTTTGAGAATATGTTGAAAGTAGGCTAGGTTCAAAGTCCTTACTTGATCTTAAGCTATTCTTTGTTTTTCTTTGAGAGTATGCTGAAAGTAGGCTAGGTTAAAATTCCTTACTCGATCTTAAGTTGCCCTTTGTTTTCTGATATGTTTGCTTCTTTCACCATACTTTTTGATGTTCCATACCACAAAATCAATCTAAAGAGATCCTTTGATATAGATGACTTGCCCCATAGACCACACTTGAAACTTGTTGTGAAATTAAATCCTTTTGTGACTCCATAGCCCAATGGATTAATAATGTTTCTTACCTATCCTATCAGCTGAACCATTCTTTCAACCTCCTCACACCTTTACCCTTCAAAAGACTTCCTTCATTTTGATGATATCCATCCCAACCAAAAAAGAACAAAACCCTTGTGCTTCATAACTAGACTAATATGATATCATAAGCCTTAAAGATAATATGTTTGAAAACACTTATATAGAGAGATCCCTCTCTAAATCCAGGAGGGCTAGATCCTAGGATTCTAAAGTGGTTCTAATGTAGGCTCTACAGTGTTTGTTCTTGCCAATCTTGCAAACTACGGAGACCTAACAATATGTATTCTCATTGTTGGGATAACTTCTTAACGCAAGTGTATGAAAAGAGCTCACTTTAGCTGCGCATGAAAAACAACCTTAACAAAAAATATGGTTTCTTAACTTCTTTAGATATACAAGTGATAGTTAAAACAAATGCTGCCAGAAATCTGATCTATGCAGTAAAAACAAGTAAACAGTAAAAAGAAATAATAAATGCTCCATACATCCAATAGACAAGACAATATATAAAGACTTTTATATTTATTATAACACCTGGGAAGGGAAAAAAGAATGATGTTACAAGTCCCCCTCAATGGGATGGGTTCTTAATGTCATCAATGCCTCAGATCGAGAAGTTTTTCTCTCTCAATGGTGTTGAAAACCCAAAACGTGTTGAACTCTATGGGAGCTCAAGAAGTAAAGAAAATAGTAGCAGCAATGAGAATGATAAAAAAATGACACTAAAATTTATAAAAGTGAATAATGAATGGAAAACCCTCCTTTTTATAACAAAATGTTGAGTTGTCCTTGATAATAGCGAATAATAAAATATTATTAACCAAGATCTAGATCTAATTGGTTGGAATGTTTTATTCTATTTTGTTGGAAGGGAGAGGAATTTAAATTGGTTAAATACCTTTCTTTAGAAATAATAAACAAATAAATGATTTATTTATCATTCAAGAATGAGGTTAAGGAATAATTTAACAAATAATGATTTGTTTAATTATTTCTAGGTGATTTTGTCAAATTTAACAAGGAATAATAACTAAATAATGATTAAATTAATTATTCCTAGAGAAACATAAGCAAAATAATGATTTATCTAATTATTTCTCATAATAGGGTTAAATATGCCAAGGAATATTATTTAAACAATGGTTTAATTAATTTTTCCTAGAGGAAAATCAAATAAATAAGGATATATTTAATTATTCCTCATCGGGTTTACTGTTTGAACCAAAAATAACTTAATAAAATATGGTTTATTAAATTATTTGTTATAGTGAAAGCAATTTTACTATGGTAATGCAAAAATACTTCATGCATGCACCCAAAAAAATTTCAAAAATTTTTTTTGCACCCACAAAAACTTTCAAAAAATATTTCGCCAAAAATATTTTGCAACCAAAAAAAACTTGAAAATTTCTGTTTTTGCTAAAAAAAAACTTGTACACAGAAAATATTCACACCTTTATAGAAAAAGAATTCGGACCTTCGTACCTTCGCAATATTCGGACCCTTGCACCTTCGCAATTTTCGTTGGTTTGGAATTGTGTGTGAAATTAATATTTCAGACGAGAGTATTTATATAAAACTCTCGACCGAAAGATTGCATCGACTTTTGATTAAAACATTTTATAAAAATTTTGATTAAAACATTTAATAAAACTCTCGGCCAAGAGTTTAGAAAACTTCTAGGCACTTTTTTGAATGATATTCCACCTTTCACGGGTAGATAGGTGTGGTGGTATTTTTCCTGTGACAAGATAATAGGATATGTCAGCAAACATTGAGAGATTGTCGAAACAAAAAAAGGAGATGCTCATCAGGGAATTAACCATTTACATGAATTTCTTTACTAGGAGTATCCAATGTAGAGATATAATTAATTAATACATTTGTTTTTCCTGGCCTGTCGATTATAGTAACATTTAATTCCTGTAGTAAAAGAAACCACCTATCTATCCTACTGCTAGTTAAAGGTTTTTTCATTAAGTATTTTATGGCAGAATGATTTGCATGTATAAACACTTCATATCCTCTAATATATTATCTGAATTTGCTAATAGAAAAGACGTCAAATAGAAAATATTTCTTAGTTACTGCATAGTTAAGTTCAACACATGATAATTTCTTACTGATGAAGTAAATAACATAGGATTGTTGATTTTATTCTTGTCCTAAATCTACACCAATGGTTGTGTCTAAGGCATTTGAGGAAATATGGAATGGAAGGGACCAATTAGGCCCCCTAAAGACTAGTGCTTGTACTAAATTTTCCTTCAAATTATCAAAATCTCATTGGAAAGCTTCAGTCCAAGAGAAATCACTATCCTTAGCTAGTAGTCAAAAAAGAGGGGGAATTATCCTAGAAAAATTCTCAATGAATCTTTGTTAACAACTCGCATGTCCAAGGAATCATCTCACTTCCCTTTATGTTTTTGGTGTAGGAAGGTGTATAATAAATTCAACTTTAGTCGAATCTACCTGGACACCCTTATCATAAATAATATGGCCAAGGACTACCCCTACCTTGCACATCAATATACATTCGTTATCACTCAAAGTGAGGTAGGCTTCTTGACACCTATTAAGCACTTTCTTTAAATTTTGAAGGGCTTCTTGGAAAGAATCACCAAATACTAAAAAATTGTCCATGTAAACTTCTTCACACTCATGATCAGCAAAAATAACCAACACTGCCCTTTGAAAAGTGGCAGAATAATTACAATGGCCAAAAGGAAGCACTCAATAAGCGAATGTCCTCCATGGACAAGTAAAGGTAGTGTTTTCCTTATCCTCAAGTGAGATTTTCATTTGGTTATACCAGCTGAAGCCATCTAAAAATGAAAAATACTTTTTACCTGCAAGGATATCTATTAATTTATCAATGAAGGGAAGGGGAAAGTAATCCTTGAGAATGGCTTTAATTAATTCTTTATAATGCATACAAATATGCCATCTCCCATCCTCTTCTGGGACTATTACCAATGGAGAGACCCATTGTTTATCATATATAGGATAGATAAAACCAACATCTAAGATTTGTTTTAAATTCTTCTTTAACAATTTATCTTAGTGGAGGATTCATTCACCTTTGGGGTTGTCGAACAGGTCGAGCTCCCTCCTGAATATAAATATGATTAGTACACATTTTATGGGGGATGCCTTTCATGTCTTCAACCAACTTCGGGGAGAGACATAATTCACCGCATTGATTTCGGTAGCTACACCACCCACAGAATTTAAATAACCTAAAGGAGGGGAAGTCTTTATCCATATCCTCACGATGGGAGCAGAGCAGGTTCAAAAAAGGATCTTGGAGTGTCTTAGGGTTGGGCTAAATGTCTCTATGAAGACATGGATGCATGAAGCATTTTTTCATAATGTCTCTATGAAGACATGGATGCATGAAGTATTTTTTCATAATGTCTCTATGAATACATGGATGCATGAAGTATTTTTGCATAATGTCTCTATGAAGACATGGAGTATTTTTGCAATCTTGCAATCTATGAAGACATCAAGTATTTTTGCAAAATGTCTTTATGAAAATTTTTTTTTTCTCTCTCTTATTGAAAGCATGAAGTACTTAGTCTGAAATCTTGATGTTTTTTTAGGTATTTGGTCCAAAAAGAATTGGATTTTAGGTTTCCAATTTTGTGAACATTTGAAACCAAAGGAATTTCATATCAAGGCACGATCGAAAACTAAAATATTTAGCAGATAAAAATGAGATATTACAAAAAAGAAGGCGAGAGGAAAGGGAAAGATTAAGGCATGAAATAAATGTGGAGGTAGAGCATCGTGAAATAGATGTAGAGGTACATGACAATGACGAGGAAATGAGAATTGTTGAGGAACTTTTCAACGAGAATCTTGATATCGATGTCACTGGTGAGTCAATTTAGTTTCTTCAATTTGAATTTTGTATTTTTTTTTTTTAAACATTGTAGTTCAAAATAGTTTTAAAATTAAAAATATGTATACAGGTCAATTTCAAATTAGAAGTTTTAATATTTTTTTTTATGTAGGGACAACATCAGAACCATAAGAATATACTACCGCAAATGTCCAAGAGAATATTGATATCGATGTCACTGGTGAGTCAATAGTTTCTTCAATTTGAATAAATTGTATTTTTTGTTTTTTAAACATTGTAGTTCAAAATAGTTTTAAAATTAAAAATATGTATATGTCAATTTCAAATTAGAAGTTTTAATATTGTTTTTTATGCAGGGAAAGCATCAGAACCACAATAATATAC
The DNA here is from genome assembly GCA_034641835.2 of Pinus albicaulis. NCBI lineage: Eukaryota > Viridiplantae > Streptophyta > Pinopsida > Pinales > Pinaceae > Pinus > Pinus albicaulis. The sequence continues at coordinate 1,573,471,751 of CM076575.1, read as the reverse complement.
TACCACAAATGTCCAAGAGAATATCTATATCGATGTCACTGGTGAGTCAATAGTTTCTTCAATTTGAATTTTGTATTTTTTTAAAAGAACATTGTAGCTCAAAATAGTTTTAAAATTAAAAATATGTATATGTCAATTTCAAATTAGAAGTTTTAATATTGTTTTTTATGCAGGAACAACATCAAAACCAAAAGAAGATACTACCACACGTCGAATTTCACTGCAATTAATTGGAAGTTCCAAGAACGTTGTATAAAACTACAAGTTTCTAGAAAATATGGATCCAACTAAAATTGAAGAATTGGGATCACCAATGGCTGAAAGGAAATTTTGCGATAAAGTAAATTCTAGATTGAAGCATACTTTTGAAGGTAAATCTATCATAGCACAAGCTCAACTGTTACGTGGATTTATAAAGCAAAAATCTCTCGAAAATGCTATGGAATTATTGGGCATTAAAAGTGAAAAAGAGGTTTTAGAAAATGAAATAATAACAAAAAATGTGACGTTGGCGCTTGGCACACTAGCCAAAGGGCGATTTGAAGTTGCAAAGAATGATCGTAGAGCACTTTTAACAGGTGCAGTCACGAAAGGAACTTCATCAAGTCGGTTGATGTCAACAACTTCAAAATTTTTTAAAACATCAAGAAAAAGTTTATGGAGGCATAGAAAATTTAGAACTCAAATAGATGAGAATGATGAACTTGCATGTTGGGCTAATATCTGCAGGTGTCCATATCATGATAGACTTCCTAATGATGTGAGGGATAGGGTAAAAGAGTTTTGGGATTCGAATTCTCGTGTGTCACCAAATGAAAAGAATCAAATGTGACGCCGTATATCTAAGGGAATTTATGAATCTCATTCCAAACATATAACACAGGTCAGTCAAGTAGAATTGTTCGAGAAATTTATGGAGAGTAATACTGATGTGAAGATTTCCCTTAGCACATTTTTGAAGCTTAAACCATGGTATGTTAGGCCTATCACTATTCGAGACACATGTTTTTGTCGATACCATGTAGAATTCCAATTATTTTATGAGACATTTGTAATTTTAGGCATAAAATATTGGTCAAATGACCCTCCTCCTTCAAGTGTTCGTGAATTTTTATCAAAGATATTATGTCCACAAGAGAATAATGAATTATTTTATAAAAAGGAATGTGTTGGTGGAAGAAAATGCAACAAATGTTCTCATTTGGCACTCTACGATGAAAAGTATCCCATTGATCCTAATGATCCTAGACTGTCAAATCTCAGTCTGAATTGGAAGCGATATGAATATGTTACTTACAATCCTATTGCAGATTCAAGAACAACATCAAAAAAGATCACTTTACTTGATGACGAGATTCCAGTGACATCTTTTATGGAGAAGTTCAGGGTGCAAACATACAAATATATTAAGCATTTTCATATAGCACGATGGCAGGATTTACAGTTCAAGCAATCACGTGAGGTGTTCCCAAAAGGAACAATATTATCGGTGGTTGATTTCGCTGAGAATTATACGTTTATTCCACAAAAGGAGATACAAAGTGAGTATTATCATTCAGACCAAGTATCTATATTTGTGCATATTTTGTATAGAAACGCGGAGCTTGCTATCGATGGTTTTGATAGCGATGAAAATAATCATGAGGTGATTAAGGAGTACCATTTCTACATCAGTGATGATCGAACACATGAAACGTGTTTTTTTCAGCATTGTTTTAATGTTATTTATAATGAATTGTTGAAATGAAGAGTCAATTTTAAAGAACATTGGGTATGGTCAGATGGTTGTGCTGGTCAATTTAAATCAGCAAGATCATTCTATTGGTTGTCTCATCTTCATAAGACAACCAAAATTTGACATACATGGAATTTATTTGAGACAGGGCATGGAAAAGGAGAGAATGATGGTGCTGAGGCATGTGTAAAACGTGCACTTAGCAATTGAATCACTCAGCTTCCCGACTTGCAAATTATTTAGATGTTGTTAATTAGTGCAAGGAAAATTTAAGTCATGTATCGAACCCAAGGATGGATGATGTGCATAGTTAGGCGTACACATTTAACTAACAATATATTATACATGTCTAGATATATATATATGTGTATACATATATGTGCACATATTTTGTTATCCCAAAAATATTTAATATTGTTCAAAATTTGACTCATACATATGTGTGTGTTTTTCTCAAGCAGGTACTTTTGGAATATTGAAATGGGTGATGTTGATTGATCATTGCCATTTAATTGCATTGGAATCCATAAAATAAGAAGTTTACACTCAATTAGGAGTAAGAACATGACAAATATACATTTCATTGAGAAACGAAGTGTTCTTTCTTTTGTTATGCATGTATTGATCAGACAGAGTCCATCAATGAATGTGAAAACCAAATTAAGAAATTTGTTCAACCATGGAAACATGAACAATTGACACCATTTACCCCATTTGGAAACGTGAGTGAGAAGGAAATGGACAATGAAGTGGCTGTGATTGACAATGATTATGATCCTGTCTCAGATATGGTTAGAGAAGGTGATGTCTTCGTTGTCATTGCACCAGAAAATAATCAAGAAAAAGTGCATTATTATTTATTACGATGCACTATGTCTAAATCCACGTTGTTGCAAGAGTATAATGATCCATCAAATTATACATAACCAATCGGTTCAATGGTGTTAATGGTACATTTCTTTGAAGAAGTAAAGAAATGTAAAGATCATATTATTTTTCAAGATTACCAGCCAGAGGTTATTTATGCCCAATATAGTCACTTGGTCATAGCAACTTGACTACAGTTGAAGCAAGCTAAGAGTAGAAAAAAACAACGACAATGGAGGTTATCGATAGATGATCATGATGCCATTCTGGAAAATTTGCCACTAGCACATTTCATATGAGTGGAACACATTGTTCAAGATGAACAATGAACTTTGATTCTAGGGTTAGAACATATAATTGCTACAATGCATTGGAATTTATATAGTTTAAGACTATATTATGGATTGCTTTCAAATAAATTGACATGTGGATTCTTAGCTTTGTGTTGGTACGAATAATATTTTATGATCTACAGGATTAGGGTGCTTTTCTAGATAATTAATATATGGTGATTTAATGTGTCCATCATGTTTACTCCTAGATGATCTTAACTCGCCCCTTTTTTTGCATGGATATGACAGTGATCATGAATGAATATATTTAGTTAAATGTATATATATAATAATGCATTTAATGTGTCCATGGTGATTTAATGTGTCCATCATGTTTACTCCTAGATGATCTTAACTCACCCCTTATTTTCCACATGGATATGATGGTGATGAATGAATATTTAGTTATTTAATGTATATATATAATAATGGATTTAATGGTGATTTAATGTGTCCATCATGTTTACTCCTAGATGATATTAATGAGACATACCTATCAAAATTGTATATGCGAAAGCTTCTTTGAATACTTCTAAGGTTATAACCCATTTTATAACTAATTGGACCAATGTCCGAACCTTGGTTTAAACTCTTCTTATGACTATTCGATTTAACATTGGAATAATACAGCTATTCCAAAGTTATAGCCTTCACCCCGTTTCATGGGCCTTTCAAATAAATATCCGCTTTATTATAAGAGATCCTTATATGGTGGTCCACGGCTTTAACACTCTATCCTTTGGGTTAAAACCCAACATATTAACACTACATTTAATTCATGTTAACTCTGAACTTTGTTGAACCCAAAGGCCAATGTATATTAAATTTTGATGTGGTTAATAAATAACCAATGCGCATTCAAATGTCAACACTAATAAAGGTGTTCGACTTTGGATTAAAATCCAATGTTTGTGCCAATAACATTCGGGCCCACATAATCATATTCCAAATTATATAAATAATTCACAAAGGAATAAATGCCCACCATACTTCCGTTAACAAACCTGTAACTTGCTGTTGCGGATGCCCTTAGATCCTTCACCCTTCAAATTGAACGCCAATCACGTTTTTTTTCAACCTGAGACTTAACACACAAATAAAACATGAAATGGGTAGTATTTCAAAACCGCTAGGTGCAACGTGTTGACAACTTAATGATATCACGTTTTTTTTCGATTTACAACTTACCACTTATAAATAATGCGAATACCGCTGGTTGGTTTTGGTTCTCTCAGCCGCTTCACGGTTCTGAATAACTCTTACTCAAGGTTCTGTTCCTCCATTCCAACTGTGCCATCAAATTCAGTTTAATTTCCTTCTACGCAGGCTTAATTTAACTTCTCGCACCACTTATAACATACTCACTCTGCCTCTGTGTGATACGAATTACACGAACCTTCTCAACAGATAATCAACATGTGCTTGATTCAGCCATTCATCCCTCGCAACTGCATATTGTTTGTCAAATTTCTAAACCATTTATTTTTCTTCCATTTGTCTCTAAACCACTATAACTTGGTATTTTTTCGGCTGTCATAGTTCATCTAAATAATATTTGGTTATATTTTGTTGGACAACTTCCAACACCTACATATTCACAAAGGCTATGCAGTGGATAAAAGATCCGTTAAGTATCTCAGCAATTATATTATTGCATGCAAATATATCTTAGCTTTTCAAGAAATACTGATATCAGTGGTACTTGCGTCTTGTATGATTCAGGGATTTCCCAAAGGAGAAACCGTGCAAGAAGAAACCCACATTTCACTCTCTCTGTGCATATAAATTTCATTCGCTAATTTTCCCTCTAATACAAATCCACAATCGAATGTTACAATCATTAATAAGCTGTGGACTTATATTAAGACCCAAGGTATCAACCATCAAGCAAGTATGTGCCCATCTCACCTTATAATTTACCTTATTTAAGGTTCATTTGAATTTATATTGAAATATTCCATCGTCACTTTTCTATTATATTATAATAGTATTTAAACCTACCCTTAAGGACCGTGCTACCATACTTCATCACTTCGTGGGTCTTTCTAAACCCAACCTTCGACCTTTATAATAAAATGCGTTATGTATTGGTTACTTCACGGGATATTCATATATGTATAACTCAGACTTGGATAACAACCCCAAACGCACAAATATCTGACTTGATTTAAAACCAACCTACCAGAGTATAATTGAATGTTCGGGCCCACAATATTTATTTACATACCTTGCCTTGTCATCCTTTTACTTCGCAACGCAAACATCGTTGATCTCCCCAAGCTCGTGATCGGACGGATACAATGGACATCACATTTTTTTGGCTTCTGAGCGTTAATGCTCAAAACTTACGTGACATTCGTGGTTTTTTGAAACCACATTTGGCTTACGTGTCAAATGCTGACGTATATCACATTTTTTTCACAAAAATTCTTTACCACTTTTACAAAGCGCGGACCCCCTGGTTTTTTTGAAACCCGGTTTCACCGTGCTCCTCACGGTTCCGTTACTGACTCAAGGTTCCACTGCTACTCTCGTTCTACTGTATGTCCGATTCAATGATTCGCCTTTCTGCGCATTGAAATCTCCACCGATCCATTCGTTTACTTCCTCACTTTTAGTTACTTGGATCTTGTCTCCAATTAAATTGTGCTTTCACAATTCAATTCTTCAATACAACCCTCTGCACTTAACAACCCTTGCCATACCAATTCCATTCCTCATAATCCGTTATGCCATAAATATTCACTAAATTCGTGTAGGGCGGGTTTAAAATAAAAGTTAATGATTACTACAATAAAATCCACTTTCAGGTTCCAGTCAGCAGTTCTCACAGAGGGTCATCTTTATATCAATGAAATTCTGAGAAGATTAAACCTCCTCACACAGAGACTAACCATTAAAATTTCTCATAAATTTAATTTATCTGTCTAATATGTCTTTTGACTTTTGGTTACTGTTTCTCCTTGATTGTTGAACTTCCACTCTGCTTCTGCTTGCTGAGTTCTTATTTGTTGAACTATGATTAACAGCCTTTTGAGTAGAGAAGTATCATGTTACTCTGTGTTGTACACATTTATGTCATTCTTAGCAGATATTTATGTCCTTATTATAGGTAAATATTCAAAAAATGCATCCTCCGCTTGTATCTTGTCAAACAAATTTATATTTCAATGCAGATAGATGTTTACAGTCTTGAACGTTGCATGCTGATTTTTTGAAAATTTATATTGAACTTATTGCATATTGTATAGTGTTACGTGACTTGGAAACAAATAAAATGCAATATAAATCAAATATCAATTATTGTCTCATCTTTTTGGGTTTGAAATTTTTGAAAGAACTTGTGATGATATAAGCAGTAAAAGAAAAAAAATTATAGAACACTCAGTGAAGAAGACGATTCTACAAAACCAGTTCTATCAAGTCTATTAGTATCTAATACATCCATCATGTATTCATAAGTTTAAATAGAACTAAAAGCTATATATGAAGACCATAATTCCTCTAATTGAATAATAAAAAGAACCTGAAATACAGGTATGACTATCTCAGTCTTAAAAAGAAGGGTATTGGTAATAGAAATAAGAAACTGCAGTAAAGGAGATACAGCAACCCAATCACATATTAACTCTAAAAAGACATCATTATCAGAAAACACACATCATTGGTTATAATTTGTTGCAATTCAAAATTCATTTCTAATGGTGATATCTATTATCAACAATTTCTAGAAAGCTAAATAATGAGTTTCATGCTGTACTTCCATACATGTAAAAAAATCCATCAGAAACCAAGCTTCTAATCTAAACATCATCTTTAACTATTCTCCATGATTTTACTCTGATCTCTCTGCATATCGCTCCACTTTTTCATCATTGAGATTGATTCCGACCATGGCTTCTCCCAAATCACAACTAACCTCAGCCAAAACGTGAGAGTCATTATAGTGAGTTATAACCTGTACAATTGCTCGAGCCTTGTGAGCTGGATTGCCACTTTTGAACACCCAATTTCCACAATGTCAATTTCTTCCTTCCCAATAGTAGAATCACCCACTTTTCTTGGCGAAGGCGACTGGTTAAAAATATTTGAAACACATTTCTGCAACCATGACAGATGACTAGTTTTCAAAGAACTTGCATTTGTTCTTCCAGAAGAGGGTTTAGGATTTACCTTCACAGATGTATCTACTGGTGTCCCAAAAATATTTTTTCCTATTGCGTGATGAGGAAAGCCCAAAGCATCTGCAGGCCTGGGAGAATGACTTCCATCTTTATCTGCAATTTGTTTTAAATGATCTTCTGTCACATTCAACTCTGTTTTCAATTTCTTAAGCTACTCAAACAATATTAAAGCTTTCTCTCTTTATTTGCATAAATATTTTCGTTGTTCAATTTTAGCTTCAAACTCAGTTTTCCTTGCTTCTAGTGTGGCCTTGTGATCATGAATGAGCTTTTGGATCTCCTCCTGCAATAACAACAAGATTATTATGGAATCCCATCAAAAATTAAAAAAATAAAACAATATCTGAAATCACAAGATAATTACAATAAAGAGAATGATACTAAAGTAAGAATAAGGAATTGGAGCTATTGGATCCTAGACAAATTGCTTGCGTTGATTAATAGTAAGAAAGGTAAAGTATTCTGCTAGTAATCTTATTTCACATCGGAATACAATAAATGCATGATGCTACAATTCTTAAAATAAATTTTCCAATTTAATAAATCATCCACAAAGATAATTTTTAAAAGAAACTCACATTCTCCATACTGACAAGTTTTTCTTCTAAGGCATACAACTCTTCTTCTTTCTCCTTAATAACAGTTTCTGCTTTAGCAACATCCTACACAGGGGAGGAACAAGTCACCATTGACATAGTGAGTGTAAGATCATAATTCTTACCATTGCTTGAAATAAATGGGTATATGACACTTACCACCCTTGAAAAGAAATGTATTTTAGCTTCAATTTCAAGACTTGTATGTTTCATGTTTTCACTTCTCAATCAAACCTACCCTTTTATATGGTTATGAAGTTTGGGGAACATACCATATGGGAGTATAATGAAATAGGATAGAGATATCTTGTGTCAAAAAGTTATCCAAACATATTCATGCTAAGAAATATACATCTAACCTTATCATTATTGAAAAAATTAGCATAAACCCACTCATTACGTCAATGACCTTTCATATCCATGATTATGATACACAGGATCAGATGGATGGGAAACTGACAAAATTGTGTTCTTAGATATCCATATTTTATCCTCAACTTATTTGTGGAGCTAGGAAAAAACAAGGTCGATTCATGTTGGTCTACAAGAGCCTCTTCATTACTTCAACTCATTAACCTTGATATTTACAAATCACCCTTATGGGATGGGCTAGTTGAGTCCATAGGGTACACCAAATTATTGTTACCTCGTACCTTGAAGGCATTTTCCATACAATTTAGAGTTTTCTTGCACCAAATTCACATTTAGATAGACCAACATATCCCTTGAGAGCCACATTTTGTGGAATTTCCCTTCAGAGCCACATGTGAGTAGCTAATATAGACTCAACATACTTCAAGCCTTTCCAATGACATGCTAGTTCTTGTGCTTATGCTTGTTTATGTGTGCAAGTGCATCTAACAGGGGTTGGATATAGATGCAGGTCCTTAAATAATTTGGCAGATTAGATACACCTAATCAAATTAAATTTTACACATGGATCCTCATAATTCCAAACTTAGGCCCATGGATTTGAAAATTAAGGAGTGAAATATGTCATACATCCAGGTTTGAGGTGGAGTATGGTCATATTTCTGCTAGAAATTGTATCTAGCCCATAGGTCTCTCATTTGATTTCACAATAGGATATATGATACATGAAATTGACCACTATTATAAAACTTACTTAAGTGGATTTCTAATTAATACTGGTGGACTGTCAACCTAAAGGGTAGGCAAGAAAATATGCCATAATTACTTTATTTCAATGACCCATATTGTATGTTTCATCCTCTCCCTTTGCATTCTAGTTCTCAAGGTTGTTGGTATCTAGTTTCAGCAAGTTCTTCTCCATCCTCTCATCCAACTCACACTTGAAGTTATTCGTATCTTTCGAGGAATTCCACCTCCATAACTTAGTAGTTTAAGGGATCCTAGGTATGCAATGCTTTTAATTCTAATTCTCCTCACTCCAAACATTATGTTTGCCCTAAACATTACCACTAAAATTTCTACATATATTTGGGTTTCTACAGCTTTGTGTGATTTATGCTATTTCTTGGGGTTGAATCATAACCCTCCATATTCTTAGAGTCTCTTGCTGACATCACAACTCTCTTCTCCTTTTAGTCTATTACCATGCCAAAGAAAACGACTTCTATCAAAGGTCTAAAGACACGTGTATTAATCATATGAGTAAAAATTTTCCAGGATATATAAATCAGTATGTTTCATGTTATGAGGATGTTGTGCTCTCAAAGTTCTTCTATGTTTTGAAACTTTTCCATAGCCCCAAAGGGAATATGACTTAGCAATTGCACACAGGTTGAGATTATTGGCAGCAGTAATGGGACCCCAAAATACATAGTCTAGAAGCTTTGAGCTCATCATTGTGACTAGAAAATATAGAAAAGGCTAAAATATGACCAAGCTACTCATCCTTGGGATAGCTCTGAAGTACCATCCAGATCTTATCCTTGGGATAGAACTGATATAGCACTGAGATCTTATGCTTGGGATAGCACTAATATTGCAGAAACATCGTTACTTGGATATAACTGATATCTATGAGCATCATGGCACCAATACTATAGAATCATAATGACTTAGATAGTAACAAAACTGTGATATCAATGAACTGTGGTGGCACAGAATTACACTGAGATCCTTAAACTATGATATAGTACCAAAACAGTGAGGAAATGTCACTGTGGCATCACCAAAAATTTTCCTAAGTTCTCTGCTCCAGTTTGAATTGTAATCTCTACAATTACATTGAGATTATGTGAATCCTTATCCGAGCCTCTTCTAGAAATGATATCCGAACTGTTGACTGTAACTGTCCATCCAAATTTCAGACTGTGATATTATCAAATATTTTAGACTGTGATATTATCAAATATCTAATTGGTAAATTCATAACTCACTACATTCAAGGCTCTCTACATCGGAAATAACAGTGCTCTCCCCATGGTAATTAAAATGGTGTGATGATCTAAAATGTTAAATTTTTTGTACATTATATTTTCTCCATGAGCAGACCAAATTATTCCTTGATGCAAAATTAAGGTCAAAAACTTATTGGTTGCATGAGTGGAAGTCCTCTATCTCACATTTTAGGTTCTTTAGATCAAGTGCATGGACACACTTGTATCATGAAAGACATGATATATAACCTATCCATTAGACTCCTCATAGGACTTTGGTTTGCTACTATAATCTTTATGACCATCCCTGTCACCAAGCGGCTAAGCATCACGATACTATATTTGATGAGCCTTTTCATGGTGACTACTAGGATCTCTTTTATAGTTCCTCTCTGGTGATGACTCTCAACATGTATCCATGGAACATGCCTCTTCTTCTATTATTGGGTTGCTTGTTGATGAATTACAACAAGTTTTAGTGAACCTTTCCACATCTCCATCTTGTGTTGGTCCACCTATACAAATGTCAAAATCCTCATTTCATCATTTGTAGTTATTGAATAGTTTATGGGGAGTCAGGATTAAAGGGATTACTTTAGCATCTAGTACATCCTATCCTTTGGATGTTTATTCCATCCTTCCCTTACCAAATGAGGTCATCATTCTTGGTACTTCATCTTGAAGTGTACCACCTAGCAATGCTTCTCCTTCCAGAATCTAGTGATGCCCAACTTTGAGATAATATTGTTCATGTGGATGTACAAAAATTTGATGATGATGGTAAAAAACCCTCTACTACACTAGCACATGCTCAAAGAGCTTCAAAAACCAATAGGCTTCACAATAAAAAGCCATGTTTTTACATTCAGTAGTGCTCCTAAAGTAACAGAATCAAGTAATATAACACTAGATGTGAATTCTTCATACTTCCAACTAAGCTGTTATTAGAATATACATGTTATCTTATATCCCAGTCATATAGTCTCAGAATGTATATCTTGCTTCAGATAGATTAAGGTATGTCACAGAAGCTTCATTTTTCAATTCCAGAAATAAGACTTTTTTTTTGTTCCAATTGTGAGATATTAGACTTCAAATTTGTTTCTTGAGGGGTTTCTAAAATCAGTCGGACCAGCTCCAAATCAACCGAGCCAACTGAGCGAAACCCTTGGTCGGACTGACTTGGTAGAAGTTTGTGACCGAACCGGCTGATTCGTTCACTGACTCGGCCGGTTCGGTGACCGAACATAGGATGTTTCGTCTTTTGTCCAAAATGAAACTCATGTTGTTCTGGAAAGACATGCTGAGAGAACCATATCCTTTCTTATTAAACATTGCACTCTACTTGATACATTATGCCAATACCTATCCCATATTGTTCGTTAAAGAGTCATACTAGTTCTTATGTTTCAGTAGGGGTAATGACTTGCTGGTGTTCTAGGATTTGACTGGTCGGTTTGACCGGTGGGCATGTTGACTGGTCGGTTTGACCAGTTACCTATATTGTCAGTAACCTATTGAATTGACTATGGCTCAAAGTTAAATTATTGAAAATTAAATATTATTTTTAGCATTCACTAGATACATAAAGGAACCTCGCAACTGTCTATAAACTCACTAGATAGCATGTTTATAATGTGGCAATGATACCAATGAAGAAAGGGTAAGAGGTTACCATGGTTTAATGTAGAATCTCTAACCCAGAGACTACATGATCTCCTTGGGGCTCAGTCTGCATCATATCGATATCCTCTATAGCCTGAAAAGTAGAAACCAAAGTTAACAATCAAGTTTGTGAAAAAAATATAATAAACACTATAAATATGCTTAAAAAAAAGTATCAATACCTGTGTCATGAATGGAACCTGAGAAGGAATAATCTCTTCAGGCAACCCTTCATGTGTAGCGCTAACCGAAAAATTCCATAATGTTAAGACTCATACCATATAACTTTATGTGACATAAATTCAATTTCAAATTGACATATAAAAATATAGATAGATAGTAATGAGTAATGGTTGTGGCACCTGTACATGATCATGTCCACAATCTATAGAATGTGCACTAGGGGAAAGGCAATGTTGTTCTAGGAATGTTGTAAACTGCATAAGTTAAATAAATATATTGGCGTCAGTTTTTTGAGACTAAATGTATATAAACCAAAAAAACATGTTAGATCAAAACCTTTTTGTACATACCTCGCCCATGGTGTACATTTGTACTATCCTGGATCACTCATAGAGGTCTCTACATGAGGATGCATACTTAATAAGCTCATCTCGCTCCATCTCCCTCAACACATCATCTGGGATACTCACAAATGAATGCCCTCCTGCACTAGATGAAGGTTGGCTCATCTGTAAGCCGACTTCCACCCCTCCTAAAGCAGCTGCGATATGTTCTTATATCTTTTCCCTCATTTGTGATGTAGCACTAGAGATAAGGGCTAAATCCTCTAGTAGTGTAACTACCCTAGGTGGTCAAGGTGCTAAATGAGGTGCTGGAGGCCTAAACCCAACATCTCACATAGCATCAGGTCGTTCATATGTATGACCTTTTCCAACTCCATAGAATTTGGACCCAGTATCTATATAGTTAGGGTCCATGTGCTCTCGGAATTGAGAAAACAACATCCTAACAAAATATTACAGCACCTCATCATTATTTGGGAACTTCCCATATGCATACATGAACTTCTCATAAATATAAGGTGCAATATTGGGATCATTGAATCTTACAATATTTAGACGTTTTTTGTCTTCAGGCCACAAGTCAAATAGTGACAAGGCCATTTCTTTAGTGACCATACTTTTGACTTCATTGTAGGAGTGGATACCAATCACTGATGCTCTCCTCCTATGCATCATGTCAAAAAAACTTGGGTTGATGGTCCAACACCACGATAACTCTCTATCAAACTCTCCAAATTGTGCAAAACAATTTGGAGACAATTTCGACTAGGGGCAGAGAAATTGCAACTTTGCAATTCATTGCACAATCTTGTGGAATGCTCCCTCATCCCATCAACAGTAAGTAAGGAGATGGTATCTTCCCAAGGCATCTGCTCAGGAATATCACCAGGATGGGTGTAAAGGGGATCATAGCTCGGATTTCGAGCAAACTCATGAACCCTACGACCTCTACCCCTAGGAGGGCGACCACCACCACCTGTAACATGTTAAATTATTGCACATATTAAAAATTAAATAATTTATAAGGAAAATTTGTATTTAAAAAACTTGTTTGGTAATTTGAAAATACCTGTTGGAAAAACTATCTCTTCCTCTTCGTTCATACTATGGTCCCCTGACGAGGAATGAACGTGTCTATGACCCACTGTACAAAACATTAAATTTTTAGAATTTGGGTACATGAGTACCACAATAAGTTTGAAATTAAACATACATCAAACAATAAATTTTCATTTAGATTTTACCTGGAGAAGTATCCAATTGTGGTGTGAATCCCACAGGCTGAGACATTGTTCTCCTTTGCCCCTCACCAACAATAAGGCCAACCCCAACTCCAAAATTTGCACCTATGGAGCATAATGTTTTCACATTAAACACATGTCATTTGGAAAAAAATTCACTTGTTCAACATTGAATATAACGTAAAATTGAACATTTTAACTAGAAATTGATCTAATGTGTGCCTATGCGGTGTATAAGACCCTCATTCATACCATGGTCCCCTGGCGAGGAATGAATGTGTCTATGACCCACTATACAAAAAATTAAATTGTTAGAATTTGGGTACATGAGGACCACAATAAGTTTGAAATTAAACATACATCAAACAATAAATTTTCATTTAGATTTTACCTGGAGAAGTATCCAATTGTGGGGTGAATCCCATAGGCTGAGACATTGTTCTCCTTTGCCCCTCACCAGCAATAGGGTGAATGGGAACATTTCCTTGGGGTGCCTCTTATTCGATTTCCTGACTGGGTGAACGAGTCAGACGAGTGCGTCCACCTGTGTAGGACAAAAAAAAATCACATTAATCAATTTTTCACAACGAACAATAAATATAACCTACTTGAAAACATGACATAACTAAACAACCAATGTACCTGATAATCCTTCTCTCATGGAGGCATCTCTGTAGGGCTCCCCTGATGCCATGGAGGGGTCTCTGTAGGGCTCGCCTGCCCCTCATAAACAAATTAGAAAACAAATTATCAATCGACAGTTGAATGTCATCAACCAATGGATAACAAGTACTATATAGGTACTATGTGTGAACACATAGGCATGTTGAAAAGTATAACTAGATCGGTCTTCATGTTGACTATGTAATTATATTCTTATGTAAAGAAGAAGTCAAAGTAATATTATCTAAAGACTAGGAACTGATCTTTCCTTGGATTGGAACATAAGAGTACAAAAAAGAAGGCTTTATCATCATTACAACCAAGATCTAATCCTTACCCTTGAAGAAGATCATTCAAAGAGAAAATGTTGAGTGAACTCTATTCCAATTACCAACCTGGTTGAGAGGCCTCAAGCATCCTGCAATATCTTAACTATGGCATTATTTTGATACGAAGGCTTGATTTTGAGAAGTGATATCAAGGATACATATATATATTACAAGCAAAGAAATATTTAATTTTTCTAGAAGGAATCATCCCAACTATTGCTTAGGATTTCTCATCTACCTTGTGGCCAATTGAGCCCAACAAAGAATAGATACAACTAAATAATTGTCAATCCATAAAAATGTAAAGGCTTGAGAATGGTTTCCTTACTAGTTGTTACATGCATATATCCTCCTCATGGTTTTTAACACTCATTAGGAGAAAATAAATTCTTGTGATTTCAAGGTGACTCTATCATGGCTATGGATGCTCACTAGTAGTGGGGAAACATGAGAAACTCATATTTAATTCTTGATATTTAACTCTCATGAAAGATATATATCCTAGCAGAATCAGATTCTAAAGTGGAGAGGTAATCCCTTTTTACAATCTATGCCCTTTAGGTCCTTCCTTAAGTTTCAACCAAGATCAGTAAAGGGGAGTTCATGTAGTTCAACATTCCACGGTTCTAAGTAGTGGTACCCTTGTGGTAGAGAGAATATACCATGAAGGAACACTAATCACAATTGATTTGGTAGATATTCATGGGAAACACTAATATATGTATAGGTCCTACCATTGCATCTCTAATTGTTGTATTAGCCACTACAATCCCCTTTTATTCCACCTAGTATCTTGTTTCCATAGGGTGCCACCTAACAAAAAGTATCTGAATTCACCCTACAAAACTTAATTGAACTTTCTCAAGATGATACCAAGTTTCTATGTCCCTTGAGACCCCTTAAGGTATATTCTAAGCACGATGGAGCATTTTTCCTCAACCTAGAGATATAAGGAGCATTGTTTCTCAATCTAGCAACACACATGAGTATTGTTACTCAAGGCAGTGACATAGAGGAGCATTTTTTGTTAATACATTGATACAAAGGGAATAATTTCTCAAGCCAATGACACAGGGGAGGATTTCCTGCTCTAAGAAAGGTCTTCTTATGCTTCCAAACAATATTGTTAAAGAATGTTTTTTTGGGGGGTTTTAGTCTCCTCTAGGACCTTAAACATTGATGTATTTTAAGTGTGAGTTGGATTGTGTGCTTAACACGATTCTGTTAGTGAGCTTACTGCTTTACACTATTCTGTTAGTGAGCTTAGTAAGTAATGAGAAGAAATACTGAGCTTCATTGAATATGATACGTATGAGGTTGATTTAAGGTCCTTATCCTATGTAAGCATCATCTCTCTACTCTGTACATTAAGCTGGATAGTACTCTTATTCCCATTAGTGTGATTAGTATGTTCATAGTGATGTGTTTTCTTACTATGATATTGGCATTAAGCTCTACCTATTCCATAATATTGATTGCTCACATGATCATGCTGTATTCAGGTTAGAGTAAAAAAGGGCTCAATGAGTAAGCACATATATGGGCAATAACTATTATTACACTTGTTTCATCTCATTTATTACTACTAGTCTGATGCAGAGTACTAACAGTATGAACACAGTGCCTTATAGAAAGATTTTCCATATAAGCTTATAGAGGTGACATGATAGTAATGGTTATAAACTAGTGATATATGATGATGATGGAATAAGCTATGATGATTCACTTCCATAAGTATAGATATATTAACATTAAAGTAAATGAGCTTTGTTCATATAGTGGTAGTGTTATTACTATACATAAGATATACGAGGTCGTATGACTTATTACCATTGATTAAGCTATTGAGCTAAGCATCTTAGTTAAGTAAAAAAGCACTAGTATAAGCTTATCTAATACATAGAGCTAATGGTTTTTGAGAATGAATGGAAACGTATCCCAGCTTAGTTCTAAGGAAAGAAAGTTGTACAACAAGAACATATTGGTTCTTATGTTGGTTTGGATTTTTATGCCTTGAATTTTTTGATGGAATCACCACTTCAAGATATTGAGTCTATCATCATCGAACTTGAAATTCCATGGATATGCCACTAGTATGTTAACCCTTCTTCACGGGAGTGTTAGGTCTGCATGTTGAATCTTCTACTTATGTAAAATTGTTGATAATTAATGTCAAATCATATAAAAATTGAGCTTATCTCATGGGTGTTGAGATAGTCATCACATGAATCTGAGTTTTTTCCTTCACACACATTATAATACTTCCATTATAAGATAGTTTGAGAGAAGGTAAAGGTCTTGTCCCAAGAGTTACATTCATTGTAGTCACAAAGACACCAAACCCATTCCATCATGAAGATATTATAGGTGTGCCAAGATTTTTATTGAGAGACCAAATAGGTTTTTCACCTCTAAGTGACAAAATATATGTTTGGTTTCAAATAGCAATACAGAATTCAAGCAAGAATTTGATGCACTAGACATGGACAGCCAAACACCTGAGAATGTGACTGTCGAAGATGAAAGTTACAGTGCTACTCCTTCAAATGTAGATGGTGAGTACCTTGTGAAGGAGTTACAATTCACAGAGACAATTGACTCTATGATTTCCCAAGTGGAAGAGAAAGCACTAGAAGAATATCCTTCATCTGCTACAAGATACTTCATTTTTTTTGGAGTTGATGCCTCCACCCTTCCAAAGAAATCAATAAGAGAGCTTCTCCCTAGTCCAACTATAGGTTTGTCAATTCTAGTAGCTGTTATTTATTTTGTTTCTGCCTCTAGGAGAAATTCTAAAATCTCTAGTGAAGTTGGAGGGAAATCAGTTAAAGCAATGAAAGAATGAGGAGACATTTACTACTACCCATACTCTAGGGTGTAGTTTATGTCATCCCCCCAAAATAGGATAGAGAAGCGAGTAAATTTCGGGCTTTCTCCACCTCGTATATAATTACTTGCTGCTCTATTTTCTAGGAGAGATGAGTAGCTCAGATAGAAGTATCATCAGTAGAGCGAGTGCATATGACAATATTTCTCGGACATATGAAAGGAGGTCAAGAAGAGGAAACAACATTCCCTCCCATCTCACAAACACTATATCCTCCCAAAAAAATTTATTGCCCCTCCATTGTTGACGACATAATCTGAAAATCTTCTAAAAATATGCCTGAAAACCTTCAAAAAATTCCTTGGGATGCCTTAGGTACCTTGGCTTGGGAGTCAGCTTAATTCAATGATCTAATTTTGCACCAGTGCTATATTATGGTAAGATGTTTTTAATTTTTCTTGATAACTATTGAATGAAATTTATGTATAACATATATTTGACAAAAGGTAAATCTTAAATGTTTTCAAGTTTTTGTTTATTTATTAGAATGGGTGGAAAAATTTTTTTTGGGGTAAAATTGAGGTGGTCTTCCACTTGATTTACCACTCCTCTTGCAATGGGAATGTATGAGTATGTGCCATTGGATTTCTTTGCAAAACGTGTATCATTTATCCTTCTCATTCTGAGTATATTCATACAATAAAACTAAAGTAAAGTTGGGTGCGAAATATAAAAACTTACTAATTTTTATGCATGCCTTGCTCAGCAAGATGAATTTCCAGAACAAGAAGTGCCCAAAACAAATTTATCTCTTCTCATCAAAAAATTTAGTGACCAATCAATGAATGAATGAAAATCACATTCCTTCTATAGGCATTTCCATTTGGGATTATTTCCCTTAGTGCTCAGATGACCTATCACATCACTTGTTGGATGATGTGAATCCTGGCATCCAAAATAGTAGTGGAGGATCCTTTCATTTGTCAAATGAAGCTTCTACCTTCCCAAATTCTCTTCCTTCATCTTGACATGACATTTTTCCTATAGGTACCAACTCCCTAAATGATCCTCTATCATCCCAACATGATGTCAATTTTGAAGCTACCACAATCTCCTTGGATTGCATCCTTTATGACTCCCTCCCATCTCACAAACACTCTATCCTCCAAAAAAAATTTATTCCCCCTCCATTGTTGGTGACATAATCTGAAAAACTTCTAAAATTATGCTTGAAAACCTTCTAAAAATTCCTTGGGATGCCTTAGGTACCTTGGCTTGGGAGTCAGCTTCCTTCAATGATCCAATTTTGTGGTAAGATGTTTTAATTTGGCTTTATAACTATTGAATGAAATTTACGTATAACATGTATTTGAAAAAAGGTAAATCTTAAATGTTTTCAAATTTTTGTTTGCTTATTAGAATGGGTGGTATTTTTTTTTTGGGTAAAATTGAGGTGGTCTTCCACTTGATTTACCACTCCTCTTGCAATGGGAATGTACAAGGATGTGCCATTGGATTTCTTTGCATAACATGTATCATTTATCCTTCTCATTCCTAGTGTATACATACAATAAAACTAAAGTAAAGGTGGGTGCGAAATATAATAACTTATTAATTTTTATGCATGCCTTGCTCACCAAGCTGAATTTCCAAAACAAGAAGTGCCCAAAACAAATTTATCTCCTCTCATCAAAAAATTTAGTGACCAATGAATGAATGAATGAAAATTCTACAGACATTTCCATTTGGGATTATTTCCCATAGTGCTCCGATGACCTATCACATCACTTGTTGGATGATGTGAATCCTGGCATACAAACTAGTAGTGGAGGATCCTTTCATTTGTCAAATCAAGCTTCTACCTCCCCAAATGCTCTCCTTCATCTTGACATGAAATTTTTCCTATAGGTACCAACTCCCTAAAGGATCCTCTATCATCCCAACATGATGTCAGTTTTGAAGCTACCACAATCTCCTTGGATTGCATCCTTTATGACTCCCTCACATCTCACAAACATTCTATCCTCCCAAAAAATGTTATTCCCCCTCCATTTCTGGCGACATAATATGGGTTTGTCACTATAACACGAAATCCACATTCCCTCACATCTGATTTCTTTTTGGTGTAGCCATCATCTGAACTACTAGAATGGTTTATTGGGAGTTTCCTTTAGTCAAAACTACTAAATGGATAATTCAGCAAATAAAAAATGAACCCTCTAGTGCAGTAGTATTTTGAACCACCTACCTTGGGACTAGAAGAAAGACAAAGGAAATGTCTTAAGAGGAAAATGGAGGGTCCCAACATTATCCTACCAGATATTAGACTTAATGACATACAACATATGGATGACTCCACTATTGTAGGTCAATCTTCCAACATAAGCTTTTTGATTGATTATACAAAGAAGTGGATGACAAAGAAGTTTATTTTAGTGCTAGGATACTCTCTACGTTTCCTTATAATTTCCATAAGATTGTATGCCTAGGTCACTTATTCAAGAGATGACACGAGAAAAATAGTGCACAAGCAATGGTTTTGGGGTAGTTAAGCCTTATACTTTCAGAGTTGGAGAATCAATTTGACAACCATTATAAGAAGTTATAGGTCATCCCCATTTTGATGCATATGACAGGACTTCCTATTCATCTCTATTTTATAAAAAAAATCAAAAGACAGGAAATAGTTTGGGGATTTTCTATGATGTGAACTTCTCAGTTCTAGTGAGCAGATATATGGCCATGGCCAAAACCCTGGTGGATCTAAACCTGGCGTAGGGAGTGGGAGACTTCATCACCATAAAATGAGAAAACTTAGCCTATTACCAACCACTTGACTATGAAGTTTTTCCATTTGAGAGTACGAAATGTAGGGTATATGGACATTTGGTTGTTAAATCACCACAATTTCTCTTCCGCTTTCCTTTACTATTATGATTACTTGTTTCCACGGACTCCATCTTTTTATTGTTCAAACCCGAGTCTGGCTACGAAAGAAAATGTTCTTCATAATATAATTTAAAAGACTCCCTATTATAGCCAGCGGAGATCAAACGCTCTATCTTAAAAGACGAGGATTTTTTTCAGAAACAACATTGCAGTGTTTCAAAGCTTGAAAATTATTTCCAGCTTTGTATTTGTGATAAGCAAGAGCCAATAAAATATCTTAGTCATCCTTTTAGATTCACATGTCACCATAATTTCTCTTCCTTTTAAAATATTTGGTAGAAAAGATAGTATGGAGGTTTATACAAGGCGAGGTTCTATGGGCCGAGATGACAAAAGGAAAAGTTATTGGAAAAGAACCAACAGACGAGATTTTTTTGCAAGGAAACAGAACCAACAGACGGGATTTGTAAAGAATCTTACTTGGTTCGCTAGATGATAACGTGGCTCAGTGTTGACAGCTCCGATCCAAACGACAACAGCTCCAGTCCAAACGACAACCCAAAAATAAATTGTTTAAACAACAGTGCAGAATGCCGAGAAAATTATGAAATTTGGGATTTTATTATAAGAATAAAACTCTTGGACGAGAGTTAAAAAAAGCTCATTCGAGAGTTGTTTTTAACTCTCGTCTGAGAGTCTTCCTGAGAGTTTATTTCAACACAACTCTCAGACGAGAAAATACCTAACTCTCGTCTGAGAGAATTTTGACCTCGGTTAAACCTAATCAAACTCTCGGCCAAAATATTAAAAATCTCTCAAACGAGATTTTTAAAAACTCTCGGTCGAGAAATAGAGTTGACTATTTTCTCGGACAAGAAATTAAAAATTTCACCCAAATTCTAGCCCTCCGCCAAAAAGTGTTTCCCAACTTTGGGATTTCACCCAAAGGTCATACCCCTTGTGATTTGGTGTATGGGAAGTAGGTCTTGTTGCCAATCTAATTCCAGATTAAAACTTCTAAAACTACAGTCTAATTGGGTTTGGATCTCTAGGAAGCATAGTAGAAACACCTTTTGCAGTTAAATGAACTTGAATAAATAAGAAGGCATGTTGTGCAGCATATTATTACGATACAACAACAATGTAGTAAATGGCATGACAGGTTGATCCAGAAAAATAATTCCAACTAGGTAATTGGGTGCTCCTCTATGATTGAATTTTAAACATTTTAAGGGGAAGCTTTGTACACGTTGGTTGGTGCCATATGAAGTACTCATAGTTTTCAAAAATGGAGAAGTGAAGATTTAAACCATTGATGGACAGGGAGTTATTTTATTGGTGAATGGGCATAGGCTTAAAGTATATTTTCAACCCACCACTAAGGAAGATTTCATACAACAATTTCAATAACAGTTAGATTTAAAGATGGTAGGAAAGGATGGTACTTAGAGTGCCAGCCTACTCTAAGTAATTTTTGATTTTCTATTTTTCTAATAAAAACAGAAAAAAATATACCAGACATTATATATATATATATCATCTTGTTGGCGCAATCATGTGAGGGTCTTCTTGAAAACCAGCTTGTTGGCGGGAATATTATTTTTGGAAAGAAAATGGGATGCTACTTGATTTTGATATATAGCTAACCTTTCACAGAGAAGAAGTTGGTTTCCACAAGGACTTTTGGTGGTAGTAGGAAGGCCAAAAGAAACTCAACCCCTACCAATTTTAGGGCAAATGGCATGATCAATTCTATGCAAGTAGCACAACATTCCCATTGTAGTTAGTTGACTCCTTTTACAGGGAATAAGATTAGTTGACAGAGACATCGACCATTTGGTGTAGATATTTGTTTTTTTCACTTTTCTTGAATTCCCTCTATTTTTATCTCTATCCTTATGCAATAATATTCCCCCCTTATTCTTCAATTCATTTTCCCTATTTCTTTCTCCTCCCTCTTTTTACCCTTAAATTTTTCCCTTTATCCCGTTTTCCTACATCCTTCTTGGTAATTTTCCTTTTTCTGATTTTCCATCATAATTTTCCTTCCCTTTATTTATAAATATCTATGTCCCACTTCTTTCTTTCCCCCTCATATTTTTCAGGTTCTGATAATTTTTGAAAGTCTTATCTATTCAAAACTGAAAACATGGTGACACCTGGAACTAGTGATGAATAACTCTTTAAAAATTGCAATCTGTTTGTATACAATCCAGGTTGATTTAAAAAAAAAAGAAAGGAAACTTGGTTGGTTACTACATAACAAGAATTTTTATTTTTTATAGAGTATGGGAACCCATTTGTAAAATACAGGAAGCTCTTCGTTGTAGTCCAGGTATCCTACTGTAGTGTGGAAATTTTAATCACAAATATTTTCAACAAACACACAAGGACGTATTGTAAATTGATTATGAATTTCTTTTTTGAGTTCGGTTATTTTAAAATACATATATTGTTGTGTGTAAAAATGATGGTCTTTGTACCTATAGTTGCATGTGTGACATTATTGTTAAAGCCTAAAAGGAAACATGACTAAAGTATGAGAATTAATGTTAGATATAGGCAGCCTTATCATAAATGAGAAACTACCATTCATATAATGTCATGATGAGGGATGAATTCCTGCATGAAGGTCATTTCCCTCCTTGTCATCATATATAAATTTCTGCCACCATTAAATTGATTTTTTTCTCCACCACGTGTAATCTGACCGTTTTTACCACCCATCCCTTCAAATTGTAACTGATATAATCGCTGCTTCCAATCATAATTACCTTACCTGTCTTAAAGATCATGTCGAATTTGTCATCCTCTTAACCATATTTTGTACTGATAGGAAGAAAATTACTTTGATTGGTGATTTAAAGTTTGAAAAATATGGTGTCAGTCCATGAATTAGGAAGGTAAATGAAATAAAATTTTAATTAACATTCGATGCGGGAATTGTGTGACAATAAAACTAATTATTCCTGCACTTCCCAAGCTTCAAGGTTTGATGTTGTGAGGATATTTTTTTGAAAGTTTTCCTTTGAATTTTCGAGTAAACTGGAGGATTGTAAGTAGTGATAGTCTCTTGGATTTTATGGTGTCGATGAGAATTGAACCATGGTCTATCAAGGAAATGGAGGGAAGAATGGAGTATGAGAGTAGTTTTCCTATCCTGCAAGAAGCCAATTTTCTTTCCTTCCTCTATAAATTTGATGGCTATGATTCCACCATCGCCCAAGAATTTGGATGAATTTTTGATGGAAAATAAGCCATTGTAGGTTCATTGACATTTCAGGTGACAGAGAAATCTATCTCGTAGGCTAGCGAGCTTCCTGTTACAGGAGAGAAACAGTTCAAAAAATGTGAGATGGAGAAAGGTGAATGGTGCAAGTTCCTAAAAAAGGTTTATTATGTGGTCAGTTGGAAGATAGGTGTGCAGAGAAGTGAAATAATTGAGAAGTGTTGACACCTGATATACAACTTATAGAAGTTTCTTACATGCGAAGAAATATATTCCTTAACCTACTTGTACCACATCTAGCTACGTATGCACTTTGAATCTGGAAAGTTAGTCAATTTTCCTTATTTCCTGTTAAAAATTTTAGATACGATGTATAAAAGTATGAATAGTATCTGGGAGGACCAAATAGGTTTTAAACTTTGTCATTATGGATTGATTAAAATATTAGTTAAGAAAATCTAGAAAACATGGAAACTACTTGGAAAGGGTTTTTGAAAATCATAACAAATTGGAAGTGCTGTGAAAACTACTTGTATCAAGAGCCAACAGGGGAAGAAGAATAAGGATACTACAAAATCCAAGGATGAACAAAATAAAAAAAAGAATCAGGGAGCGATTGTGGTAAGAAACCTAAAACTAGTAATTTTCAATCAACTAAGTAGAAGATGAAGAAGAGTGTGAAGGATAAGGTCGAGGTACTAGGACGATCCCGAAGGATTACACGAGGGTTATTAAAGGTTAATTGTGCTTATTTTAGCAATAAGATATTTAAAATAGCTATTGTTTCATAATTTTATGTTATTGAAGTCTCTGAGTCTTCTCGGAGCGATGGTGCCACCCTTGAAAATGCTTCATTGGACATTCTTATGGAAAACATGTCACTACAGGATAACCTCTCCCTTCTCACAAGTGTAGAAGAATTATGTACCTCGATTATGATTCAATGATATAGGGAAGATGAGGACGATGTCCCTATAGCATCCTTGATGAAGAGGGTTAAGATGCAGAAGGTGACCCATAAGTAGGAGGTTGAACAAGAACTAACTAAGGAATAGACAAAAGAGAAGCATGAGGATAATGTTCCTCTAGCATCCTTGATGAATAAAGGTAAGAAAAATAAGGTGACTCATGGGAAAAAGGGAGAACAAGAAGAAACTCAGGTGCATAAGAAGGAAGAGAAACATGAGGATGATGTTCCTCATACATTTGTAACAAATGAAGTAAAAGTGCATAAAGAGGAAAAAGGCAAAGAGGAAGTGAAAGAATATTCCCCTTGGAGGAAATTGAGTCAGAATCAAGGTCTGAAATAATAGGCTTATGAGCTTGAAGTTATGAACATGTGTATAGAAGACCATAACACATTATTAAAGACTAGGAACAGGGAATTGTCAGTGACAGTGTCTGAATTGAAGAAATGGGTAAGGAAGTGGAGGTTTCACATGGCCCACCTAATATTTCATGTTAATAATTTGGTAAAGCACGTGAAAAATGCTCGAGTGAATAAATTAAAAGAAAATGGATCATGGATTAACATTCAGATTTATAAATGAGGAGGAATATTTTACTTTTTTTTGTAGAGATCAGTGGTTTTGTGAGGACACACAACAAGATGAGGTTAGGGAAATGCTAGTAGTTTAAATTGCCTTATTTTCCCCCCAAATTACCTTATCATAGCCATTGTTTTACAACCTAGATAAGGCCTCTCTACATGCATTTCTGGTTTCTCTTAATGAATTTTTTGGAAAATGGATATGTTTTCTTATTTTAATTAAAAGGTCAAATAAGTCTATATTTTTCCATGTAACTTATCAATTATATTACCATATGTCTTCGCAATGAATGATCACTCATTCAAATTCAAAGATGGTTGTGGTACAGGATCTCGATATTCCTGTGATTCCCTCGGTTCTTGCACCATATATGGATGGTCAATTCATTCAAGAAGATTAACTTAGAGTCAATCATAGCCATTACAAGAAATGGTGCACACATACTTCAGAATACTTGTTCTCATTTTCTTGTAAAAGCTTTGAAGTGTTGAAGGTTTCCTAAAGATAGGGATCGGTTACAAACATCTACATATTTTGAATATTTGCTCGACATGGACGAGAGTCCATGTGTTATGTATAAATCATAGTTTGATCAAAATATAGGATAAAGATACTTTGGGAAACATTTTATTTTGTACTATGAGAATTCGTATCGCCACAATCCCTCCGGGGGTTGGATTTTTCACTCTATATCATGTATTAAGTAGATACCTTTATCATTTTAATAAAAGGGGAAATGCGAGGTTCATGCAATTATTGTGTCTATTTCCTATAATGTTAATATTTCTCTCATAGATTAAGTGTTTCCTTAAAGGGAAGCGAGATGGTTGGCAAAGGCCCATCCAACCCATCTTGTTCTCCCATTTCTATTATATTTTGTGTTAATTATAGGAAGTGATTAGTGTGTAGTCTTCTTATGAATTATCTGTGTGAGTGATTGAATGAGATCTTATGTATTTATTTTCCTTTACAATAGTATTCTCAGATCTGAGGTTTTGTGTGCTAAAGTGTGTTTATTTCCTTTATAATGAAAGAATTTCTTTGTGTTTATTTTTAAGCACAACAAGAATTGTGGTATGGGAAGCTTTCCTTTAAATCATCTTTTTGTTAAAGATAAGGGTTTGCAGGATTTCATCTCTTTTTACCTTGCTTAACGATTAGCATTGATCTCGTTTAAAATTTGTTTATTTGCAGTAGGAAAGGAATAACCCCTCGTTCTAATAAATGCATATTGTAAATGTGTAAGGAAGTTGATTCATATGTGGATATTGTTAGATCTAAATCATGCTCCTGGTTTCATTGAAAATTTATTCATTTAAACCTTTTTAGTATGTGAACTGAATATCACTGTTGTTGAGATCAGAGATTAGTTGAATATTTTTGTCTGAAACAATTTCCTTTTCAAACACAGAAGTTTACTTGAGACATAATGTCAAATAGTTTAGAAGGGGATATAAGAAAAATATGTTTAAGGTGGTTTCTCTAAGCACAAGAGTATAGTATTCGAATGTGATTTGATAAAATTCCATTTAAGTTTGCAATTTATGTTTTGAACAAGCATGTGATGGTTTGGGAATTTTTATCTTCATTTAAATTAAAGTTTCGTTTTCGCACCTTTTGATTTCAAGCTTGATATCACAATATTCTCTGATTGGCTAAGAAATATAATATTTTTTAGTGAGGAAACAAATTCATTACAGCACGACAACACAGTCATTCTCGTGCAAGAACATAATCATTACAGTACAGGAGAAAATCCATTCTAGTGCAAGGACAACGTCATGTTGTTCAGTGGATGTCATTAATGTCAACCCAAGTAGCACCAAGGGCTACCCCATTCTTGCAAGGTCATCATGGAATTTTCATTGTAACTTTTTTTCTACGAAGAATCAAAAGCCAAAATGTTTATGAGGTGAATTAGAAATCCCGAGGAAGCTCCTATAAAATTTCAGATCAAGGTAGGTGCACAACATTTTCTAAGATAGGATATGTGGAAGCTAGTGTTTTTGTAGGCTCCTAAACTTCATCCCAAAGAATTTACCTTGGGAAAATCATCATAACTCTCTCTATGAGTATCAGATTAGAATTCTGTAAAAAGTGGCGAATAGTGCACAGACTTTAGTTTTCTATGTATCAATTTTAGATTGGAATGAAGAAAAAATGACATGTGGAATACAGTACAAGTTCTCTCTACTGAACCAATCCATAATTAGGGCATTGTGAGATATTGGACATAACTCTCTCTTGAAGAATCCAAATTAGGTTAGACCTATGGAATTGAAAAGAATAGTCAGAGGAAAAATACAGGGCCCAAAATCAGATATCAGGGATCTGAAATAATAGAGATACACGAGATTCAATATCGATCTTCTAGAAGGCAAGAAAAATCTAGATCATGTGTTGTCAAGGGCTGTAATGAAATAGAATTTCTAGGGCAACAAAGAAAAGCAAGGTGCAGAAGAGGGTAGCATGACAAGAGCAGCAATCAAGGTGTAGAACAATAGCAATAATTTCACCACATGAAGTCTTCAAGTGGGCAACACTGCATACAGTCATCGTAAAGGTATCATTGTACTAAGTCATTGTAAATGCATCATTGTAAAAATTGTACAAGTGTTTATCTACCAAGAGTTGAAGAGGCAATGTCAGGAGGTCTAGGATCATCATTAGGTGGGTGTGTCATAGTTGGGGTTATAGTCTAGTGTGTCTTCTTCTTCTACATCATTCTATATCATTGTAAGGTGGACCATTTTCCTTGGTACGAGAGTCCATTCATTTTTAATTCATCTATAGGGTGGTAGGGTGGTGCTAGGATGGTGCATGAAGTCACCAACATGTTCAGGATTGTGAAAACTTTGGGGTGGTAGGGTGGTGCTAGGGTGAGTTGTAGCTCATTGGGTGTTGGTGCATCTGTTTAGTTGACTACTGAAGAATCCCGGGCGTTGGAGCATCCATCTAGTGGGAGATAGAGACGAATGATTTTCTAGATTCTAGGAAGTTGGAGCTTTATTTTGAATTGGATTTGAATATTAAAGAATTATTAGAAAATAATTTAGGTGGTTTTTGTCCCAGAGAGGGTTTCCACCTTAAAATATGTGTTCATTTGTGTTCCTTTTGTTTACTGCTATCATTGGACAAACAGTGATAATAATTGAAGGTTAAATACTTCTCTGAAATATCAATAATATTATTAATTGAAAGGAATATTGATTCACCCCTGTTCATAGTA
Source organism: Pinus albicaulis (assembly GCA_034641835.2). Taxonomy (NCBI): domain Eukaryota; kingdom Viridiplantae; phylum Streptophyta; class Pinopsida; order Pinales; family Pinaceae; genus Pinus; species Pinus albicaulis. The sequence continues at coordinate 1,573,443,522 of CM076575.1, read as the reverse complement.
TTTTCAACAATTGGTATTAGAGCTTGGTTCCTTTGATAACAGTTTAACAGCTAGAAGGAGGTCATGGAGCATACCAAGAATGGTGTACCTCTGTTCAATGAAAATAATTATGCACTTTGGAAAGGAATAATGGAGGTCTATCTCTTGGCGCAAGGTTACAATGTATGGGACACTGTTCAAAATGGATTTACACCAACCACGGATGAACAAGGTAAGAAGAATTTGGTAAATGATGCAAAAGAAAAGAATGTTATTATCAGTTGAATTATTGAATATGCTTATCATAAGGTTTTGGGTTGTAAAACCGCCATAAATGTATGTGACAAGCTTTAGAATATATATGCAGGTGACTCAAATGTCAAAAAAGCAAAGCTTCAAATATATAGAGGAAAATTTGAGCAACTCAGAATGAAAGAAGATGGCAACATTGCAACATACTTCCAATACGTTGATGAAATAACTAACACTCTGGAAGGATTGGGAGAGCTTGTTGGTGAGAATACTATTATACGAAAGATTCTTAGAACGTTTCTAGGGAGATTTAACCTAAAGATATCAGTCTTAGAATATAGTGCAAATATGGAAAAACTCAGCAAAGAGGAATTACATGGAGTTCTCATGGCTTATGAAATGAGACTTGATGAAGAAGAGGGTACTTTGCATCTAGAAACTGTGTTTGTTGCATCTAAGAAAACCAATAAGGAAAAACAACCTTCAATTGAAAATACATGCACTTGCAAGTGTGAAGAAAATGGAGATGTTGAAGAAGTTCTTTCAGATGAATAATATGCTTACTTTATGAGAAAAATAAAAATTGTTAAGGAAAAATTAAAATTTAAACTTCCATTTATATGTTTCAGTTGTGGTGAGGTTGGGCATTTCGCAAAAAAATTTCTGAACAGAATTGATGGCAACTCAAAAATAAAGGCTTTAATAAATTCAACAAGAAAGGATCCAAAAGGAACATTCTCTCTAAATAAGATAGCTCATCATCCGATGAAGACAGTTATAGCAAAGAAGAAGCGAATGAGAGAGTATTTTTTATGGCCAAGGTATCAAACAATGAATAAGAAAGGTTGACCATAGAATACTTTTCTAAGGAGTCAATCAAGCTTATAAAAGAGCTCAAGGTTGAGAAGATCTATTCCAATACTCTTGAAGAAAAAGCTTAAGGTCTCAAATTGAAGTTGAAGAAAACAAATATATTTAAGAGTCACTTCAAAATGAGTTGGAAGAAAGCCACTAAGAAAGGGAAGCATTAGAAGCTGAATTAGTCTCATTGTGTAAGGAAGTGAAGAAGGGAAAAACTATCAAAAACTATGCCAACAGCTCAAGGGAATTGGAAGAACTCATCAACAATCAACGATCTTACAATGACAGACCTGGCCTCGATTATAAATAAGAAGAAAAAATACCTTCTACAACAAAATAAAATGAACCTATGAGAGATCTGACATGCATATAGGCTTCACTGGACAAGATTCACAAGAAAAATGTTGGAAAACAATTCCTTGACGAAGATTTCCATCTAGGTACCAGCATATTTTTTATGGCTATTGTTATTCATGTGGAAAATTTGGTCATAAAGCTGTAGAATGTTGCACGTACCATAGGAAACAATACAATTCCAAGAGATCTATCAAATATGAACATCCCAGGGCTCAGTGAAACATCAATATATTTGAACAGTTAATAAATAATATTGAATGTTACAAATGTCAAAACTTTGGACACATAGCGAGAGACTACAGACTTGAAAATCCTCTTGAAGAATCTTCGAAGCCACAGAATGAACGAACATGGAATAAGAAGAAGACTGATAATTGTGCTCTCACTCTCAAGGCTCAAAACAACAAATATATTTGGTATGTTGATAGCGATTCTCAACGAATATGACTGGAGATAGAAAAAAAAAATTATCTCTGAAAGAGAAGAAGGATGGAACCGTGTTCTTTGGAAATGATGGATCTTCAAATGTTATAGGATCAGCCATCACTATCGGAAGTAAATATTATCTAGCCAAGAATGTTCTATTGGTTGAAAACATGAATCACAATCTACTCAGTGTTGGAAAAATGTGTGATCACGAACACACAATACTATTCAACTCCACAAAATGTGAAATTTGGAAAGGAAGGTATGGTGAAATTTTGGCTACAACAAGTCCAGCTCCAAACAACATATATGTTCTAGATGAAGCAACTAAAACGTGTCTTCTAGATAAAGAGGATGATATAACTTCGCTACAAATATGGAAAGTGATTTCAAGATGTCTTTACTTGTTGAGCTGACATACTTCTTAGGGCTTCAAATATCTCAGCAATAGAAAGGAATATTTATATGTCAATCCAAGTACATCAAGGAAATGCTCAAGAAATTCAAAATGGAAGATTGCAAACCCATCCTTACTCTGATGGTAACAGGTTGCAAATTGAGCATAGACCACTCATATAAGGATGTGGATCAAAGGTTGTACAGATATATGATTGGTAGTCTTCTATATGTAATAGCCTCCTGGCCAGATGTTATGCAAGCAATTGGAAAAGTAGCGAGATTCAAAGCAGCACCAAAAGAATCACATTTTATTGTTGTTAAAAGAATTATTCGATATCTAAAGGGAACAAAATAATATGGCTTGTCGTATCCCAAGGGTAACAATCTCATTATTCAAGCCTTTACAGATGCAGATTCGCGAGGAAACGTTGATGATCATAAGAGTACTCATGAAGCATTTGAATATCAGTGCCAGAAGCTTGGGATTATCCCAATTTCTCATTATATTTTCCTTATTCAGAATATAAAGGGGGATTGGAAGTGTGTACAGGTCCGCAGGATGGTTGTGTGTCAGGGGGAGTTACCCTTTTCCATTGATGACAAAGGGGGAGAGAATGTTGTAGGAAGAGACGTCATGATTTCAAGGGGAGTACTTGTGTTTCCATCAATGCTAAAGGGGGAGATTGTTGATCAATGGTTGTCATCGATGTCAACCCAAGCAGCACCAGGGGCTACCCCATTCTTGCAAGCTCATCGTGGAATTTTCACTATAACTTTTTTTCTACGAGGGTCAGAAGCTGAAATTTTTATGAGGTGAATATAAAATTCTTAGGAAGCTCCTGTAAAAATTTGAGATCAAGGTGCACAATATTTTTAGAGATATGACCTATGCAAGTCAGTGTTTTTTAAGGCTCCTGAACTTCATCTTAAGGAAGTGACCTTCGGAAAATCATCATAACTCTCTCTCTGATTATCGGATTGGAATCTTGTAAAAATTGGCAGATAGTGCACATATATTTTTTTCTTTGTATCAAGTTTAGAGCTGAATGAAGAAACAGTGACACATGGAATGTCATACAAGTTTTCTCTGCTGAACAAGTCCATAATTAGGGAATTGTGAGAGATTGGACATAACTCTCTCTTGAAGAATCCAAATTAGGTCAGACCTATAGCATTGGAAATAAGACTTAGAGGACTACTACAAGGCCAAAAATCACATATTGGGGATTTGAAATAATAGAGATACACCAGATTCAATATCGAGCTCCTAGAAGGCAAGAAAAAGCTAGATCATGTGTTGTCAAGGGCTATAAAGGACCAAACTTTCTAGGGTAGAAAATCAAAGCAAGGTGTAGGAGAGGGTATCATCACAAGAGCAGCAATGAAGGTGCAGAATAGCAGGAAGAAGTTCACCACATGAGGTCTTCAAGTGGGCATCACTGCATACAGTCATCGTAAAGGTATCATTGTACTAAGTCATTGTAAATGCACCATCGTAAAAATTGTACAAGTGTCTATCTGCCAAGAGTTGAAGAGGCAGTGTTGGGAGGTCTAGGATCATCATTAGGTGGGTGTGTCATAGTTGGGGTTATGGTCTAGTGTGTCTTCTTCTTCTACATCATTCTATATCATTGTAAAGTGGACCATTTTCCATGGTACAAGAGTCCATACTTGTTTTATTCTTCTATAGGGTGGTAGGGTGGTGCTAGGCTAGTACGTGTAGTCACCAAAAGGTTCAAGCTTGTGAAAAAATTAGGGTGGTATGGTGGTGCTAGGGTGAGTTGTAGCTCATTCAGTTTTGGGGCATCCGTTCAGTTGAATACTGAAGAATATCGGGCATTGGAGCGTCCATCCAGCGGGAGTTGGAGAAGAATGCTTTTCTAGATTCTAGGAAGTTGGAGCTTTATTTTCAATTCGAGTTGAATATTAAAGAATTATTAGAAAATCATTCAAGTGGTTTTTTCTAGGGAGAGGGTTTTCACCTTAAAACCTATGTGCATTTGTGTTGCTTTTGTTTACTGCTATCATTGTACAAACACTGATAATAATTGAAGATTAACTAATGCTTTGAAATATTAATAATAATACTAATTGAAAGGAATACTGATTCACCCCCCCCCCTCTCAGTATTTTCAACGTGACATTATAATACAAAAATGAATTTATCTGTTTTCCTAGTACATGAATTGAAGTATAGGAATAGATTTACTTCAAGAATCTTTTGAGCTTTGCAGTTGATTTATTTTGACTTGATTGAGTGGCATGAATTCTGAGTTCATTTATTTTTTAAGTATTTTTCTGGCAAAGAATTTTATTTTTATTTTCTGAGTGAGAATTCAGTTTCCATAGTGGTGTGGTGTCATTGTGTCCACAAGTGCAGGAAAAGGATTAGAAGGCTTTCCTTAAATTTTTTGTTTCACAATCTGAATGGTTTAATTGTAGGGATAGAAGTAGGACATGGAGACTAAACCCATAATCTTTGGCATTACTTGTGCTATGCCTCAAAGCTTACGTAGCCCTGGTTTGACAATGAAGTGTTGAGGAATTTAATTGCATTTCTGACACCTAATAAAATATTATTGTTTAGTTATGTAACAATAAAATAATTTTCTTCTTATAAATTAATTTCCAGGGCTAGAACCCAAATATCATGAAACATTATTACAAAATAATTATTTCTGGAAATACTCAAATAATATCCATATAATGTATTGTACAAAAAAATTATGGGACAACCATATCTTTGGTAAACCCTCAGGCCCTATTTGGGGATTCATAACACTAAAATACTAAATAAAAATTACAATTATGTTGAATGGAAAACCATAATGTAGGGACCCTCAAAGTCTAATAAAAACCCTTATATATACTTATACAAAAAAAATCCATGGCCTTCATATTTATTTGGTTTTCCATATAGAGGAAATAGCTTAAAACTAGAACAAGGGCTAACTATCAATCAAATGACCTAGTGTAAAGCAAACATCACGACACATCTAGGGTAATTGCAAGGTACCTCAATACCTAAACCCTGAAATAAATCTAGAGATAAATAATAACTTGAAACCATCACAAAGAAATCCAAACAAATAAAGAAAACTTTCAAAACACCATCTAGCAAGCTTTGATAAAGCTTGAGGCTTGCCAGGTATACCAATGAAGAAATTGAAGAGGGTTAGTAATATTTCTAACAACTCAAAAAAAATTTAAGGAAAACATTTCTAGTATAATAGGGTTTAAAATTTATAGTTGTGAAGAACAAAGGAGAGGCATTGTTTTCCTACAAGTAAAAAAAGAAAAAATCAATGGTTAGAAGCCGTATCAGGAATTGAAAGAAAAACCATGAGGAATTCCAATGGTAAAGATAGGGTCTCTAAAGAAAAAAATTACCTCAAGAAGGTTTCCATAAAAGTCTATTTGGAGCAACCAGAGTGAAATAAAAAAATCTAGAGAAGTCAATGCCATGATAAGGGAAAAACCATTATCTTAAAAAAAAATTGTGATCTATGTCAAGAAACAATTGGAGAAAGATATGAGAGTTGTCATAAAAATAACACTACAATTGCTAAATACCGAAACAAAACTAGTACATTTGACGGAAATTTCAACACTTTAGTTTCGACACTTTTGTCGTATTGTCGGAAATTTCCCCAATTTCTATCAATTTTTCAAATCCCGCCAAAAATCGTCGCTATACCGATAGTTAGGGACATCGTCGCTTTTTTGACGTTTATGTTTGTTGTCAGAAATGCGACGTTTTAAACTCTTGTTCAGTCTTACAAGGTTTATGGGACGAAACTTTGTAATTGCGATGTCTCTTACACATTCGTCGATATTGAAACGCTTGGGAGAAAACGTTGGAAACACGACGTTTCTCAAATAAACATCAGTCTTGTGATGTTTTGATGCCAAATGTCGCAAGACCGACGTTTATTTGAAAAAATTCGCTTTTTCGATGTGTTTTCCAAAGCATCACAATACTGAAATAAAAAGTGTACTTTTATTTCACCTCAACCAATAATTAACTTCAACTTTATGTGTTCTTGTTGATAGTATATCATAAGCTTCATAATTTTTTCTTGGTTATAACAAATGAAATATGAAAAGGATATTAAGAAGAATCTTAGTTTTGTAGATATTTTGCATTTTTATAAAATTGATCCAAATATATTATTATTGACGTTGTTTTGTAACATTGATAAATTGACCAATTTATTAACCATATATTTATATCAAAGATACTTATTTTAGATATTAACATGACGAGAATCAACATGAAATATCAACCATATTTTTCGATGAAAGACACAAAAATTTCAAGTAAAAATAGTTTGATAACCCAAATGAAACATGTATAATAAAAAAATGATATATACTTCACAAAGTTTCTGATATATATTCACAAATATATCCTCCATATATATACGGGTCTATGTCTTGTACTTGAATCAAGATTGAAGATCCAACCTTTACGAATAATATTAACATCATATCAAACATCATGGCTTCGATGTTGAATTCCTTATATACAATGAAATGCTCTTTTTTTAACGATTTAAACATTTCTAATATCATGTTCTATATCTATAGTATGCACATGTGAGACGCAACTGCTACCTTTATCCCTTCCCATATATATATATATATATATATATATATATCTGTGTGTGTGTGTGTGTGTGTGTGTGTGTGTGTGTGTATGTATGTATGTATATCTATGTATATATACATAGATATACATACATATACACACACACACACATATATATATATATATATATATATATATATATATATATATATATATATATATATATCCATTTCTTTTTCCCCACATGGATTTTTATTCTTCAGGGATGCTCATATAGAGAGGAGAGGTAGATAAATAAGGTCTGAATGTGAGGTGTTTGACCAGGCATTTCATGTGAGGTCGCCTGACCGGGCACGTTTAGTTCGAGCCGTTTCATTCGAGGGTGCCTATATCAGTTTTTCTAAGTTGTGACCGCTCCGGTGCCTTGTGCACATTTGAGCATCCCGTTTGTTGTTTTCTCGCTTCTGGCGTATTCGTTCGGTCGGGTGCGTCGTGTTGCGGCATGTGAGGTCATCCGACCGGGCGCATTTCGGTCAGGTTGTTTTGTTTGCGGGTGCCCATATCATTTTTTCTAAGTTGTGACCGCCCGGGTGCCTTGTGCATGTTCGGGCGGCCCATTTTCCATTTAATGCTCACTTGTGGCATCATTCAGTCGGTCGCGCTGTGTGAGGTCGCCCGACCAGGCGTGTTCGGTTTGGGCCATTTCATTCAAGGGTGCCCACATCATTTTTTCTAAGTTGTTACTACCTGGGTGCCTTGTGCACATTTAGGTGGCCCATTTTCTATTTTCTCCCTTGTGGCATCATTCGGTTGGGTGCGTTATGTCACGCTGTGCGAGGTTTCCCGACCGGGCACATTCGGGTCGAGTCGTTTCGTTCGAGGGCACCCGTATCAGTTTTGGTAAGTTGTGACAGCCCGGGTGCCTTGTGCACATTTGGGTGGTCTGTTTTCCATTTGTTCCCTTATGGCATTGTTTAGTCAGGCGCGTCGTGATGTGCCGTGGGAGGTTTCCCGACCGAGAATGTTCGGGTCGAGCTGTTTCGTTCGAGGGTGCCCATATCAGTTTTGCTAAGTTGTAACTACCCGGATGCCTTGTGCACGTTTGGGCGGCCCATTTTCCATTTTCTCCCAGCTCGTGGCATCGTTCGGTTGGGCGCGCCGTGTCGCACCGTGTCAGGTCACCCAATCTGGAGCGTTCATTTCGGGTTGTTTCATTCGAGGGCGCCTGTATTGGTTTTGCTAAGTTGTGACCACCTAGGTGTCTTTTCCACATTCGAGAAACCTATTTTCCATTTTCTCCCTTGTGGCATCATTTGGTCGGGCACGCTGTGTCGTGCCGTGTGAGGTTACCCAACTGGGCATGTTCGGGTCAGGCCATTTCATTCGAGGGTGGCCATATTAGTTTTGCTAAGTTGTGACCACCTGACTACCTTGTGCATGTTCGAGCGATCCGTTTGTCATTTTCTCCCTTATGGCATCGTTCGGTCAGGCGCGGCGTGTCGCGTCATATGAGGTCACCCGACTGGGCATGTTCGAGTCGGGTCGTTTCATTCAAAGGCGCCTGTATCAGTTTTGCTAAGTTTTGACCGCATGGGTTCCTTATGCACATTTGGGTGGCCTGTTTTCCATTTTCTCCCTTGTGGCATCATTCGGTTGGGCACGCCATGTCCCGCCGTGTTACGTTGCTTGACCGGGTGTGTTCAGGTCAGGACGTTTCATTCGAGGGTGCCCGTATCTGTTTTGCTAAGTTATGACCTCTCGGGTGCCTTCTGCACGTTCGAGCAGCCTGTTTTCCATTTTCTCCCTTGTGGCATCATTCGGTCGAGCGCACCATGTTGCGTCATGCGAGGTCGCCCGACCAGGCGCAATCGGGTCGGGTTGTTTTATTCGAGGGCACCCGTATCAATTTTGCTAAGTTGTGAATGCATGGGTGCCTTGTGCACGTTCGAGTGGCCCGTTTGCCATTTTCTTCCTTGTGGCATCGTTCGGTCAGGTGCACCGTGTCGCGCCATGGGAGGTCGCTCGACCGGGTACATTAGGGTCAGGTCATTTCATTTGAGGGTGTCCGTATCAGTTTTGCTAAGTTGTGACCACCAGAGTGCCTTGTGTACATTTGGGCAACCCCTTTTCTGTTTGCTCCTATCTTTTGGCATCATTCGGTCGGGCGCGCCGTGTCGCGTCGTGTGAGGTCGCCCGACTGGGCGCATTCGGTTTGGGTCATTTTGTTCGAGGGCGCCTGTATTACTTTTTCTAATTTGTGACCACTTGGGTGCCTCGTGCACATTCGAGCAACCCGTTTTCCGTTTGATCCCATGTGGCATCATTCGGTCGGGCGCGCCGTGTCGCGTCATGCGTGGTCGCCTGACTGGGCATGTTTGGGTTGGGTCGTTTCGTTCGACGCCTATATCATTTTTGCTAAGTTGTGACCGCCTAGGTGCCTTGTGCATGTTTGGGCATCCCGTTTGTCATTTTCTCCCTTGTGACATCATTCGGTCGGGCGCATCATGTCGCACCGTGCGAGGTCACTCAACTGGGCCCATTCGGGTCGGGTCATTTCGTTCGAGGGTGCCCGTATCAGTTTTGCAAAGTTATGACTGGCCGGGTGCCTTGTGCACATTCGGGTAGCCCGTTTGCTGTTTTCTCCCTTGTGGCATCATTCGGTCAGGCACGCCGTGTCTCTCCGTGCAAGGTCACCCGACCAGGTTCATTTGGGTTGGACCATTTCATTCGAGGGAGCCTGTATCAGTTTTTCTAAGTAGTGACCGTTTCAGTGCCTTGTGCACATTTGGGTGGCCTATTTACCATTTTCTCCCTTATGGCATTGTTCGTTCATTTAGCTATCCCTTTCTGGTCGGGGGTAGGGGTTGGCTTTTCATGTGAAAGGTGGGTTGGTAATTGAGTTGTTTTTTTTGGGTGTGCATGAAGAATGGCATTGGGTCATTTTTAGCGTCATTGATTTTCTTCTCTCCATCTCTGCTCGATAGCATATGAACGGTAATGTTGGCCATGGTCATCTTGGGAGGCATGTTTGAACAATCTCCCCCATCTGCTTTGTTTTCTCGGGTCGGGTTGTTTCGTTCGAACGCGTTTCCTTGAGCGCCATCAGTACACGGTTATGGTTTCTGGACTAGTCACCAGGTGCAGTTTGTTTATTTAGACTTCATCAGATGGCCATTCTCTGGACTTAAATTGTATGACAACACTGTGGCTGAGTTTGAAATTGGAGATTGAACATACATTTGGTTTGATTGTAATAGAAATTTTCATCAATAAATGTAAAGCAATGGCTAACAAATACTATAAATTAATAAATAAAGAAGACATGGAAATAAGCAACAATACTTACAAAATTGTTACATTGAGACACAAAGAATAAGCAACTAATTTAACCCCTAAACCATAAACCTCTAAACCCTTAACCCCTAACCCATTTAACCCCTAAACCCTTAGTAAACCCCTAACCCATTGAACCCCCTAAACTCTAAACCTATAAACCCTTAACCTCTTAAACCCTAAACCATTAAACCCTTAACCCTAACCCCTTAAACACTAATTCCTGACCTGTAACCCATATACCCCGCTAAAACCTAACCCCATTAGCCCCTAAATTCTAACCCTTAAAATCCTTAACTGCTAAATCCCCTAACCCCCTAAACCCCTAACCCATTTAACCCCCTAAACCATAAACCTATAACCCCTTAACCCCTAACCCATTAAACCCTAATTCCCAACCCCTAACCCATTTAACTCCCTAAACCATAAACCTTTAAACCCCTAACCCATTTAACCCCTAAACCCTAGACCTCTAAACCCTTAACCACTAACCCTTAAACATTTAACCCCTAACCCATTTAACCCTGTAAACCCTAAACCTTTAAACCCTTAACCCCTAACCCCTTAAACCCTATTTCCCAACCCTAACCCATTTAACCCCCATTTTCTAGTTTCTCCCTTGTGCCTTCGTTCAGTCGTGCATGTCGTGTCGCGCCGTGTGAGGGCACCCGACCAAATCTGTCACACTCCTTAAGTACCTCTTTGACCACATGGGTGCCTTGTGCACATTCGTCTGGCCCGTTTTCTTTTTTCTCCCTTGTTCCTTTGTTTGGTCGCGCGTGCCATATTGTGAGGGCCGGGGCCCAAACGCGTTCGGGTCGGGTCGGGTCATTTCGTTTGAGGGTGGCCGTATCAAATTTGCTAAGTTGTGATTACACAGGTGATTTTTGCACATTCATGTAGCCTGTTTTCCATTTCTCACTTGTGCCTTTGTTCGGTCGTGCACGTTGTGTCGTGCCGTGTGAGGGCACCCACCCAAACGCATTCGGGTTGGGTCGTTTCGTTTGAGGGCAGCCGTATCAAAGTTCCTAATTGTGACTACACTGGTGCCTTGTGCACGTCCGTGTTTCCTATTTGTCATTTTCTCCCTTGTGCCTTCTTTTGGTTGGGCATGACGTGTCATTTCGTTTGAGGGCGCCCGCCCAAACCCGTTCAGGTCGGGTCGTTTCAGTTGAGCACGCCCGCCCAAATGCATTTGGGTCGAGCCCCCTAAGCCTCCAATCCATAATCCCTAGACTACTAACTAATTATTCGACCCCTAACCCATAAATGCACCTAAATCCCCTAACCCCTAACCCCCAATCCCCTAATCCCTCCAAATTCGATGAATTAGCTTTGAAGAAGTAATTTTTTTCTGCAATATGGTTTGTAAGTTATTTAATTAGAGGTATCTTCTCTAGAGTTATTTTTTAGATCCACGGTTTCATTTACTAATTTTTGAACAAGGCATATGACACTCTTCATGTCTATGGAATTTTTATCTTGAAGCTCATTATCTATACGAGTATTTCGTGCTTCAAGGGTTTCCCATATGAGCATTATCTATATGAGTATTTTCTGCTTCAAGGGTTGAGGGCGCTTGCCCAAACCCATTCGGGTCGGGGTGTTTTAGTTGAGGGCGTCTGCCCAAATGCGTTCGGGTCGGGTCGTTTCGTTTGAGGGCACCCGCCCAAACCCGTTTGTGTTGGGTCATTTCGTTTGACAGTGGTCGTATCAAATTTGCTAAGTTGCGACTGCATGGGTGCCTTGTGCATGTTAGTGCGGCCCGTTTTTCGTTTTGTTTAAGGGCACCTGCCCAAAACCGTTCAGGTCGGGTCGTTTCGGTTGAGGGTGCCTTCCCAAACATGTTCGAGTCGGGTTGTTTCAGTTGAGGGTGGTCGTATAAAATTTTCTAAGTTCTAACTTCATTGGTACCTTATGCACATTCATGCGGCCCGTTTCCGATTTCGTTTGAGGGCGCCTGCCCAAACCCGTTCGGGTCGGGTCATTTTGGTTGAGGGCAGCTGCCCAAACACATTCGGGTTGGGTCGTTTCGGTTGAGGATGCCCGCCCAAACGTGTTTGGGTCGAGTCATTTCGGTTGAGGGTGGCCATATCAAATTTTCTAAGTTGTGACCATATTGGTGCCTTGTGCATGTTTGAGTGGCCCGTTTGTCGTTTTTTTTTAGGGCGCCCGCCCAAACCCGTTCGGGTCGGGTTGTTTCGGTTGAGTGCGCATGCCCAAACGCATTTGGGTCGGGCCCCCTAAGCCCCCAATCCCTAATCCCTAGAATACTAACTCTTTATTCAACCCCTAACCCCTAAATGCACCTAAATCCCCTAACCCCTAACCCCCAATCCCCTAAGCCATCCAAATTCAATGAATTAGCTTTCAAGAAGTAATTGTTTTCTGTAATATGGTTTGTAACTTATTTAAATAGAGGTATCTTCTCTAGAGTTCTTTTTTAGATCGACAGTTTCATTTACTAATTTTTGAACAAGGCATATGACACTCTTCATGTCTACGGGATTTTTATCTTGAAGCTCATTATCTATATGAGTATTTTTTGCTTCAAGGGTTTCCTGATGGAGAAAATCGCAATACAGGGTTTAGGACATGTTATTTCATTATTTTTGCTTCAAGGGTTTGCTGAACAGACCCCAAATCGTTCTTTTCCTTGCTACTTATCAGGTCCTTACTTCTGTCTAATTCACTATATACTCAGATCATGAATGTGAGAAGGTTTTTTATGGATTATATTTTTTTTGTATCAACAGTGTAATTATTTCTGTGTTGTTATATCTTTCTAGTCAAAAACCTCATCTTCAAAAATATTTTCTTGTCATTTTCAAAATTTATTGCTTCATTGAGCACAACATGCAACTTATCTAATACTTTATTGAAGCTAAGAGCTCCATCTTTGGGGCAAGCTTCTTTTCGACTAACTCCATTGCTTTTGATCTCAATTTTTCCAATTTCTTTCTTCTCTCATATGATACTTGAGCCTTTGCCTTTCTCTTCCCTTCTAATTCCGTAATAGTGTCATAGTGATGCCAGCCAAATTCTTTGGAAAGCCTTCCTAGTAGACAATAATTGTGCCTGGATGAAGCCTCAACACTTTCAGAGCATCTAGAATGACCATTCTCTTCTTCCGGTCATATGGTGTGGGAACCCCTTCAAAATCCCTTAGCCTAGAAAGTGCTATAGCACCATGCTTGGTTTTATGTGGAATCATTCCTCTAATTGTCCAGTAGTCAAATCCTTCTCTTACTTTATAGTTATTTTCCTAGACCTAACCAATGAGAGCACAAGAACACCTATTTCTATAAAAGCACCTATAACTTCTCTTACTTTATTGTCATTTTCCCATAACTAACCAATGAGAACACAAGAACACCTATTTATATAAAAGCACCTATAAGAATTTTGTGGGTTTCACTAATATCCCTTTAATTACTGTGTGCACAGTAGCCTATATCCTAAAGTGATTCCTGTACAATGATAATCCACTAGGTGTATTTGTTCTTAAAAAACTATGCATGGATAGATGTCCCATTTATGGCCAAGTTCCACCAAAATGGTTCCCCCTACCTACCTAGTAATTACATACATTTATTTCATGACAAGACTACCCTACAACCCACCAAATATCTATCATATCCTTGACATCAACAACAATTTGGTGTTCAAGATATAGCTAAGTTGTAACAAACTTAGCTCTAGTATCACCTTTCCTATATTGACTCCGTCTTAAAAATCATGGAAAATGTCCATAGATGAGTTATCCTTACTAAACCAAAAATTTCATTGAAAATAATCATTCATACCATAACATTACTACTTCCCTTTTAACCACATAAAACTTATTTTTAAGTTACCATAATTCATCTTTAATATCACATAATTAGATTAAAAAATCAACCAAAATCGTTAGTTTATGAAATAAAAATTCAACAATTTTATATAATTAATAATTTAAATAAATGTCTTAGATTTAATCTCATTAATAATTATTTATAATCAACAATACCACTTATTTACCCAAACTAGTTTAAATTATTTAATTTATTAAGTTTTAATTTCTAAAGAGATTTTTAAGGTGTTTAATTCATTTATGTATTCGAAAATTGATTATAAACAATAAGAAATCACAATCTTGATATTGTCAGGTTTCAATCAAAAAAACCATTTCATCTATTAATTAGACTACACTATTATTTTATTATAGAAAATGTATCTAATTTGAATGAATGAATACATAGATTACTATCATTAAAGAAAAAAATGTAAATTTCACTTTTAAAGTAATACTTAAAAATAAGGAAAAAATAATACATAAATTATAAAGAAAATATATATATAAAAAAAAGAGATTAAAACTCCAAATATTTATAATACAACATAATTTAATAGTGTAAAGTTTAAAACTCCTTTTAATAAAGCATGATGATTTAGTAGGGTAGAAGGATTACTATATGCAAAAATCAGTCCATTATTTACTCATATAGCTTTAATTGCTTCTCAAAAAGATATGTTTTATTTTTTTTATTGTAAATATTTTTAAACAATCAAAATAAACAAACATTTAATTATTTAGAAATTATTTTAATTATTTAAAAATGATTATAATTATTAAAAAATATTTATTTTTAAATCAATTTGGGTGGCCTTAAAAAAAACACAAGTGTTTCATTTCAAAATGTCAAAAATTTTCAAATATCAAAAGTTTTAATTTCCCTTGTTCATTTCCCTTCGGTTGCATGGTTTTTCCAGGGAAGGAGGGAGGATCTGATCCAAATCTGAGTTGGGTCGATAGCAAAAATATGATAGATCCTTCACATTCAGGGGGGCCAATGTGGCAACCAGATCCGGTCCAAGTTTCGGGAAGTGGTCTGTGAAGAACATGAGATCGATCCTACTGAGAGATATCATAGCACTTCAGATCTACAACTTGAAAGGGTTAATGTTTACTACAATGAAGCAAGCTGTGGGAGATTTGTGCCCTGAGCCATGCTCATGGATCTGGAGCCTGGCACCATGGACAGTGTGAGAACTGAACCTTATGGACAGGTCTTCAGACCTGATAACTTCGTTTTTGGCCAATCCGGGGCTGGAAACAAATGGGCCAAGGGGCATTACACAGAAGGAGCCGAGCTCATCGATTCTGTGGTTGATGTCGTTAGGAAGGAGGCCGAGAACTGTGATTTCCTGCAAGGTATGTGTCTTTTTCAGATTTGAATCCTTGACCTTGTGTTTTTGAAATGTAGGATTTCATTTGCTAAAATTATGTGGGTTTTTGTTGTGTGGGTTTTTGTTGTGTATAGGGTTTTTTTTGTGTGGGATTTTGATTACCAAGATTTCGTATTTTTATCCCCAATTATATTTTCAGTTAATATGTCAAATGTATCTTATAAAATTTTATGCCTTGTGATATTTCTTCATCTACGAAAAATTCTTAGTGTGAGAATTTTTTCGATGAAGATATTAGGGTTGATGTGATTTACCTTGCAAACGAGCAGTATGTATACTAATTTTCGGTTAACTAAATGCGATCTATATTTGAGTGTTGGTGAAACTCCAAATGAAAAATCTACCTTTGTTGTGTCAATGGGTTATGAATTACTGGCATCATAAACTGCTGGATGCTTCATTTTATGGAACTGAGAGCTTAGATGTTATACAACATGTTGGTGAGGACCTCTAACGCTAGACAATCAATGGATTATTTGGTTGCATTGCTGCTAAAGAAGCTGGTGGCGTTCTCTCAGTGAGAAAAGGGATTCAGCAAATAGTTGCTACCTCCCCTGTCGGTGCTGATCTTGAAATAGGAAGGGATCCAAATCACAGGAAACACTACATATCAATGTCAAATTCATGGGATTTTGTTTTTCTTTAGTTTTCAAGTTTATCTTGATTCATGTGGGACATGATATCTGAGTTGTTGAAACATTTTTTGGAAAAATAGTCTACTTTAAGGTTTTGTTTTGTTTATTTTGAATGCATTCATGATGGATATAGGGGAGTGATTATTTTTGGGAAAAAACCCATAACTGACATTCTATTGATTTGTGTGTCCATGCAGTTGGTGACTTTAACCACCTAATCTCTGCAACCATGAGCGAAGTTACCTATTGCCTAAGGTTTCCTAGTCATTTGAACTCAGATCAAATCCAATGTACTGTAAAACGATCATTAATATATCTCTGAGGCTCAGTTACTATCAAACATCAATGTTATTTTTATATCAATGTTAATAAGAGGAAATATTGTTACAGGTAGAATAATATTGTTAAGTGTTTTCAAATTTAATTTTTTTAAGTGAGGTCACACCTCAAAGTGTCATTATTAAACTGTTGTCAATGTTTACACCATAATTGTATACATGGAGCTTTAAGGGACTACACATCTGTTAATGAGATTAAGGTGTTTTGTGCTTGAATTATGATCATAAGGATACCCTAAGGATGGACGAAGGTGACTACATTAAAATTTCTTTCAAAATCTTACAAACACTCCAAACAAATCCTTGTTTACTAAGCCACAACTCAAAGAAATTTTCTACCCAAGGTTCACTATCCTAGCTGAGGGCTGAGTGATGTTCATAACTGTCAGTATTAAAGGAGGGCTCATGCCCTTTGCAAGTCACAAGACTCATTTTGATATGTTAATGATGTCACAAAGATAAGAATTTATATTTCAGATTAGGTCATATGAACAAACTTTAGGTTCAATGCCCTAACAAGTCTCCAAACACAGTTTGAGGATATTCGAAAGGAGCATAACTAAGTCCTCAATTTTTTCGTTGATCTGAGAAAAGGATCATCACGAATTTATTGATTTTTTGTAGTGGATTCTTTGATGAGGACAAAATAATAATACAATTAAAAACAAAGGGATTTGTTCATCCTTCACACCTTCTCCAATGCCTCCTCATCCTTCTACTTCAATTAGAGCCTCCCTATGATATCAATCCCATGATCTGGTCGAAAGCAACAGTAATCCAATTGATTGTTATTCTAATTGCACAAAAAAAGATAGGCACTGCAAGCCAAGAGAAGCATCAGTGAGTAGAAATTAGAATAATAGAGTAAGTTGTAAAAAAGAAAACACGTGAAACAGACTTGTAACAGACTTGTAATTCTAGGTTCTAACATACTTGTAATTCTATGTAAATATGAAATTTTTGACATTTGTTACAAATCAACTAAAATAATATGGATAACTATAATAAGGGATACTTGCTACTCTCTAGATTGCCAGCAATGCATTCTTCCTTCATTTTATTGAAGGGTTTTATAAATTTAGGGACATGTGTTGAGTTTTCTTTACCCTTGTTTTAGCTTATAGAAATTTCATTGGAGTGTAAGATCATAAGAAGAAGTTTCTTTTCTAATCTTATTGCAGTGGTAATTGGTACACAGGTTCACATTTGTTTGTCAAAGGGTGAAAAATTTCCCAACTTGCATGGGAAAATTGATGTGAGAGGATTGGAGTTTCAAATTTTGGATGCACCATCATCCATTTCTATATGTGTCATGCATTTCTTTTGTTTTAGTTTACACATAGTGAATGTGTTCTGTGGAAATTCAAGATAAGAAAGAAATAATTGATGATCACAATTGTGGATATTATATTTCAGAACTTACTGTGGAAAATAAGTGCATTATATTTTATGGTTTCTTTATTTGCAATACAAGGCTTGATGTGTTTTAATAAATGACTTCTGGTATGTTTTGGCTCCATATTGTAAAATCTCCCAAATGTCTATTATTTCTAGCTATGCAACGGTTTCTTTTGCTTGTAACCAATTCTTGAAATGGTTTTGGCAACTGAATCTCCTGTAATGAAACTTTAATACTTATAAGACACTGCAAATAGAGTCATCTACCAAAATGCGTGGGTCACCAATTTGCTAGAATTGGGCTCTAGATACAAAGTTCATTGCAGAAGTCAGGTACTATGTGATCCTTCTTGAGTGTCTTGGGTTTGGTAACCATGAATTGTAAATCCAAAGGGAACTAGTATCTACGAAACAATGTCACAATGCATGGGTAAATGCAAAGGGAACCAGAGAATCCTCTGTTCTGCGAGTATTGTTATTTGCTACTTTACTGTGCGTGCTGAAACAATGGATGCTTATGAGAAGTTGGAGAAGGTGGGAGAAGGAACCTATGGGAAGGTGTACAAGGCCAAGGACAAGATCATAGGGAAATTGTTTTCCCTTAAGAAAACAAGGCTAGAGAGCGATGATGAGGGTATTCCTCCCACCACTCTCCATGAGATTTCCCTTCTACAGATGCTTTCTCAGGACATCCACATTGTCAAGCTATTGGATGTAGAAAACACATAGAACAAGAATGGGAAACCCCTTCTTTAATTATATTTTTAATACATGGACTCTGATCTCAAGAAGTACATTGATGGTTATCGCCAAAGCCACACAAAAATTCCTCCCAGTATTATTAAGAGCTTCATGTACCATTTGTGCCAGGGGGTTGCTTACTACAATATTTAATGTTAATATATAGAATTAATGTTAATATATAGTTGTGCAAGGGGGTTGCTTATCAATTCTGTTTTATGGGTTTGAGAGGTTTCAAGAACCTCACGGGAGATGCCAAGGAATACTGTTGCACCTATCAGTAGGGATTTTTGTCCTATTATTCGGTTTCCCACTTCTTTCCTTCAATGGGTTGAGGACCCCTTAAATTTCCCCTGTAACCACAATATTTTGGAAGAGTGGGTATCTGTAGTGATGGAGGTCTAATGAGATATTATATATGGTATATAAATAAGGGTTTAGGGTCAGTTTTTCCTGAGGTGGAAGGATTTGGGTATGGGTATTTGGCATGATGGCCCAAGTTCTAGAAGCCAAAAGTCTTACCTATCCATAACAGAAGAAAAATCCAAAACATACCTATCCTTTACGAATGAAAAATCCATTGTTAGAGTTTCTATGGAAGTTTAACACCCCGTTAGGTGCAAGCCATGATTTTCATGTCTTTGAATATCTAGGTGATGGGCAACACTTCGAAAAAATTAGGCCTAAAGAGGCTTGTGGAAGCCCACAACCAAGAAATTGTTTTATTTAGGAATCTATGATTGAAGGCTCCAGACTCCAAAGTATCTGGGGAATTAGGGAAGCATATGGGCGATTGGGTTTTCTACGACTAATTCAGTGGTCATTCTTGGGGTCTCATTTTGGGCTGAAGGGAATTTCCTTCTTATGCACTAATTCCATGTCTTTTGAATTGGGTCTAGGTTTAGTAATTTCCTCATAGGATTTGGGGGAGTAGTTTATATTTTTGAACATCTATGGGCCATATTCTAACAGAGTTCAATAATAGGAAAGGATCCTTGCTATGTACATTTTTAGGAATAAAATGTAATGGTGAGTGGTGATTTAAATCTTGTTTTGGGTAAATCAGATCTTTCGGGTCAATCAACACACCCAGATCACTGAGATATCAATATATATAAATATAAAAGTAGAATTATATGAAGTAGGCTTCTTAGATGTGGAGCCTATAAAGTTCCTGCCTAGTGAGTAATCTGAAAACTGGTACTACTATATATTTGCAAAGTGGCTGGACAAGTTTCCCTTAAATAAAGCACTTGTTGGTTGTCAGTTCAAGATAACACAGAGAGTCGGTGTAGGAGGAAAATGTAACCATTCTCTAGTATTTTTCGAAATAGGAAAGGTAGAAAAGAAGTCACCAAGCCCCCTTAAATTTAACTCTGTATGGTAACGTTAATATATAGAATTAATATTAATGACTATATATAATTAATGTTAATATGCATAATTAATATTAATGAATATATATTAATTCATTTTTTTTAAATATTTTTAACCTGTCATCACTCTTGTGACGCTTCCTAAGCATCAGTGTTCCGAAGCTTTCAACTTACAAAAAAATTTTCCTTTCGTTACTCTTGCGATGCTTCCTAAGCGTCGGTATTCTGACGCTTTCAACTTACAAATTTTTTTTCCTTTCATCGCTCTTGTGACACTTCCTAAGCGTCGGTCTTCAGATGCTTTCAACTTATGAAAATTTTTTCCTTTCGTCGCTCTTTTGACACTTCATAAGCATCGGTCTTATGCCTTTTTCAACTTACGAAAATTTTTTCCTTTCGTCGGTATTGTGATGCTTCATAAGCATCAGTCTTCTGACGCTTTCAAATTACAAAAATTTTTGCCTTTAGTTGGTATTGCGATGCTTCCTACGAATCAAAAGACTGACAGTTGTGGCTCTTCGGAAGACCAACGCTTATAAAACGTCGGAATAGTGACGTTTTGGATAACGTCGGAAGAGCGACGGAAGTCTGGAAACGTCGGAACAAGTGTCGCTCTTCCGACGCTTTATTGAAGTGTCAAAATTGTGACTCTAAGGCTAACCATGTTTTTTCTGGCCTCAAACTGTCGCTCTTGTGATGACTATGTGTCAGAATAGCGACGAAGTGGCCATCGGAAATTGGGCCAAATTTACTACTGCCAAAAAGTAATGGAGAAAATGACAATTAACCATATCAATTTCTGGTGAGAAAACTGGTGTCGCACCACCCACAGTGCAGAGGAATTTTGGAAAGTTACCTACGTGAATCCACTGTCACACTTGTAAGAACTCCCTCAGGGAGGGAGTGGAATTACATTAGGGTTTGAAAGACAAATGAAAAACATTGAGCTCCATTTTTCGAGAGGCACCATAACACAGTGAAACTTCATCAACATTATTGGGTAAGAAAGTTACCTTAACCTCCACATGGCTAATCTCCATCATTTGTTTTTTGTAAGTTAGGCTAAGCTATATTAGATCGAAAATAAAACTTTACATAGGTGCTGGGCTAGGATGGTAAGCGGTGCTTAACCAATCCTAGCCTTATAATCTTTTAAAATAGCGTAGGTTTGGGGCTTCCTCCTAGGAGGAAACGAGCCCCTTAATAGCATCAGACAATCATTATTTACAAAGTGTTTCATGACACATATAAAATAAAAAGATCTATAGTATGTCATAAAATAACATAAAATAGAAAAGAATCGAGAAGCCGCGTAGTCATGGTGTTCCTTCATCATCCTCTATAGTAGGGTCCTCCTCCTCGATGCAGCATCCATATTCCTGCACAATGGCCTCATCCTCACCAAAGTGCATGTGTGGGGGCTTAGGATTGGTTGCACGAATGATAGGAGAAATTGGTACTTAGCATCTAAAACTCTCATCCAAACTCCTTCCAAATACATGATCCACATGTCTGTATCCTCCTCGGTGGCTTATTGAACTGGGAGAGGCTCTATTTTTCGAGGAGTGGGTGGGTTAGAGTGCCCAATGGTGGAATTCCTGGGGCTTCTTCTACCCATTTGATTCTACAGAACAAAGGCTATCTCATCCTGGGTATGCTTAGATCGTTGAGGTAGTTCCCTATCATGGTTACCAGAAGAGGAGCCCTCAATGGATTTCAAATGGTTGTCCTGACTGTGATGATAACGACCTGAGAACAGACCTATCTAGCTACCCCTGATAGTATTTTGATGTTTTCATGGAGCCATGAGGGGGTCAAAAAGCAGAGGAAGGGAGACCGGGATTAAGGTAGTGAAGTGTGCAGGAGAATGCACAACAGAGAAGCACAACGAGGGGGTGTCCAACAGAGGGTTACATAGTGCGAGGAGGGGGGGGGGGGTGGGCGGTGGAAGCAAATTTGCTTGCATCATAAAGTGCCCAACGGGATGGAGCAAAATAAAAGTGGAATTATGGAGGGAGGCATGCAGCTAGGGGGGCACCGAGGGGGGTGCACAACCAGGAGGGAATCAGCGGGAGAAGTACACCGCATGCTAGCACAAGGGGATCGTATGGCAAGGAAAGCACACAGTAGGTGGAATGTGCAAGGAAATTGAAGCAACAGCGGGATGACTAGGGAAGAGGCAGAGAAGGATCTAGAAGCCAGCTAGAGCAGCGAAGGGATGATGTAATGAGAGGTAACAATTCCATCTGAAGACCTATGGCATGAGCACATATGATGTGCAATTTTGTGGCATGCTCGCATATGAAAGTTGGGAAAATACACTTGAGTTTGCATGTGATTCAGTGTATGGTAGAAGATCAGGTGTAGCAGGTGAATGATTGCAGAGATGAGGTTCTGCATCGGGTTAAGGCTGGTTGTGCACGGCGCGTCAGCCAGAGCATGGGATGAACTTGATTCGCATGGTCGAGGCATGTCACCTGCATCCGAGGAATCTTAATCCTTCTGGAGGAGAGTGTGGCAGTTATCTCGTAAGGTTCCATCCTCAATATGAGAGAAATTAGAGTGATATAATGTTGAATGGCTATCCACTCCTTTGTTGGCTAGGAGATCGGCTACTTTGTTTGCCTTTCTACACACATGGTGGAAGGTAATGGCCCTGTGGTATTTTTGCACCTATTCCAAGAAATTGAGAGGATTGGCTAGCCTCCAGTTGGTAGAAAAATTTGAGGTAGGTGCCAAGGAGAATGTGGGTCTTCTCTTGAATGATGATTTGCAAATCTTCTTCCATTTCCATTGAGAAAAAATTGAGTTTAATTACTCTAGAGATACCCTGTATAAGCCCCTCCAACTCCATGGAGTTTTTGATGTCCCACCACAAGTTTCCATAGTAGACGTGTAGGGTTTTTCCTTTAGAATCTCTGAAGATACCCCAAAATCTGGTTTCCACTGGATTTCCTTTGGAGGCTCCATCGAAGTTTCACTTGAAAAAAGCCAGCCGAGGGGGGGATTCCATTGTTCAGGTGCGGATATCCTACATTTATTTTGGAGGAGTTATCCATCGAGGCTTAATTCATATGTTCCAAATGGAGCATTCGACTGTGGTTTTCGGGAGGTCATCCTTCCTCAGGTGGGCCATGTCGAGAGTTTCTTGTAAGTTGTTGTGTAGCTTGGTCCAAATTTTCTCTCAATTTGAGGCAGTGTCTTTAAATATCTGGTTGTTTCTTTCTCTCCAGAGATTCCATATGAGTAGACCTAGAATCATCTTCCAAAGACGATTCAGAATATTACTAGAGTAGGGATTACACTGCCATTTGTTGATGGTGTTGGTGATGTTGCCCCTGTCTCGATTGGATCTTCTGCATAGAATTTCATTCCTATCCCAAAAAGTGTTTTATATGGGGCAAAGGTCCAATAAATGATTCATGGCTTCAATGTCATTCTGACGTAAGGGACACCTCAAAGGACCTACAAAACCCCACTTCAAAATATTCTCCCATGTCAGGATATGTCTTTTAATAAGCAACCATAAAAATGTAGCTACTTTGGGCCAAATCTTTGTAGTCCATATCTTCTCCCAAATATGATTTGTGGGGAAAGGGTTCAGATGCTATAAAATATGATAAGCTTCCTTAGTTGAGTAGTTACCACTTGGAGTATGGCCCTAATGAATAATTTCTGGCCCATGCTGAGTTCTAATTCTTCTTATTTTTATTAATTCTTCCCAATTATCTTTGTGATGTTCATTGTTCCAGTCTGCCTGCCATCTGTCTGTGTGTAGCCAAGTCCTATAACCTTAAGCTGTTTCATTGGTCCAAAAGACTTGGATGCAATTTTTCTCTCTTTCTTGTCATAATATGCTCCTGAGTGGTCCAGGGAAGATTAAGGATAGACTAGGCATTTGCTGCCATGAATCCTCCCAGAATCTAGCTTGAGTTCCATTGCGTAGTTCCCAGAAGTTGTGGGTTTGGATCAGCTATTTTTGTTGGTTGGCTGCATTCCAGACTTGGGATCCTCCAGGAGTGATGTGGAATCTGATTAGTTCCTCCATGGGCCAATTACCTACATATTTGGCAGCCCATAGGGTTTCCCACGGTATGTGAGGGTTGGATACCCATTTCCACCATATATTGGCTCCCATGATGATGTTTCTATGCTTTGGATCTCTCACTCCTAGTCCTCCTTGTGCTTTTGGTGTACAGGCCTCCTTCCATTTGACTAGCGCCCATTTATTTTTGTCTTTGGACCCCCCCAAAGGAAGTTTATTTGCAGATTTTGAATGGCTTTAAGGACCCATTTTGGTTTCGCTAGAACATAAAAGAGGTATATGGGTAGGGATTGAAGTACGGATTTGAAGAGGACCAAATGCCTGGAAATATTGAGGGAGTGATGGGTCCAGTTGGACAATTTAGTCTCCATTATTTCCAACAGATATCTCCAGGAATACTTTTTGATAGATGAGTCCATGAAAGGATCTCCCAGGTATTTCGATGGCAGAGAGGCAATGGTGAAGCCTAGGATACGAGTTATGTTGCGTTGGGTGATAAGAGGCATATTCTAATATTTCATATTTTTCAGAGTTGACAGTAGTTCCAGAGGCTTCAGAGAAAAAATCGAGCAGGGTTCTTAGGGTATGAGCTTCTTGTACAGAGGGGTACCCCATAATCATATTTTCATCCACAAAGTGCTGGTGGGAAATGGGGGGGAGATTCTGTAGAGGAATTTCCTGAAGGTTGTATGAATGGATAGAAATCTTTATCTGTAATATTCCTAAATTAGCATGCAGCTAATAGGAATATCATTTTTCTTTTCAAAATCTGTTTAGATGAATAAATGCACAAAGGAGGTTAATCAAACTCCTAATGAATAATAAATCCATGCCGAATATGAAAAAGGATAAACCTTGGCTATGTAAATAAGCACCCTTATGTGTGAAAGGGGTTAATCATCTTCATTGGGTCAAATTTGACCAGATCTATAACGTTGTTTGGAAGAGTGCTCATCAATAAGGCACAACGTAATTCTCGTTGAAGATCTCCTGTGTGAAAATGATGAGTCCAACAAAAGTGGTTTAGGGTTTTGCACATTCTCATCTTATAAAAGGAAGGGGAAGGCAGCATGAGGAGGTTGTTCATCATATGATCTTTGATATATTGTCTGTTTAGTCCATATAGCTTTCTTGGTTGTTTAGCCTAGATTGAAAATGTTGTTTAGCATTGGGACTTCCTGTTTAGGAATTCCTCCACTTCCCATGGAGTAGCTCTTGGGAGAGTTTGTGTTGCTAGGTCCACTATATGGCTTGAAGGCCAAGATTCTCCTTTCAATTACAACTTAGATTCAGTGAGGGTTTGGTTGTCTTTGCAAGCTATAGCAAGTGGAGATTAGATATCTTCATATCTATGGCATTTCAGTACTCTTTTTCAGTGGAGGAGGCCTTTGTTCTATTAGAGGAAGTGTATTGGAGTGCATGAGCTTCAGTTCTTGATCTTGGCATGTGGCCATCAGCTCTCTATACCCTACAACATAGTTTCTATCCCAGATCTACGTTATTCTTGTAGGTGTTGTGCAGGGAGTTTTGGTGCACCATTTGGAGAGCTAGTTTCTAAGTGTTAAGGATCTGCCCTTCACTTTGAGACCTATTGGAGGAGATATACACATTCTACTTTTAAAATCTCATCTTCATATTCTGAATACTTCAGCATTTCTGAATATTTTTGCAAATCTGCTTTCTTAGATCTCAGATCTACTGCTTATGCTTGGTGTAAACCCCAAAATTCCAAGGGGACTTGAAAGAGGAGCCTTTCTGGTGCATGGAACTGATATGGATCTGAATTTTTATGCACAAATCTGCTCTAGATATGATATGTAACCCATATCAGTTTGCAGCCAAATTAAATAACATTTTCAAGGCAGTTTCAGTCATTTATGTGGTTGCAACACCTCTTTTGAGGGCATTTCTTCTGTACTTGTCTTGTATTTTCAGCTATGCATACCATGGTCTTCATTATACATCTATTTTTCTGCTGCAAATACTTTTAGAGGATATTTATTTGGTGTCCTGCTTTTTCTCTTCTGAAACTACGTTATTTTCTGAGCAATATTGGTGCAGTCCCTTGTTGGGTAGTTTCAAGCCTTCCTAGGTGTGGGAGATCTATTTAACCCACCTAGAAAGATTTTTTTCTGATCTCCTCTTTGATTTAGGCCTGAGATACTTAGATGTAATGGATCCAAGGGCTGATTTCATATTATGTAGTAGCCATTTCTGGAAAATGCGTTTTCCAGTTATGCCTTGCTAACAGTTCCCATTTTGGGATATTATAGTGGTATCAAGGCAGCTATCTTGGCATAGCCTGTGATTTTCTTATTGGAAAGCCAATATGTCTTTTCATGGTGAGAAAGAACCGATGAAGAAATGTGGGTACATTGAAGACACAAAAGGAAATGGTAAGATCCCTTTATCTAGAAGTTTGCAAAGGGGAGAGTCCTCTGAAACTCTTTCTCAAGCTTTGAATGAGTTGAAAGAAGAAATCTGGGGAATGAAGAATGAGAGAGTAGCATATACTTTAATATTTGCACATGAGGGAAGCCCCACTACCTCATAAGTTGGGTGTGAGCATTAAGCCACATCACCAGATCTACAACGCTCTATCAGCCACTTTTTCATGAAGAAGAAAAGGAAAGTATACTCGAGGTAACCACAAACCAACCTTTAGATGCAGAATCTAGCCAATCTGCATCCAGAGAGGGCTCTCTCTTTATAATTTATCTTTGTTTCTTAGAAGGTTTTAGGCTAGTTATAGATCCAAGAGTTTGTTTGAAAATGATGGAATTCGCCAACTAAGGGCAATGTTGAATATTTTCAGGCCATTGGGCTATGGAGTCAAAGGATGGCTTTACTGGATTTCTATTCTACACACAAGATGGCTTTGCAGGGCAAGATAGCCAAACAGAGAACAATCATTAAAATTTAAAGTGGATGGAATGGGTTTGAAGGGATGAAAGGCAGTTAAGAATCTTTCACCATGTTCAAAAGAAAGAAATGAAATGATTACAAATAAAGAGCAATGAAGAATTCTTTACTATAGTAATCAAAATTTTTAAATTAGCGAAGCAAGAGAAATTAAGAATTCGTTTCTTATAACTAATTTAGAGGAAAACATCTAGAATATTCACAACTGAACTCAGAGTACAATTAAGGGAATTCTGAGTTATTCTTTTATGTCAAGTATTCAGAAATGGACACAATGATATTATAAACAAATATAAAACTTAAGACATAGGATAGAAAGACTTATTGAACTGCAATCAGACACATGAATCCTGCAAAAAGTCCTGAGCTTCAAATTGTCATCCAGTAAGCCACAAATAAATTTCTCCAAAATGCTTTTATTCCAAAAACATCAATGTCACAGCGAAGTAGTAGAATCCACCCTCAATACTTTATTTGAGAGTTTATTTATACAAAAAATGATTGAAAATATCTCACACTAACCTAGAAAATAATCTAGGGTGACTAATGAATAAGTTACAATAAAAAGGAGACAGATGGTCTCGTAGATAGGACAAAAAGTAACTGCTGGTGTGCTGTTTCCTCCCTTTGTGGATGTGCTGGAGGCAGGTCCTACAATAGGGCTCGATGCTGTCCTTTGGAGTAATTCTTGTTTACTGCCTTGCTTGTCTGATACTCTTCGTTTCTACTGATACTCTTTCAATTGCCAAACTGATACTCTTTAACTTTTTCTCATCTATTTATCTTTTACACCATAGTAAAAGGCAAAATTTTCTATCTGAAGATGAATTTTACAAAATTTCCAACACGTCTTCCCACCATTTGTCTTCTTCTATTATGGTTCTTTAGAGCTTTCTCAATGTTTCATCGGCCTCTGTGTATCTGAAAAAATTGGGCCGATTAGGGAACAAATACCTTATTTCATGCTCAAGATGAAACAAATTCTTTAACCTATCGTAGAGATTCTTCCCTGTTGGCAATGTTGATTCTGATGAGCTGGTAGAGGAACATGTGACGTTGTGAGCATGTATGTCCAATTTGTTGACATAAGTTTCCAATTCCATTATTTGGTCTTCTGAAATCATTGGACTGGGCAATCCGCTGGCTATCAAAAAATTAAACTTTTCTTTAAATGCACTGATCTCTTGCTGAATATCTGAGCATTTTCTTTTCAAATTTTGCATAAGAGTTCTCTTGGTAAAAACTCTTTTTATTTATAAAATAGTACCTGTTCTGTCATCAATTCCAAGCTCTGCAAGTTGTCGTTTGGTCTGGGTGTTCAAAAATTGTATGAGTTGATTTTCTTGCTCAGGTCTGTCCTTTAATTCTGCTCTTGTTTTGTCAATCTCTTCCTGAGCTACTTTGACCAAATCATTTTGTTCAAAGATTACTTGAACAAAGGACCAAATACTCTTTATTGAATCAATAATATTATTCCAAAGAATTTCATTTATTTCTCTTAAAGGCTTTTCTAATGAGAGATCTTTTTCTAAAGCCTTAACCAATTTTTCTAGCCTTTTGATTTCCCTTGTATTGTCAGCAACAGTATTTTTTGACATATCATATTTTTGTTCCAAATTTGTGAACTGCAATTTTGTAGACTGAAGTTCTGTGACTCTGAGTTTTAAACTTTTCATTTGTTTTGCTAATTCATCAGAACTTAAGCTAGAACTGTTCACCTGTAATGGATCTGTTTGTTGGTCTGCTGCTATTGTACCTGTACCTGTTGTAGATGTCTGCATGATAGCTTCCTTTTATTTTAATGCCTGCTCCAGTTCTTTCTCGGTCTCACTCAGTTGCTCAGTCATTTTTAGGAGCAATTCCATCATTTCTTCTTGTGAATTTTCCTTCAAAACTTCTTGAGTTTGGGGATGCCTTGAGGCTGGCAATTTCAATTGCTTTCTCAATGCAGCAATATCATCATCCTTCTTTTTAATCAGTGCCTCAATGCTTTTTACATCTTTGGGATTATGACCCAAACTGATGATTATTTCCTCCAGAGATTTTATTCTGTTATCTTTTGCCTGAGAAGAATCTTTCTTGATTTGCAACTGGGTATTTGTATTATTTAAAGAATCTTGCAATCTATGGGTTGCCATTGCTTTATCAGTAAGAGTGGAATATATCATTTCCCCGGTTTGTTTATGTAATTCTATTTGGTCTAATGGATAAATTTCTTTAGCTAGGACCTCAAAATTGGTCCTAATGTAATCAGATGCTGTCTTGGGCTTTGGCACTTTGGATTTAAAATGGCTCATCATCAGTTTTCCTTGTTGAATGTCAAAAGCTGACATTAATCTTTCTTGATTGTGTGGATCCATTCTAAGATACTGATCATATACCTGCATCCTCAATGGGTCATTCTTGGCTTTAATGTTAATGAAAGTCTTCTTTATATCACCTGCATCTGTCTTTGGTTGTTTAAAGGAAGATACTTCAGTGCTCAACTGTTTTTGTAACTCCTTTCCTTTATGACCTGTGTGTGTTCCACTAACTGAACCAGTTAGTTAACTATCTTCTCTTTCATCATCAAAAATTTCATCTATAGATTCCACTTCTGGAAGTGGATTCAGTTTCTGCTTCTTAGCCTGGTGTTGTTGTGAAGGTTCTTTGGGAGGAGTGGGATCTGCAACCTTTCTTTTCTTTCCTATTTCCATATTAGATGGAGTCTGCAATTCTGAAACTTCAGGATGATTAACTTGAACAGGGGAAACCTGTGTTTGATCTGGTGCCTTGGAGGTTTGAGGCTTTTATGTCATAATGAAAGTTTCAATGACTTGTACCTCAGGTTCTTTTCCTTTGCCTTTAGACTCAACTGCAATTGATGGGATTTTTTCCTGTAATCCTTGTTGAAGATTTCCTGCTAAAGATGTGCCAATATGAGGTACCTGCACTTGCCCAACAGATTCTAGGTCAAACTTTTTCTCAAGATCTTTCATAATTTTGTTCATATTGTCTTCTTCATTATCTTGCTCAACTAGTGTTCCTTCCATCCACTCATCTTGATTAGCATATTGTTCTATTTCTGGAATTCTGTGGTGAAAGTAGGGTGCTGATTTGTTCTTCATTCTTTTGTCACAGATAAAACTGAATGGATCATAGGGAATCCAACGGAAAATTTTTTGTAACTTGAAATTGTTTTGCAATATATTTTCTGCTTCATGTTCAGCAATCCTAGAATTGCATATAAAGGGACCTAACTGACTTTTGATTTTGAGTTGTGCTTTCTTTTTAGCATTACAAAAATGAACAACATCAGAATTATTCATTTTCCTGAAATATTCTAAGGCAAAAAGTCTCATGGGCACATATTTGGGCAGCTTGAATGGACAAAGTTCACATCCATATATTATGATCTCTGAATAATTTTGGTATAAATACCAGTCCCCAACTTTGTATGTCCTTGAAAGCTGCAAAGTTTTCTTAATCTCATTGCTTAGCCTTGGAGGAGCAACTTCTGTCAACAAGGTAGTTTCAGGATGAATGAAAAGATCAATGAACTCAGCATAAGAATAGGGAGAATTATAGGAACTGTGAGTTATGGCAGACCAAAATATAATACATCTAGGGTGTACCTTGGCATCAAGCTTTTGAACAGGAAAAGGGAACTTCTCTGATTGATAATAGATGATGAGATGGTAAATGACTGAGGAATATTTAAACACTTTCTCATTATCTAGCCTCATGAACTGGTCATGGATTTTAATGGCAATAAAATATGCAAAGTCATATTTCACAGCAGGAGGCTGTCCAGGAGTGAAGATGGATAATATTACTAGGGTTAATTCATCAACATACTCACTAGTATTAAAACCCAGTACAAAGGATATCATATTCAGGATGAGCTTGTCTAAATTAGTAAAATAAGCAAAACCATAGGGAGGAGGGCCCTTAGGTTGATGTTCAGGTAACATAAAGGTCTGGCAAATGCATTTCAATTTTTCTTGGGACAATTGGGTAGACTTTTCAAGTAGTTCTTCCATGGATAAAGGAGCGAGATTTTGATCAGGTTCAAAATGGAGCATTGTATTGATAGCTTGAGGAGTAATGGGGAAAATGATACTCTGGTCCGGGGATAACACTTCTCTTTGAGTTGGATCATAATTGGAATGACAGTAGTGGATAATTTCTAGGAATATACGGACTGAGGGGATGAGATATCTTGGGAAATTGGATTCCCATAACCCAATGACATCCGAACCTTTCGAATAATCATCTCTGCAACGAAAATAACTTCGAAGGGGATATTCATCAAACACTAAGTCTTTAATTTGAAAGTCTTTATCCACTAATGGAAGGTATTCCAATTCTGTGTGTGGGGCGTTCAATGGGGTTACAGTCAAGGCTACCGGTACTTCCAGTTTGGTTCTTGTGTATTCAAACTAGAAATTTCGGGGGTTTTTCACAGAAATGGGCGTAATTTCAGTTTTGGAGGTTTGATTTTATTTGCAGGAACTAAAACAGACCAATATTAACCTTCTCTTCATACTATGGCATGAATTTTAACACTGGAATACGGATTTTTCAAAGAGTTCCAGCAAGAAATGGGATAAATACCTATTTTATGGAAAATGTCGAGATTTACAGGTACTGGTCAATGGCAGATGAATGCTCGGGTACTGGTATAGCAATGGAGTTCAGCAATCTTGGTCGACAGTATTTTAATCAGCGGAATTTTCAAATTCGCAGTGGAGAACGCAGTCACTATCACCATACAAAATAATGGAAAATACGCGGGGTTTTTTTTTATTTACAAAGTCAACGGGCTTTTTTATTATTATTTTCGGGAATGATGTCATAGGGGTACGGGAAGGACATGTCATCAGGGACGAGCGGTAAGCAGTTTTATTCCACACCGCTTTCGGGAGCAGGCGGTTTTCCGCGGGGAGGCAGCGAATCCATTCAATGGTCAACACGTAGCAGGTGCACTATTTCAAAACCATTTCGATTTCGCACGTTAATCTTCGGATGGGAGACAGTCAGCGGAATCATCGTGGACCGTAGATCCTCGGTGGAGTGATCCAACGGTGGACCCAGCGGGGATATGGTGGGGGAATTAACGTGCGGGCCCGACGGTTTTAAAAATAATTATTATTTAATTAATTATTCCGGGCGGCTTTTGATTGGTGCAAAGGTCAATTATTAATTAATCCGAGTGATTAATTAATCCCATGGTTTATGAGGGGTCGGATTACGGAGGCTCGGGGTTTTTCAAAGCTTTGGTTTAAATTAAAACTTCGGGTTTTATTTCATTTTTCGTTTAAAACATACAACATATGTTTAAAAAATTTTCAATATTTTTATTATATGGTAATAAATTAATACAATTTATTAACCATAGGGGCGGGGATAGATTATAAAGATATATTTCTAACCAAAGGGAATTGTAATGGGGGTTTTTATTTCAAATATATGGAATTAAATACTTTGACTAGAAATCTATAATAAGAGGGTTTTGGGGGATATTATATAGGAGGAGTTATACATATAGGAAAAGGTGATTTGTGTGAGGATTTAATATGTAAAGTTAAATGTTAATATGACAAAGGAAACAAGGGAAACTCAAAAGACTTTACACAGCTAGGAAAGTGAAGATTTCTGAAGCAAATTGTATCAGTTCAATTTCAACACTTAAACATAGAATAGTAAGTAATTTTGAGAGATTATTATGGAAATTTGCATGATTTTCCTAAGTAAAATAGAATTTTACTTAGGAAAAAATTAAAAGGGAATGTTTATAATGATAAATAACTTCAAATACTTAGGTCTTTTTGATCATCAGGCCGAGGGCCCGGTCCCTCCAAAACTCAAGGAAATGCCTTGAGCCCCTTTAATCTTCAAATACCATAGCACTTTGGGGAAATCAGTAAAACTCTTAGGGAGAAAGTGATGTGGGAAGTTAATGATTTTGACTTTGCTTTTTGTGAATTTTCCAATGTATATTCTGCTTCAATACTTGTGATGAAAGTTAAAGATCAAACACATTTAGCACCATCATTCATCATATGAATCTTTGCAACACCATCTACCTACCCTATCTACTTTACACTACCATTTTCTCTTCTTTATTAGGGTGCACTTAGACTGGCAAACCCTTATCAATCTTCTTTTCTTTTACATGACAAATCTATCTAATTCTACCCTTATTACATCCAAGGGCTCAAATTAAACTGTTGAGCACCTTTTATTAACTCTACCTATCTACTTATCTGCCAAGATTAAACTGTTTGGTTAGATATTTATTCTCTATTCTACAACATGAAATTGAAAAATGAATGAGTCAAGTTTAAACAGTTTGACTCTTCATAAATTGTGGCAAAAGTTTGACAAACTGCACACAATTTTGTTTATTACAAAAAATGAAATAGTAGTGGCATTTAGACTTGCACACTTTGCTGGTCTATTTTATGTTTGGGGTTCATTTCTTTCATCTTTTTGACCATTTTATTCTTTTAACCCTTTGATTTTTCTTTTAGGGTATACCCTCTTTACATTTTTTTAAATTTTTTTGATTTTTTGATTTTTCAAGAATATGGAACACCTTTGCTCAAGAAAAAGGTTTGAACATATTGCATAGTTCAATAAGACAATCATGAAAAAAGACACCTATTGGCATAGGAGTCTAACACTAGCTCCACTTGGGGATGGCTTTTCCTTGTGAAAAGTCAAGAACAGTAGGTCAGATGCCTCAAAATGTCTTCAAACTGAACCATGTAATCTCCTTCTTCTGGTAGCTTTATTGTATATATGATAGTGAAACTTTTGAAGCTTAGGGCCTTCACTTCGGGCTTCAACTCCAATAAGTTACTATCCACTCAAAACTTAAAACTTTTTTGCCCAGTTAGGAATTTTCTGCCTTGTTCCAATCCCAAACATGCATTTTCTGTGGTTGAAAATCTTGAATTGAATATAGTCCTTTTTCTTCAACTTGAAATTTGATCTGAAACTAAAACAACACACAAAAATTTTCAAACCAACTTAATGAAAAACTAGTTGAAAATTGAAAACTAAAAAAAATGCTCAAAATTATGAGCTTATTAGCACTCATTTACCTACTCTAATCTACTAAAAAATTTATTGAATCAGGTAATACAGAAATGCCAATGAAGCCAATCAAGTAGCTGTAAAAATAAATGGATAACTTGATTGCTTGTGATCAAAATTGGAAGTATGTTATGATCATGTGCCTTTATAATAAATGATATGATGTGTAAATGCCACTTTTGATGTATTTTATCCTTATAGAGAAAACATGTTTGCAGATTTGGGCTCAAAAGATTCTCCATATAATCTGATATAGGATCAATAAAAGCATGATGTATGTTATTTACTTCTAGGCCTTCAATGACTAATTGTTCAATTGAATTATGAATATTAGACCATGAACTTATTTCTTCAGTCTTGTGTTTGAAATAATAATCATCTTCAATATGCAAGTCAAAAGATAGTACAATTTCTTCTTGCTTTGGAGAAGGAAGATTTTCAAAGAATTCTTTAGGATTTCGGAAATTGTATGACTGAATTTGAGAATGCAAAAGTTTGATTTCATTTTCATAATTTTCAGAAATTATATCAAGAAGCCATTTTTTAACTTGAGGAGAACATTTTCTTGATTTAAAAATAAGAAAGAAAGCTCTTAGAAAATCCTCATCAAGCTAAAGTTCTAATATCTCATCCCTCATAATAGCTAGTGATTGTTCTGGGAAATTATCTTGAATTGGGAGAACATAATTATCATCATACTGATCATATTTAGGCAAATCTTCAGAAGAAGGAATGTCATCAATTATAAAAAATGGATCAGCAAATTTTTCTTCCAACAATCCCAATACAACTTGATTAGATTGGTTGCATTCTATTTGAAAGTCATTATTTCTCTCAATAGGAGTGTTATCAAGTAATGGGCCTTTTTGCGAAGGTAGAATAACATGAGCATCAAATTGTTATTCTGTCTCTTTATGGATAGAAACTTTAGTACATTCCTCAACATTAGAAGAAGTAGAAACAATTTCTTCATTATGTAAATATTTTGAGGATGGTTGCATGTTTAGAAGCAAATTTATTTCTTCTTCGGTGAGAGGGGTTGGGAATCTCTGAATTCTTAGATTGAAATGACAATTTTTTTTTCTCTTATCTAAAAGTTGATCATGAGGTTGATTATTTTCTTTAACTCCATTCAAAACATTAAATGAAACATCATTTGTTAATACAGAGGGGTTTTGTGGATCTTGATTTATCTCCCGACTTATTTCATCTTTGTTTAACTCCTCTTGATTATTATGACATTTAACTTGAGAATGAAAGTTTTGGACTTCTTCTAATAAATATTCAGGATGCCAATTTTCAAAATATTCATCAATATTTTTAAGGTAATGTATAAGATCTTCAGCTTGATCACAACAATTTTCAGCTAATGATAAAGATGGAAAATCTTTTTTGTAATGCTCATAAAATACCTTATGAAAATCTTTTAGAGAAAACAAACTTGCAGGTTTGAGAGCTTCATACCATTCCCTTGCTTTTCCTTCTAAGGTTCCCATGAATATCTTCATGAGGCAATCCTCACGCCAATCACCCTTCAATCTTGATGAGTGTATATGAAATTTAATGAGATGTAGTAAAGGATCATCAATATTCTCATCTTGAAACATGGGCATATTTTCACCCCAATTTAACTTCGGTAGTTTGTGTGGAAATCCAGGTATGTGATCTCTGCTCATGGGAGCATATCTTTGTTTTATTCTTAAATCAGCCATAATGAAAAGCCACTTTATCTGTACAACCAAGTTAGATCTTTATATAAAATACAATACATATTGAAAAACATTCTTAACGAGAAAGAACATAATGTCTTGGATTAAGATCCAAGTTGAAAGCCTGATCTTTCCATATTTTTCTTCCAGGTTCATTCCTCCAGTGGAGTCTTGATTGTGAAATGGATTTGGAGTCACCAGGTGGATGATTTTAACCTCTATGTGTCTGATCACTGTCCACCATCGTAGATCAGATCTGAACTTGTAAAGTATTTCTGAAGAGAAAGATAGTTCTTTAGGAAACCAAATTTTTGTGAATTTTCAAAACAACTTCTACAAACTCTTCAAGAAATTTAAAATTTTTAATTAAAATTTTCTCAAAGATTTATTAAACTAGAGAATCTGATTGAAAGTTTGAAACCAAAGTTCAATTATTAAGCTAAACCAAAGATAGACTGAAGCAACATTTATTTACTATGCAATTGCAGAGCAAAATCATTTCAAAGGCTACCTGGCTGATCTTCAGACTCTGTCTATAGCTTATAAATCAAACAATAGTACCAATAATATGATTCAGTTACCCAGTATGGTCGCCACTATGTTATCACTCAGGTTTTCCTTGAAGTTGTAAGAAAAGGAAAGTATACCCGAGGTAACCACAAACCAACCTTTAGATGCAGAATCTAGCCAATCTACATCCAGAGAGGGCTCTCTCTTTATAATTTATCTTTGTTTCTTAGAAGGTTTTAGGCTAGTTATAGATCCAAGAGTTTATTTGAAAATGGTGGAATTCGCCAACTAAGGGCAAGGTTGAATATTTTCAGGCCATTGGGCTATGGAGTCAAAGGATGGCTTTACTGGATTTCTATTCTACACACAATATGGCTTTGCAGGGCAAGATAGCCAAACAGAGAACAATCCTTAAAATTTAAAGTGGATGGAATGGGTTTGAAGGGATGAAAGGCAGTTAAGAATCTTTCACCATTTTCAAAAGAAAGAAATGAAATGATTACAAATAAAGAGCAGTGAAGAATTCTTTACTATAGTAATCAAAATGTCTAAATTAGCGAAGCAAGAGCAATTAAGAATTCGTTGCTTATAACTAATTTAGAGGAAAACATCTAGAATAATCACAACTGAACTCAGAGTACAATTAAGTAATTTCTGAGTTATTCTTTTATGTCAAGTATTCAAAAATGGACACAATGACATTATAAACAAATATAAAACTTAATACATAGGATAGAAAGACTTATTGAACTGCAGTCAGACACATGAATCCTACAAAATGTCCTGAGCTTCAAATTGTCATCCAGTAAGCCACAAATAAATTTCTCCAAAACGCTTTTATTCCAAAAACATCAATGTCACAACGAAGTAGTAGAATCCACCCTCAATACTTTCTTTGAGGGTTTATTTATACAAAAAATGATTGAAAATATCTCACACTAACCTAGCAAATAATCTAGGGTGACTAATGAATAAGTTACAATAAAAAGGAGACAGATGGTCTCGTAGATAGGACAAAAAGTAACTGCTAGTGTGTTGTTTCCTCCCTTTGTGGATGTGTTGGAGGCCGGTCCTACAATAGGGCTCGATGTTGTTCTTTGGAGTAATTCTTGTTTACTGCCTTGCTTGTCCGATACTCTTCGTTTCTACTGATACTCTTTCAACTGCCAAACTGATACTCTTTAACTTTTTCTCATCTATTTATCTTTTACACCATAGTAAAAGGCAAAATTTTCTATCTGAAGATGAATTTTACAAAATTTCCAACAGTTCTTCCCACCATTTGTCTTCTGCTATTATGGTTCTTTTGAGCTTTCTCAATGTTTCATCGACCTCTGTGTATCTGAAAAAATTGGGACGATTAGGGAACAAATACCTTATTTCATGTTCAAGATGAAACAAATTCTTTAACCTGTCGTAGAGATTCTTCCCTGTTGGCGATGTTGATTCTGATGAGCTGGTAGAGGAACATGTGACGTTGTAAGCATGTATGTCCAATTTGTTGACATAATTTTCCAATTCCATTATTTGGTCTTCTGAAATCATTGGACTGGGCAATCCGCTGGCTATCAAAAAATTAAACCTTTCTTTAAATGCACTGATCTCTTGCTGAATATCTGAGCATTTTCTTTCCAAATTTTTCATAAGATTTCTCTTGGTAAAAACTCTTTTTATTTCTAAAATAGTACCTGTCCTGTCATCAATTCCAAGCTCTGCAAGCTGTCGTTTGGTCTGGGTGTTCAAAAATTGTATGAGTTGATTTGCTTGCTCAGGTCTGTCCTTTAATTCTGCTCTTGTTTTGTCAATCTCTTCCTGAGCTACTTTGACCAAATCATTTTGTTCAAAGATTACTTGAACAAAGGACCAAATACTCTTTATTGAATCAATAATATTATTCCAAATCATTTCATTTATTTCTCTTAAAGGCTTTTCTAATGAGAGATCTTTTTCTAAAGCCTTAACCAATTTTTCTAGCCTTTTGATTTCCCTTGTATTATCAGCAACAGTCTTTTTTGACATATCATATTTTTGTTCCAAATTTCTGAGCTGCAATTTTGTAGACTGAATTTCTGTGACTATGAGTTTTAAACTTTCCATTTGTTTTGCTAATTCATCAGAACTTAAGCTAGAACTGTTCACCTGTAATGGATCTGTTTGTTGGTTTGCTGCTATTGTACCTGTACCTGTTGTAGATGTCCGCATGATAGCTTCCTTTTCTTTTAATGCCTGCTCCAGTTATTTCTCGGTCTCACTCAGTTGCTCAGTCATTTTCAGGGGAAATTCCATCATTTCTTCTTGTGAATTTTCCTTCAAAACTTCTTGAGTTTGGGGATGCCTTGAGGCTGGCAATTTCAATTGCTTTCTTAGTGCAGCAATATCATTATCCTTCTTTTTAATCAGTGCCTCAATGCTTTTTACATCTTTTGGATTATGACCCAAACTGATGATTATTTCCTCCAGAGATTTTATTCTGTTATATTTTTCCTTAGAAGAAGCTTTCTCGATTTGCAACTGGGTATTTGTATTATTTAAAGAATCTTGCAATCTATGGGCTGCCATTTCTTTATCAGTAAGAGTGGAATATATCATTTCCCCAATTTTTTTATGTAATTCTATTTGGTCTAATGGATGAATGTCTTTAGCTAGGACCTCAAAATTGGTCCTAATGTAATCAGATGTTGTCTTGGGCTTTGGCGCTTTGGATTTAAAATGGCTCATCATCATTTTTCCTTGTTGAATGTTAAAAGCTGACATTAATCTTTCTTGATTGTGTGGATCTATTCTAAGATACTGATCATATACCTGCATCCTCAATGGGTCATTCTTGGCTTTAATATTAATGAAAGTCTTCTTTATATCACCTGCATCTGTCTTTGGTTGTTTAAAGGAAGATAATTCAGTGCTCAACTGTTTTTGTAACTCCTTTCCTTTATGACCTGTGTGTGTTCCACTAACTGAACCAGTTAGTTGACTATCTTCTCTTTCATCATCAAAAATTTCATCTATAGATTCCACTTCTGGAAGTGGATTCAGTTTCTACTTCTTAGCCTGGTGTTGTTGTGAAGGTTCTTTGGGAGGAGTGGGATCTGCAACCTATCTTTTCTTGCCTATTTTCATATTAGATGGAGTCTGCAATTTTGAAACTTCAGGATTATTAACTTGAACAGGGGAAACATGTATTTGATCTGGTGCCTTGGAGGTTTGAGGCTTTTCTGTCATAATGAAAGTTTCAATGACTTGTACCTCAGGCTCTTTTCCTTTGCCTTTAGACTCAACTACAATTGATGGGATTTTTTCCTGTAATCCTTGTTGAAGATTTCATGTTGAAGATGTGCCAATATGAGGTACCTACAATTGCCCAAAAGATTCTAGGTCAAACTTTTTCTCAAGATCTTTCATAATTTTGTTCATATTGTCTTCTTCATTATCTTGCTCAACTAGTGTTCCTTCCATCCACTCATCTTGATTAGCATATTGTTCTATTTCTGAAATTTTGTGGTGAAAGTAGGGTGCTGATTTGTTCTTCATTCTTTTATCACAGATAAAACTAAATGGATCATAGGGAATCCAACGGAAAATCTTTTGTAACTTGAAATGGTTTTGCAATATATTTTCTGCTTCATGTTCAACATACATAGAATTGCATATAAAGGGACCTAACTGACTTTTGATTCTGAGTTGTGCTTTCTTTTTAGCATTACAAAAATGAAAAACATCAGAATTATTCATTTGCCTGAAATATTCCAAGGCAAAAAGTCTCATGGGCACATATTTGGGCAGCTTGAATAGACAAAGTTCACATCCATATATTTTGATCTCTGAATAATTTTGGTATAAATACCCGTCCCCAACTTTTTATGTCCTTGAAAGCTTCAAATTTTTCTTAATCTCGTTGCTTAGCCTTAGAGGAGCAACTCCTGTCAACAAGGTAGTTGCAGGATGAATGAAAAGATCAATGAACTCAGCATAAGAATAGGGAGAATTATAGGAACTGTGAGTTATGGCAGACCAAAATATAACAGATCTAGGGTTTCCCTTGGCATCAAGATTTTTAACAGGAAAAGGGAACTTCTCTGATTGATAATAGATGATGAGATGGTAAATGAATGAGGAATATTTAAACACTTTCTCATTATCTAGCCTCATGAATTGGTCATGGATTTTATTGGCAATGAAAGATGCAAAGTCATATTTTACTGCAGGAGGTTGCCCAGGAGTAAAGATAGACAGCAATACCAGGGTTATTTCATCAACATATTCACTTGTATTGAAACCCATGACAAAGGATATCATATTCAGGATGAGTTTGCCTAAATTATTAAAATAAGCAAAACCATAGGGAGGAGGTCCCTTAGGTTGATGTTCAGGTAACATAAAAGTCTGGCAAATGCATTTCAATTTTTCTGGAGACAGTTGGGTAGACTTTTCAAGTAGTTCTTCCATGGACAAGGGAGTAAGATTTTGATCAGGTTCAAAATGGAGCATTGTATTGATATCTTGAGGAGTAATGGGGAAAAGGATACTCTGGTCCAGGGATAACACTGCTCTTTGAGTTGGATCATAATTGGAATGACAGTAATGGATAATTTCTGGGAAAATGCAGGCTGAGGGGATGAGATATCTTGGAAAATTG
This sequence comes from Pinus albicaulis, assembly GCA_034641835.2. Classification (NCBI taxonomy): domain Eukaryota; kingdom Viridiplantae; phylum Streptophyta; class Pinopsida; order Pinales; family Pinaceae; genus Pinus; species Pinus albicaulis. The sequence continues at coordinate 1,573,402,705 of CM076575.1, read as the reverse complement.
GATTCCCATAACCCAATTATATCCAAACCTTTCGAATAATAATCTCTGCAGCGACAATAACTTCGAAGGGGATTTTCATTGAAAACTAAGTCTTTAATTTGAAAATATTTATCCACTAGTGGCAAGTATTCCAATTCTCTGTGAGGGGCGTTTAATGGGGCTACACTTAGGGCTACCGGAACTTCCATTTTGGTTCTTGTGTATTCAAAGTAGAAATTTCGGGGGTTTTCCACGGAACGGGCGCAATTTTAGTTTTGGAAGTTTGATTTTAGTTGCAGGAACTAAAAAAGACCAATATTAACCTTTCTTCAGACTATGGCGTGAATTTAACACTGGAATGCAGATTTTTCAAAGAGTTCTAGGAAGAAATCGGGTAAATACCTGTTTTATGGAAAATGTCGAGATTTACAGGCACTGGTTAATGGCGGATGAATGCTCGGGCACTGGTTTAACAATAGCATTTAGCAATTTTGGTTGACAACAGTTTAACAATGGATTTTTCAAATTTTCAGTGGAGGACGCAGTCACTTTCACCAGACAAAATGATAGAAAATACGCGGAATTTTGTTTTATTTGCAAAGTCAACGAGCTTTTTTTATTATTTTTGGGAGTGACATCATCAGGGTATGGGAGGACACGTCACCGGGGTGGGGTGGTAAGCGGTAATTTCCGCACCGCTTTCAGGAGTTGGCGGTATTAGACAAAATGGCAGTGAATCCATTCATCGATTGACACGTAGCCGGTGCACTGTTTGGAAACTGTCGGCATTTCGCACAATAATCCTCGGATGGGAGATGGCCAGAGGAAAGGATGTGCGCCATGGATTTTCGATGGAATGATCCAACGGACGAGGGGACGGGGAGATGGCATGGGAGTTAATGTGCGGGCCCGATGGGTTTTCAAAATAATTAACATTTAATTAATTATTCCGGGTGGCTTTTGATTGGTGAAAAGGTTGGTTATTAATTAATCCGGGTGATTAATTAATCCCTGTATTATGTGGGCAATTGATCGGGGATTTGGTTTTTAAACCAGAGTTTAGACTTGGAACTTGAGAACTTTAACTCTAGTTAGGGCGTCGGGTGAAAGGAAAAAACCAAAGGGATGGGTTATTTGTTTTTTTCGTTTAAAACATATAAATATATGTTCAAAACCCTTTTTCTCGTTTATTTTAATTATATGGTAATTAAAGTAAAACAATTTAATTAACATAGGGGGCGGGAATAGTTTATAAAGATATGTTTTTAGCCAAAGGGTTTATAATATGAGAATTTGATTTTATTATATGGGTTTAAATACTTTGGCTAAAAATCTATAGTAAGAGGGTTTTAGGGATATTACATAGAAGGATTTATATATATAGGGAAAGGTAATTTGTATAAGGATTTAATATTTAAAGTTAAATGTTAATATGACAAAGGAAACAAGGGAAACTCAAAATACTTTACACAACTAGGAAAGTGAAGATTTATGGAGTAAATTGTATCATCTCAACTTCAACACTTAAACATAGAATAGTAAGTAATTTTGAGGGATTATTGTGGAAATTTGCATGATTTTCCTAAGTAAAATAGAATTTTACTTAGGAAAAGATTAAAAGGGAATGATTATAATAATAAATAACTTCAAGTACTTAGGTCTTTTTGATCATTAGGCCGAGGGTCCGGTCCCTCCAAAAGTTAAGGAAATGCCTTGAGCCCCTTTAATCTTCAAATACCTTAGCAATTTGGGGAAATTAGTAAAACTCTTAGGGAAAAATTGATGTGGGAAGTTAATGATTTTGATTTTTCTTTCTGTGAATTTTCCAATGTATATTCTGCTTCAGTACTCGTGATGAAAGTAAAGGATTAAACACATTTAGCACCATCACTCATCACATGAAACTTTGCAACACCATCTACCTACCCTATCTACTTTACACTACCATTTTCTCTTCTTTATTAGGGTGCACTTAGACTGGCAAACCCTTATCAATCTTCTTTTCCTTTTACATGGCAAACCTATCTAAGTCTACACTTATTACATCCAAGGGCTCAAATTAAACTGTTGAGCACCTTTTATTAACTCTACCTATCTACTTATCTGCCAAGATTAAACTGTTTGGTCAGATATTTATTCTCTATTCTACAACATGAAATTGAAAAATGAATGAGTCAAGTTTAAACAGTTTGACTCTTCATAAATTGTGGCAAAAGTTTGACAAACTGCACACAATTTTGTTTATTACAAAAAATGAAATAGTAGTGGCATTTAGACTTGCACACTTTGCTGGTCTATTTTTTGTTTGGGGTTCATTTCTTTCATATTTTTGACCATTTTATTCTTTTAACCCTTTGATTTTTCTTTTAGGGTATACCCTCTTTACATTTTTTTAAAATTTTTTGATTTTTTGATTTTTCAAGAATATGGAACACCTTTGCTCAAGAAAAAGGTTTGAACATATTGCATAGTTCAATAAGACAATCATGAAAAATGACACCTATTGGTATAGGAGTCTAACAGGAAGGAAGGAGAGGTGCTAAAGAGAGAAACTCTTGGTGATTATTTTCGAGATTATGAGGCTCAATCTAAGGAGTTCAAAGATCACTTGAACTTCCAAGGGTTTTTCAAGGTCAAGGAGGAAGGAAGAAGCAAGCAGCATGGTGTGAGTAGATTCTTCTTATCTACTTTTGATGGATCACCTAAATGTTCAGCTAGGGCTTGGGTGAAGGAGCTAGACACCTATATGCAACAACATCAAGTTTTAGAAGAGGAAGCCATCAAAGTAGCAGCGCTGCATTTTGAGGGTAAGGCTTATGCTTGGTGCTTGCTTGAATCTTTTTCCTTAAAGAATACAAATACATCTACCTATGCAAGGTTCATTAGAAGAATAGTGGAAAGGTTTGATGAAGGGTCTCATGAAACACCTTCTATGGAGTCTATCAAACCAAGTCAAACAAAAATTCTCCATGGATTGGAAGGGTCCTTAAATTCAACTCCATTTCAAGGGGATGGAAATTTGCTTGATGTTTTTCCAAAGTCAAAGTCCCCATTGCATGTAGATCTTTCTCTTCAAGAGGAAGACATGGATATTCCTCCTTCAAAGGAATACCAAGATCTAAGGTCTCCTTTTGAGGATGAGGCATTCTCAAATATGGGAGAAAAGGCTAAAGATGATAATGCAGTCATACCAAGAGCACATCCAGGACCTCATGAAGAGGAAGATGGAGTAGTTGCTCCAAGGAGGGAATCTCTTGAAATCTTGCAATAAGTTCTAAAGGATCTCACATATGGAGATTGTTTAGTCAATTTAGTGTCCTAAATTGCTAACATAAATTATCGACCAGGGCTAGTAAACTGATGAAGTGTGATGCACTATATGTGCCTAAGTATCCATTTTTCTTACTTTGTTGTTTTTAGTGTTTTATTGATGTTTTGGGGTTTTTATGTTTGATGCTTAGTATGCTACTTTATGCTAAAAATATGAAGTTAGATCTATGTCAAAAGGGAGAAAAAGAAATGTTAATAAATGAATTAAAACATATTTTATTTGCAAATTCTGTTCCTAACTAGAAAATGATGAAAACAGAGAGTCCTAATCCATGGATATTAAAGCTTCTAAATGAACATTCATGAAATGAAAAGTAACTCAAAACACTACAACTTAATCTGATTCATTTAGTTAGAGATTTGTTGGAAGAGCCTGTGAAAAAGATTAATTCTAATGCAATGAGGATCTCCTAAAATATGAAAGGAAATGTTGAAACAACTTATAACATTACAACTAAATCTCACTCATGAGTTAGAGGTTTATTGGAAGAGCTTTTTGAAATAGATTAATCATAATGTGATAAGGATTTTTTATGAAGCAAAACAATCAATAACTGAAAATATTACAACTTAGTCTCATTCGTGAATTAGAGGTTTATTGGAAAATCTTTTGAAAGAGACTAACTGCAGTATAATGAGGATCTTATTTTTAACTAAATAAAAAAAAATGAAATGCTAATAACTCAGAATATCACAATTGAATCCCATTAATTTAATAGAGATGTATTGTGAGAGTTTGAGAAAGAGATTAACTGCAATATCATGAGGATCCTTTATCTAAGAAAATGACATGAAAAATAATGCTAAAAACTATGATTTCAGAAAGAAATCTAAGTAAGGAAATATGACAAAACATAATTGAAAATGACTTATCTAGAAAACATGTAAAACCTCCTCAAATAGCAGGGGCCCTCTGCTACCAATTTGGTGTAATCCTTAGCTCCTTGAAGATCTGATCAAAACAACATCAAAGAACTTCTTTATTGATAAACTCACAAATCTACATCCCATTCCATCTTAATCTTTGTTACAAAACAATCTCTAATCCTTTCTTGTCTTCTCCTATTTTTCACTACCCTTGATAGGAAAAAGCTTCCCCTATTTATAAAAAAATATGAGAAGTTATCTCATTAATGAGAGTCCATGAATATATCACTCTATCTCTAGAGTTACAATCAAAATAGGAAATGATAAGACACATGTCTTTTTAGAGTTTCAATACAAATAAGAAATGAGACACATATCTTCTTAGAGTTTCAATACAAAAAGGAAATGAGACACATGTCCTCATGATCCCATGATCTTCTCTACTCAAATTTGAATTTGGTTTTGGGAGACCACATAAAGGTCTTTTAGAAGCTTCCTTTTGACCTACACATGTCACAAAACTCATAACACATATATAGATATATGAAACTATGTTAATTTTCTAGTTTCTAATCATAAATTCACTTTAAACACATAAAATAAATAACTTTAGAAGACAAGGATCCTAACCCATATATTTATGAAAATGGTTACTTGATGTAGGGTTTTAGGTCAGATAGTTATAAAATGAGAGCTAAATGGTAATGACATAATAGAAATATGTATGAATATGGAAAACACTTTTGAGATTCAACATACCCCCCAATTGAAGTTGTTGCATGTCCTCATGTAACTATTGCAATGATTCATTTGTCCATGAGTTGATATTTTATGAGTTTTGACTCATATAGATTCGTTCCAAACTTTGCTTCTTGATATTTTATTTTTGGCAAAGTATAAAACATTTGATTGCAACATTTTTTAATGGTTGGTTCTTGTGTGACAACCAATTTTTTTTTTGAGAAATGGTTTTTTTGTAACAATGATTTATTTTCTTTGTTGCATCAAAGTTCATGAAAACATTTAGAATCAATTACTACATCAATGAATTGATCATTTGCAAGGCATATAATCTTTTGGATCATGTTGCAACACTAGTTGGTTGGGAATT